>OY856412.1:280990443-281590443 GCA_963693085.1 Alisma plantago-aquatica | reverse complement strand
TGTTCTTGATGCAACAACAAAAAAGGAACTATTTTTTTAATGAAAAGATGCAAAATAGATTAATCTAATGAGATATAGTTGGGCAAGTTTCATAATATGACTTAATGTAATCTCAATTGAGATCTCAGGATTAAGAGAGAAAGATCCCCCCTCTCCCACGCCCGTGGAGGAGGTCGAATGCCCGGGAGGGTGGTAAATCAAGGCGGCAACTAAAATTCAAACATGGGTCCGTTCATGAGGACACACCATGCTTGACCACTTGAGCCACTCCTTGTCGGCCTCAATTGAGATCTCATTTGTATTGAAAGCCATGAAGATTGTGCTCTACTTATGGTTCTTGAATGAAGTAAAATAGTTTGACATAATAAGTGGAAAGAATATGAGAAACCATAGAAAAATGGGGGAAATTGTGTGATATGTATCAAGAAGCTATACAACCATTGTTATTTGTTAGGGACCAATGATGGGGTCCTCTTTCATTTGCAGATTTTTATAAACATGTCATACAAAATTCAACCAATAAATTTTATTAATATATCATGATCGAATTTGAGTTTTCAAATTGTCTATTTATGTAATTTTAAAATGTTAGACTGGTTTGATAAAATAATATTTTATTTCCTTCCAATAAAACTTCAAGTGTAAATACGTCATCTCTTATAAAAAAATTCAAGATTTGAGGTTAACATTTTGATATTGTTTTACTATTAAGTTGGGTTTCTACTTGTAGTAGTACATCAATAATTTATTTGATACTATAAATATCATTAGAAAAACATCTTGTTCTTTTTTTATCAAATAAATATGAAAAATAATAAATTTCATACAGGTTGAATCTTTGAGGTCTTGGAATGTAGAATATGTAAGGATATCTGACTAAAAATATTGACTAACAAGGTCATCGTAGTTCACAAGGTTTGGTCAAAATTCAAGGGGTTTATTGGCCACATTGTTTTAATGAAGTGTTGGGGTTTCTTGGCCAAGTTGTTTAAATAAAGGACCTTCACATTCTTTGAGTTCTACAAATGGGAGTTTACTTTGAAAGCAAAAGTACATTTCATGTCCCTTTTTAATGTTTAAGCTATGGTCTTATCCCAAGAAAAATGTCTATTCCTTGGATAAGATGAGATAAAAAATCCTACAAATACCATGAGAGAGAAGGAAAAGAAATTGTACCATTTCATTTAGAATACCAGAATCCAACATAACTAATCTAGAGGTTGAGGTATAATAAACATAAAAATATGTGGCAAATACAAAAACCATATAAGAATTATATCCCTCTCTAAAAGTATATCTATATATCTTCATTCCTACCTGTAAATACATCATCTCTTTAAGTTTCCCCCATGATAAGCTCTATAGGGACCCTCTGTTTGAAGGTTCCAATAGTAAACATCTTTGAAATCGAACTAACATTCCTACCTTAGACAAAAACATATATATCACCAGATACAAAAGGATGTTTGGTACAAAAATGATTGATTTCCTTAGGAGATGTTTAGAATTTCATGAGTATCCATAATCTCATATTGATCGACAACATTTCAACTTTGTCTCCATCTTTACCTTTAGAAAGTGGTAGAGGATTTAGGTTGACTACTTCTTAGTGAAATCATGTTGTATATTTCTCATGTATAATGGCCATATGTCATCCTTTGACAAAGCCTTGTGGAAATTGATGTCCTTCAAAAAGACTGAATACTTCTTCTTAGCTCAGATGAACTTCCCTTGGAAATAACCTCTGTAAAAGGGTTTTCCATGCCCCTCAAACATTTCATCTATTAGGATGATACAGAAAACTCAATTTAAACATCCATCTGTTATGTTATTCTAAGCACATGCTCCTCCAACCATTTTCTCCTTTTGGTCTCTAATTCCTTACCCATGAGAAAGATACATATGCACCTCAATATTTTCAGGCCTTAAGAGCCCCTCACTACTGCATTGTCTGTGGGAAAATATCAATAGAAACAATCACCTTTCAATAACCTCTACGTTGCCATCCCCAACCCCAGATGTAGTGCATATAATTGAAGTTGATACTATTGATTTTTGTTGTTTCTTTTTATCTTTTGTTGCCTTGAAACCTTTCATGCTTCCTCGATTGGGTGAATAAAAGAAGGCTTTTTCCTCGATAAAGAAAGGATATCTTTCTAATGGCTCTTGTCTTTTGGTGAGGACTCCTCTAGCTCCCTAGACCTCAAGCTCCTTGGGTGTCTCCCCTTTCACATTATGTTCTCTTCTTTTGTGATGATGTGAGATAAGTACTCTATGTCTTTCTTTGTGTATGGGTGTCTAGGGGAGCCTCACCACCCCACCCCCCACCCAACCCCCTTAATTGGAATACTATCATTTCATTTTGTGGGACTAGCCTTAGCGTCTTTTGTGTGTTTGGAATGTCTGTTATCCATGATCATGTCATTGTTTTCCTTGGTGATGAACTTTATGGTTGATGTTTTCTTGCCTTTTTCTCACATGAGACTCGTGGAATTCCTTGCAACTCTTTGTCTAATCCATTATGGTGCTTGGAATATAATCGTTGTAATGAGATATTCAATCTTTGGGAGTGTTTATCGTGGACTTATGTGGTGGTAGCTAACAATATATCAATGATTAACAAGGACAGATCCGTTAGATAGTGTTGGTCCAAAAGACAAAGGATCTCTTGGCCATCTTGTTTGAGCTCCACCTTGGCCTTAGGACCACAAAAGGGATTTTGCTTTTGAAACATAATCAGGGACCATTAAGTGGTTGACAACAGGGCTAACATGGAGGTGCTTCCAAACCAGTGTCGTTCCAAAGCTGCGCCAATCAATCAAAGGGCCAAGGGATTGTTTTCTTGTAATTTATTTACAACGTCGAAACAGGGCATAATCCGTCCAAACGATGGGCAGAAGGGAAAAAAAGTGGATTTTTCAAACGAGAAAAACAAAGAGATAAACAAGAGAGGAGAAGGGAAAGGGATGATCAATCGGTATATCGATCGGTTTTGGCTGGCGTTAGAGCAGGGCTCGGCTAGTTGCTAGTCACTCGTTTCCACCTCAAAAGACAAGCGATGGGTATTAATCACCCACATGTAGACAGACGGTGGCGTGGTTTGTCCCGTGCAGTGGGCGGAGAAGGACCATATGTATTTGTATCTTGCTGTGTTGGAGAGGGGAAGTGATAAACTCACAACTTGGCACAAGGCGACGACGGATGGTAAATGGTGTATGAATATCATGTCTGTCGGGATCAATCGGTTTTGTACATATCTTCTTCCCCCCATAAAAATTTATTAAGGATGAGCATTATTCGCATATGCATCATCCTCCACGCACGCAGAGACAAATGAAGGAACGAGACAAAAAGGAGATGGGAGAAAAAATAAAGGGTCGATAAACCCACTTGAGATTAGTAATATGTACTTGCACGGTTGCAGCAGCAGCAAGCACTAGTTGCAGATGTCATGGTGTCATGGGGTTTTACAGACGTCCATAATCCACGTCACCGTCTTCGTTCCGTTAGTTGGAATGGAGGCGATAAACGGTGATGTTGATAGGGGAGGAGATGTTTTGCATGGTGAAAGGTGAATCGTAGGGTGGGTGACTCGGCTCCATTGACATGGACTGCGAGTAGTCATCATCAAATGTTATAAACCTTATCACCGGCGCTGTTGGTCTCAGTTTGCATCTGACGTGGAATTTTGGCTTAAAGGTTGGACCTAATTTGGAAATGAGTATCTTTACCGATATATTTGTTCGGTAGAGGATTAACGATAGCCTAAAGGTCCGACCGACTCCGAAGTAGCAAAGAATAGATGATATAATATTTCAAATGGATGAGATTTGTGTAGATGTGGCAGTTCCTTCTCTTTGCACTTTATTCTGCCATAGATAACGATGGAATTCTGTTTGACTTTTGGTTAACACACTACACCACATACTACAATATCACGGGCAACCCTGCTTATTTAACCACTGCTCCTCCAAAAAAAACCCTAGTGGCCACCCTCTTCCTTACCACCAACCCTGCAGACACACGCGAGCAGGCAGGGCCTTACAGTCACCTGCTTGTCGATCATGCCATGAGCAGCTCGCACTACGGCCACCGCTTCCACAATCTGTAGCGACGACCAGATCCATGAGCAACGTAGTGCTTGTTGGAAAGAATACGGTTTTCAGTTGTTTAATTAAAACTTTTAATATATGGCAGCAGTTAAATCCGATCAATAATAAAGAACAAAGAAATAACAGAGTTCAGAAGAGCTGGTAAGTGAAGGCGCATCGCGACGTGAACACAAAATCCGTCATTCGTACGCACAAGCTTTACCGCATCTTGCCTCTCAGATTCAACCACCCCACAGCTCAGGTACTGCATCTCGATACCAGCAAGAGGACAGTATAGAACAATCCTTTGAACCTCGATCATCGTCGTAAAATAAATCGCAGGAGATACTCTCAGATGCACAATATTGAGTGGAGAAGAATGGCGAAGAACAAGCTGGGAGAAAGTGGAGAAGTAGGCAAGTACAACGCCGCACACAGCAGCAGCGAGCAACACACAACAAGAGTAACGGTAGCACATAGCAAACTATTGTTATGTTTCAGATTTTTCAGTGTGTTTTAGTGTATTAGAAATGGGTTAGTCCTGTCCCTTTATAGGTGGACGTAACCACTCAAATTGGCAAATAAACAGCCAAGTCTTCATCAACAATTATTGGGTACCAAGTCTCCAAACAAATTGGTTCGTTGGACGCACCTAAAATAAAACCGAAGAGACATAATGGACAGAAAAATTGATATTTAATTCAAATAATTAATAGTTTGAATGGCTTCAATACAGTTACTTTTTCAAGACAATTCAAGAATGGGAAATTTAGCATCTTTGGTTTTTCAAACGATATAATTAAAGTGTCGTGAAACTAAACAAAATGAAAAAAAATTATGTTTAATAAAAACGTTAAATCGCACATACGTACCGAAATGGAGGAGAGATTTTGAAATACGGCTGAAAACTTGAACTAGAATACACATCACTCACATATTTAATAAACCTCAAAAAATTATAAATGACAAAAGAAAAAAGAAAAGGAGAATAAAAATCATGTCTTTCAGGTACCTTGTGGCTTTGAACCTTGCCTAGCAATGGTTCATCTACATACGGAGAGTCATGGTGAACTATGTCTTGAACCAAACTCTCTGATTTGGATTTTAATAAACTGTACACAACATAGTGAGGGCACGAGGACTTGTTCATCATATATGTATTACGGCCTTCGTAGGAATCTATTTCATGAGAGCTTTAGCGAGTATGCCCAACTCACATAAACCCTGACCTAGGGTTACACTCACATAGTAGGCATCACCTAAGGGTGTACTATCTAGTATTACACCCTGCCAAACATTTGGCATCTGCAAAAGCTCTTCCCCTACTAAGACAATCCTGAAGCACAAATGTCATAGGGAAGGATCCAGAGTAAAACTCCAGAAAATGTGCTTCTACCGAATACAAGCATAATTTAGTTGTCCCTTTGAACCATTCCTCATGGGATCTCCAGTTTTGGCATGGTAGGGTTACCACTGTGGTGTTTAACTCATGGGCAAAAGACTCATCCCCCTTGACGCACTAAGTACTAGCTTTCTAGCTAGACCTTTTGTGAGAGGATCAACAATATTCTCTATTGATCTAACAAACTGCAGCAATATAACACAATGGGTGATGAAGTCTCTCACCTCTTCATACCTCAATCTCATAAAATGCTTACTTGAGTTACCTTTAGATTGTTTAGATTTTTCTATGGCTGACCTACTATCACAATGTATTGGGATAGGAGGAAATGGCTTTGAAACTATAGGTAAATTGAGTAAAAGATTTCTAAGCCAATCAGCCTAACAACTAGCTAAATCTAAAGCTATAAATTCAGCCTTCGTAGTGGATCTAGTCCTCACAGTTTGCATGGATGACTTCCAAGAGACTGTGGCACCACCTAGGCAAAACACATAACCACTTGTGGACATGGTTTCATCAGATTCAACAATCCAATTTTCATCTGTACACGACTGGGTAACCAGTGTAATGAAGACCATAACACATGGTACATTTGAGATACCTAAAAACTATAACCAAAGCCTAGGACAACTAGTGTACCTACTTAGCCTTTTGATGGCATAAGCAATATCTAGTATAGAACAATTGGCTAAGTACATCAAACTTCTTATAATTTGTGTAGATCTAGTTTGATCCACAGGGTTACCTTTGTGTGCCTTAAGATGTAACGAAGGATCATAAGGAGTAATAATGGGTTCACAAGAGTACATATCGAATCTATGTAAGATCTTTTCTACATAATGAGACTAATTTAAGAAATAAGTAGAAGTAGATCTACTTAATTTAATGCAAAGAATAACATCAGGAATTCCTAATATTTCATACCAAAATTCTTGGAAAGAAAGGATTTCGTTTCGAAATAAATTTAGCATTGGATCCAAAAGTTAAAATATCATCTACATACAAGTACATTATCACAATTGCATTATCAACCGTCTTAGAATAAATGCATCTATTAGATTATAGTAAAGCCATTAGATAAAATAGTTTTATCAAATTTATCATACAACTTCTTAGGTGCTTGTTTTAGACTATATAAAGATTTTACAAGTCTACAAACCTTACATTCTTGTCCTTGGACCACAAAACCATTAGGTTGATCCATATAGATTTCTTCTTTAAGATACCCATTGAGGAAAGTAGTCTTTACATCCATCGGGTTGATTTCAAGATATGGATAGTGGCCAAAGCAACAAGAACACAGATGGAGGTGATCTTTGTTACAGGAGCATAGGTGTCAAAGTAATCAACTCCTTCTTGCTGCTTGTAACCTTTGGCTACTATCTTATCTTTAAACTTATTTATCCTACCATCTGCCTTTAACTTCTTTCTGAAGACCCATTTGCATCTAATGGTTTTACAACCTAGAAGAAGATTAGTTAGAATCCATGTATGATTGTTCATGATCAATTCTATTTCACTGTCAATGGCTTCCTTCTAGAAACCAGTATCTATGGATTTCATGGAATCTTCATATGTCTTGGGGTCTTCTTCTATTAAGAAGGTGTAGAAGTCAGAGTCAAAGTTCTTTACTACTTTAGCCCTTTTACACCAACCAAAGTCACTAAAAGGCTCAACCACTTCAAGGTTCTACGGTTTAGGTTCAGGTTCAGGTTCAGGTTCAAGTTCAAGTTCAGGTATGGGTATGTTGGTAAGAGGAGTTGAGTCTTGATTGGTTTCTGAAGGTTCTGAAGTTTTAATATTTAAACAACCTTCACCAACTTGTTTGGGAATACTAGGTTTGAAGGGAAATATGTTTTCATAGTAAAAAACATCTACATGTCTTATTTCTAGAATGGAGTTTGTCTTAGTGTAAGGGATGTCTGAATTTATTACTAGAAATATGTTTGCATTGCTAGTTTCAACATAACCTATGAAAACAATATCAATGGTTTTGGGACCAAGATTTCTCTTCTTATTTTCAGAGATTTTAACTTTGGCCAAGCACCCCCTTACTTTGAGGTAATTCAAAATAGGTTTCATGTTAAACCAAAGTTCATAAGGTGTTTTCTCTATGTTTGAAAGGGATATGATTCAACACATAGTTAGTGGTTAAAAGAGCTTGCCCCACATTCTTTGATGTAAACCAGGTTTGGCCAACATGGCATTAATCATGTCGTTTGGGGTTCTATACTTTCTTTTGGCTAAACCATTAGATTGTGGGTTGTATGGGTTAGTGGTTTCATAAATAAGGCCATGATCTTCACAGAACTGTGTAACTTCATTAGAAGTATATTCACCTCCTCTATAAGATCTAATCCTCTTAAGGTTTTTTTTCGTTTGATTTTCTACATGTGACTTATAAATTCTAAGTTTTTCAATTTGTTCATACTTCGATTTAAACATGTAAATGCAATAGTATTTGAAAAATTCATCAATAATGTCACAAAATAGTGCATCCCATCACGAGTAAGAATACTATTTAAATCACATATATTAGTATGATCAATATCAAGTAGCGATGTGTTCCTTTCTACTGATCTAAAAGATTTCTTTGGTAATTTGGTTTGAACACATATCTGGCATCTAATGTCATTAGATATTGGAGTCTTGGGAATTAAGTCCAAGTGAACCATTTGTGTAACACCCAAGCCCACTGCCCAAGGCTCTAGCAGAGTTTCAGGAATGACGACTAGCCCCACAGACCACCACTAGCCTTAACTGTGCACTTTGTCCTCACTGACGTGCAAGCCAGGATCAACTTCCCGACTGGTCACCCATCCTAGTACTACTCCAAGTTGAGCATGCTTAACTATGGAGTTCTTTAATGATGGGCTCCCAGAAAAGGAGGTGCACCTTAGTGATATGGGTAGTCCAATCATTCCTTTTAAGATTATTTTATCTGAGGCCTCAAATCTTGGGATGTTACATTCTCCCCCACTTAGACTCATGACGTCCTCATCAAGACTAAACTATATGGCCTCATAATATCACCCCATTTCAGTGAAGACCCCAAATGGCTCATGGACACCCAGCTCCCGATCACGGAATACCAGCGTAAGGGTGGCTACGTCACCATGGACATCCCTTTCCTACATGCCTGGACCATACGGCTCAAGACTGGCATGCCATGCCTATCTGGGCCCCACCTACTGGAGGGGTTTTGGCTCTGATACCATTTGTAACACCTGGGCTCACTGCCCAAGTCTCTAGTAGAGTTTCAGGAATGACGACTGGCCCCACAGACCACCACTAGCCTTAACTGTGCACTTTGTCCTCAAAGACGCACAAGTCAGGATCAACTTCCCAAATGGTCACCCATCCTAGTACTACTCCAAGCTGAGCATGCTTAACTACAAAGTTCTTTAGTGATGGGCTCCCAGAAAAGGAGGTGCATCTTGGTGATATGGGTAGTCCAATCATTCCTTATAAGATCTTTTTATCCGAGGCCTCAAATCCTGGGATGTTACAATTTCACCCACTTAGACTCTTGACGTCCTCGTCAAGGCTCAACTATATGGCCTCATAATCTGACCCCATTTCAGTGCAGACCCACAATGGACCATGGACACCCAGCTCCCGATCACGGAATACCAGCGCAAGGGTGGCTACATCAACCATGGACAACCCTTTCATACATGTCTGGACCGCACGGCTCAAGACTGGCATACCATGTCCATGTGGGCCCCACCTACTAGAGGGAAATTGGCTCTGATACCATTTATAGCACCTGAGCCCACAGCCCAAGGCTCTAGTAGAGTTTCAGGAATGACGACTGGCCCCACAGACCACCACTAGCCTTAAGTGCGCACTTTGTCCTCACTGACGCGCAAGCCAGGATCAACTTCCCGACTGGTCACCCATCCTAGTACTACTCCAAGCTGAGCACACTTAAATATGGAGTTCTTTAGTGATGAGCTCCCAAAAAAGGAGGTGCACCTTGGTGATATGGGTAGTCCAATCATTCCTTTTAAGATTATTTTATCTGAGGCCTCAAATCATGGGATGTTACAATTTGTTTCATAATTTTCTTGTTCACATGTTCTAGACGAGCATGCCAAATATCAAAAGATATTGAAGTAGAAAGAGTACTAAAAAAAATATCATTAATGTGAGAAGTACCATTACAACAAGAGGCACATAGCTTAATTAAACCCCCACAGGTGTACCCAACACCTATGTAAGAACCAAATCTAGAGATTACAACTTTGTTCCCTTGACATAAAAGATTGTAACCATATGACATGATCAAGTCTTACCTAAGTAGGTTTTACTTTAAACTAGGATTATATAAAACATTTTGTAGTTGAAGGACTTTCCCATATGTGAGCTTCAGATACACACGTCCATAGCCTACAATCTACTTCATGGACACATTACCACCCCAAGAGATCATACAAATGTTGTCTTCCTAATAGGTAGAAAAGTAGAATGATCATAGCAAATGTGAGAAACTGCACTAGAGTCCATCCACCAATTTTCACTAGAAGAAAAGTTAACACTAAGAACAAGGGAATTGGTTGTATCTATCCTTTCAGAAGAGGATGCATCATCCCCCTCATTGATCATGTTCACTTCTTCATTCTTAGGGTCCTAGTAAGTTTGCTTCCTTTGACCTTTATGGTCCCTGCAAACATTTACAAGTTTACTAGGCTTTCAACATGTATAACCAATGTCTTGGCCCTCAAAATCAGTGTTCTTATTATAGATGAGTTGCTTGCCTTTCTTGAAAGATTGCTTAGACTTAGGATTGAACTTGTTTGGATTCCTCTTGGGTTTGACATCATCTACTAGATGGACAGGGGTATCAACCTTGACATCATTTTTCTATGATGGAATTCAATTTGAAGAGATTTCACTGCGGAAGACATGGTTAACCTATCATGTCTATAACGAAGAGACTTGGCAAAGTCCTTCCAGGATTGAGGGAAATTTTCAGTAAGGGCTTCCACTTGCACATTTTCCTCAAGCTTGTAACCACTAGAAATAGATGTTGAGATTAGGTTTTGGTACTCAAGTACTTGTGTGGGCTCCGATCTCCAAACCACGATATAAACACGATTTAAACTCAGTGGAAGCATTCGATTAACAGCGGAAGACAAAAATCATGGGAAATTAAAACTTTTTGAGATAAGAGCTTGAAACCATAAAACTTCTTCCATAAAAAGGGAATAAACTGTTTACATCTCTGATAATTACTTCTTGAGTAATTATACACATCATGATACAAAATCTCAAGAGTCAAACCAAAATCTCAGACCAATAACTCCTAGGACCTGAGAGTACAGAGACTGCATAGGACTATCTAACAACATGACTCAGCAGTCAGTATCTCCACCTAAGATTCACTGCTGCTCCTGGTGCTGCTACTGCTGGCTTCGGTCACCTGTAGGCTGGTTTCTCCGTCTTCGACGACCACCTAAAAAGTTGAAGTCTACGGGGTGAGACAATTTTAAATAATTGTCCCAGTGGGAGATATAACTCTCCACTAGAATCTTTATATAGCAATTCAAAGAATATCATAAGCAATATAAGCTCTCAAAGTATTCAACAGCAGTTTGGTAGTGAGCACAAGTTCATCATTTAAGAAATATGAAGAACTTGTGTACTATACAGTGTAACATCAATCAAGTATCTTGTAGTTAATCCTAACAGATATACTATGCTTGTTTATTATGTTTTACAAACATTATTATGCCCTGCGGAGATGAGGTATACCGCTCATACTCCAACCGATCACTTGTTAAGTCGCATCGGTATCATACCTAGGTCATCAAAAGAGCCGGATTCTTATGAACTCATCTTCCTCAGTCAGAGTGAGGATAACTTACAAAACATTTTGTGTCTCTTCTAATATAGCTCACCAGGGTAATATGGTACTTTGCTATTTTTAGAGTTACAGTGGCATTCTGTACTCTCTTCGTCATCGAGAGATTTCTTGTTTATCTCTGATCGATGCGGTATAAGGATTTCCTCGAGAGAATTGTATTGCAGCATAAACATATAGTGAAGGGTTGATGGATTAAGATACATCTACATCAATTCCTACACTAGGATGTAAGGATTTACACATCCATATTCCCCCACATACTCAAAAGTATGTGATCTAGGAGTTCCCTTAGGAAAACCTGTTTCACCATCATTTTGCTTTTTGACAATGATGGATCTATGATCAGGGCTTTGCATGGTATGATTATACTTTATTATTTAGGTACATTTCAGTATTCTTTTAACATCATACATGTTCTCAAACATTAATCATTAGCATAGCAGTTATGAAAGTAGAATACGTAAATGTAACAAGTCTAACTCACATCAATTATCATTTCTCAATCATCTCATCACAAATCATCTGTTAAGCATGACTTTGATGATACTCATGGATCTCGCAGCCTAGCAATCTCATTAGATGCCACTTACTAGGCAACAGGGTATTTCACTATTCATAAAGCTAATAACATGCTTTCAATGAATATGGTATCATCATCCTTACCTGGGTATGATTATCTTCCCATAAGAACCTGCATGGTCAATTCAACTGATAACAGTAAACAATTCATTTTAAAGAAGTTGTACCTTCCTACTCTTACAAGAGTTAGGTTCCCTGATTTTCATCAATTAGGGTTTACTATTCACATTACATGTCATCACCCTTGAATTAGGGTTTACTATTCACCTCATGGTGAAATGAAGTCATAACATCATCATGTATGAGAAACATCATCATTAAAGCCCTCAGATAATATTAAGATTCATCAATTATCACAATTAGGGTTTCCATGATCTCACATAGGTGGATCATACCCTAATCATGCACATTCATATTTTTTGAAGGTACTTTACTTGAGTTTCCACCATAAATGGTACTTTCTCTCTCCTCTTACTAGTAGATAGTGATTACACCACTTTAGATTAGGTTGGGTTAAGTCCTCATTGACTATCATAAGCCAAATCACCACTATCAAGTGATTAGGATTTGATTAGAACAAGGTATTACTCAATTGAACCTCTCAAGGGCATTTTGGTAAATTACCCATTGATCATCATTATGGGTCAATTCATTAGTCACTTAGTCCCTTAATGTCCTAGGTTACCATTAGGGTTTAGATCAGATCACCATTGAACCAATTTCACCTTCAATTGATCAAGTACAAACAACCTTGAAAACCTTCAAACGGTTTCAACCTTCATCCACCAAACGGTCTTGAGACCGTTTGGGTGTGTTGACCATTTGGGAAGGTTGACTTCCAAACCGTTTGGTGTTTATGCAGTTTGAAACCGTTTGATCAAAATGACTTGAGATCGATTGGTCCAAACGACCTTGAGATCGTTTGAGCCCAAATGATCTTGAGACCGTTTGGATGCAAACGGTCTTGAGACCGTTTGGTCCAAATGGGCTCAAACCGTTTGTACCTCAAACCGTTTGGACCTCAAACATGGTTCAAAAGTTACAATCGATTATGGTTATGTATGTTGAAGCCCTCAGTTATCCAAATCCATGTAAACCACTTACAAATTGAGTTAATTAGGATGAGCCTTAATCAATTGGACACCAAATTGACCCTCAATTGAAAGCCAATTAGGGTTAAATCCAGTCTCAATTCGGGTTTCAATCGGATAATCATCAATGTTCAACAATGTGAATCAAACCAAGGTTGAACATATCAATTGACCTCCAATTGGGCCCAAACTTGGCCCAAACGGTCTTGAGATCATTCGGATGACCTCCAAACGGTATTGAGACCGTTTGCCCAAAGTTTGACCAAAAACCAAGTCGGTTGGATAAGGGTTGAACCCTAAATAGGTCTAAATCAGCATTTTTATCAATTCCTCAACTTATTATAATTGGACCCTCAAACCATCCAATTACCTCAACCCTAGACCTCCAAATGGTCTTGGGTTGTCACCAAATGGTCTTGATACCGTTTGGATGAATACCCAAACGGTCTTGAGACCGTTTGGGTCCTTCAACCCAAAACTCAACAAAATCTATACTTGAAATCAGCAATTTCAGCCCGATTAGGTTTAGGGTGTTGAAGTGCCTTCAACTCTCAATTGGTTTGAAATTAGATTATGATTCTTTGTAGGAATAAAATTCAATATGTTACCAACAGACCCTCAAACGGTCTTCCCTTGGTCAACCCTATCAAATGGTCTTGAGACCGTTTTGATCCAAACGGTCTTGCAAGACCGTTTGACCTTAAACGGTTTGCAACCGTTTGGACCAAAAGGGTCCAAGGTCGGTTGATAAAGCTACCTAGGAATTCACGCCCATCATCTTCAACCTCTGTTCAGGTCGGTTACTCCACCGTTTTGCTTGCAAAAGTGCAAGGAAGAAGAGAGGTAGAAGAAGAACTAAGTATACTTTGCGAGAACAAAGATATGCATAAAAAGCAAAGAGTTTAGAGTTATAAAACCCACCTCAAATGTTGTTCCTAGAGCTCCAAGCTTCCAAGCTTCAAGCCTCTAATGGCATCTTGAGCTCAACAAGTCGGCCAGAGGTGATTCTCCAAGGAAAAGATGGGGATGGTCGGCTAGAACAAAGAATCTAAGTGAGTTAACCATAGAACCAACCTTATATGATGAATTCATCCAAGAATCCGAGCTAGAAGATGGTTCCTTCTCACCTTAGAACTACTTGGTCGTCTCCCTGAGCTCCAGAGATTTGCCTTGGTCGGTTGAGGAAGACAAGAAATGAAGAGGATAAGTGATACGTTCACTTAGTTTACAAAGGTGAAGGCTTATATACCTTAGGCTATTTCCATCATAAGGACCTCTAAAACATGGAATTCTCATCTAAGTCCCTCCTTGTTTCTATGGCACGTCCAAGCCATCCAAACTTTAGAAAAGCTCATCAAAACTCAAGATCTAAGGGTAAAGGAAGCCAACTTTCAACTAGAGTACATACATGAAAGGTCTCCTCACTCATACTTAGTGAATTTTTACCACAAAGACTATTTTCCTTATCTGATTACTCATTCATGTGTCCCTTTCATCATTTTTACTCACATGATGTCTCATCATCAGAGGAACATCTTAACCTGTGAAAATTGCAAGTTAAACCCCCTTAACTGGGTAATTTGCACATAGGTCCCTGCATTATAAAATAATACTACAACTTTGTTTTAAAAGGGCAAAATTGAAAGTATATGTTCCTGGGAACTTAATTACATGCCAGGAAGTAATCACAAGTATATAATTACATATTTAGGCAAAACATCTAGGGTTAGTTTATAACCCAGGTCAGGGATGTTACAAATTATCCACCCCTTACAAGGATTTTGTCCCCGAAATCGATAAAACATATTAGGAGAAAAGAGCAGGGTATTTCCTTTTCATCTCATCCTCTAGTTCCCATGTGGCTTCTTTGACACCACAATGATTCTAGAGGACTTTCACAAGGTTTATATCTTTCTTCTTTAGCTTTTTAATTCTATTATCAAGGATTGACACAGGTCCTTCCTCATAAGTTATATCTTCATTCAATTCTACTTCCATAGGTTGTAGAACTGACTTGGTGTCAGGGTGACATTTCCTCAACATAGAAATGTGGAACATAGGGTGTAACTTTTGCAGCTCTGGAGGTAACTCTAGTCTATAGGCTACTTTTCCAACTCGTTCAATGATTGGATAAGGCCCCATAAATCTAGGAGCTAACTTTCCCTTCCTTCCAAAATGAAGGACTCCTTTCCAAGGTGAGACCTTAAGATACACTCTGTCTCCAACCTGGAACTCTAAGGGTTTACGACGTTTGTCGGCATAAGACTTCTGTCTATCTTGCGCAGTCTTAAGCAGTTGTTGTATAACTTTGATCTTCTCTGTAGTCTGCTGCACAAGATCAGGTCCCAACAACTGATGCTCACCAGTCTCATACCAACATAAGGGTGATCTACAATGTCTACCATACAGAGCTTCATATGGTGCCATATCAATACTATGTTGATAGATATTGTTATAGGAAAACTCTATCAAGCTTAGGTGTAGATCCCAACTTCTGGTAAACTGGAGAACACATGCTCTCAACAGGTCTTCCAAGGTATGTATAGTCCTTTCTGACTGTCCATCAGTCTGTGGATGAAAGGATGTACTAAACCTTAACTTGGTACCTAAAGCTCTGTGTAACTGCTCCCAAAAATGACTTTTAAATTGGGGACCTCTGTCAGAAACTATAGTGACAGGAACTCCGTGCAAACGCACTATTTCTTGGACATACAACTGTGATAACCTTTCAGCAGAATAGGTTGTTTTGACAGGTAAGAAATGCACTGTCTTTGTCAACCTATCAACAACTACCCAAATGGAATCATGTCCTTTGCTTGTCCTGGGTAGGGAAACAACAAAGTCCATGGTTACATGGTCCCACTTCCACTGTGGTATGGGTAAAGTTTGCATTGTTCCTGCAGGCTTCTGGTGTTCAGCCTTAACTTGCTGACACACAGGACACTTCAGAACAAACTCAGCTACATCCTTCTTCATCCCAGGCCACCAATACATATCTATCAAGTTTTGATACATCTTGGTGCTCCCTGGATGCATAGCGTACATCGAAGAATGAGCTTCTTCTAGGATTAACTTCCTCAGGTTATCCACATCTGGTACTAGCATCCTCCCATGATAGCATGCCACTTGATCATCTGAATCATGGAAACCATCTCGCTTCTCATCACCATACTCAGATCTGATCTGCTGAACTGCAGCATCAACTTGTTGTGCCTCCTTTATCTGCTCTCTTAGGGTAGGTTTAATATGCATCTCAGCTAACAAACCGGCTAACAATGACACCTTTAACTGCACATTGTCTTGCCTTAAAGAGATAAGCATATCTCTTCTAGAGCATACTAAGGAACTTAGTTGTGCTCTATCCATGGTTGATGTTGCTGATTTCCTACTCAAAGCATCTACAACCACATTGGCCTTCCCTGGATGGTAATCAATTATACAGTCGTAGTCCTTGATTAACTCCATCCAGCGGCGTTGCCTCATGTTAAGCTCATGCTGAGAGAAGATATACTTAAGATTCTTATGGTCTGTGAAAATCTGGAAGGTTTCTCTGTAGAAATAATGTCTCCAGATCTTCAAGGCATGAACCACGGCTGCTAACTCCAGATCGTGTGTCGGATAATTCTCCTCGTGTTTCTTAAGCTGTCGGGAAGCAAAAGAAATCACTTGCTTATCCTGCATCAACACACATCCGAGTCCATTCTTGGAGGCATCACAGAAAACTATATATCCTTTTCCTTGCTCGGGTAGCACAAGCACAGGTGCACTTGTCAACCTATCCTTCAACAGTTGAAAAGATTGTTGACACTTATCACTCCAGGCAAAAGGAACATCTTTCCGGGTTAACTTGGTCAAGGGTAAGGCTATAGAACTGAAATTCTTAATAAACCTTCGATAGTAACCAGCTAACCCTAAGAAACTTCGAATCTCCATCGATGTCTTTGGTTGTTCCCACTGTAGAACAGATTCTACCTTTTTTGGGTCAACACGAATACCCCGAGGTAGAAACCACATGACCAAGAAAAGATACTTCTGATAACCAGAACTCACACTTGCTAAACTTAGCGTATAGCTTATGTTTTGTTAGCAAGGTCAAAGCTTGGCGAAGATGCTGCTCATGCTGCTGAGCATCCTTACTATAAATCGGAATGTCATCTATGAAGACGACAACACACTGATCAAGGAAAGGTCGAAAGACTCTATTCATGAGTTCCATGAATGCAGCTGGTGCATTGGTTAGTCCAAACGACATAACCGTGAACTCATAGTGACCATATCTTGTCCTAAAGGCAGACTTAGATATGTCATTGTCCTTAATGCGGAGTTGATGATATCCAGATCTTAAGTCTATCTTTGAAAAGACTGTTGCACCACGCAACTGGTCAAAAAGATCATCAATCATCGGCAGAGGGTACTTATTCTTTATTGTTACTTTATTGAGTTGTCTATAGTCAATGCACAACTGCATTGACCCGTCTTTCTTTTTAACAAACAAAACCGGAGCACCCCAAGGTGAAGTACTCGGTCGGATGAAACCTTTCTTAAGTAACTCTTGAAGTTGTTTCTTGAGTTCTGCCATTTCGGCAGGCGCCATCCTATATGGTGTCTGGGCTATGGGTTTCATATTTGGGACCAAATTGATTTCAAAATCAATTTCCCGAGGTGGTGGTATTACAGGAAGTTCTTCAGGAAACACATCTTTGAATTCCATGGCTATAGGAACTTCAGCAAGGTTGGGGCTCTCCTTGGTAACATCTACCACATGGGCCAATAATGCATAACATCCTTGCCTTGTCAGCTTATCAGCAACCATAGCTGACACAAGACAGGTGGGCAGAATCTTTCTTTCTCCTTGAAAGATCCATGTGTTGCTTTCATCAGCAAACACAGCCAACTTGGACTCACAATCCAAGACAACTCGATACTTTTCTAAGGTATCCATCCCGAGGATTATATCAAACCCTTGCATATCAAGTGGTATAAGGTCCACTTGAATGCGATGATCAGAAAAGAAGAGGATGCAGGGAGAGCATACCTCCTGTAAAACAGCAGACCCACTCAACGGAGTCTCTAAAAAAAACTATCAGCCCTAAGACTGACTGTCATCTTACAGTTATGAATCACTCTTCGAGTGATAAAAGAGTGTGTAGCACCCGGGTCAATCAGAACAGATACAACATAGGATTTAAACATATCAGAATATAAAAGTTCCACCTGACCTGCCACAACCCGTGGATTGACCACTGCATCTGATGGGTTCATAGCATAGAACCTCACTATCGCCTGGGGTTGAGTTGGTGCAGATGATCCAGCTTGGGACGCTTGTCCACGTCCTCAAGCTGATCCTTGAGATTGCCTTCTCTGTGATCCCTGTTGACCTTGTCTCGGAGGCTGTGTCGCACTGACAGGCTTAGACCTACAGTCCTTCATCAAGTGTCCCACCTTCCCGCAGTTGTAGCAGCTTCTCTCTAGTTGTTGTGGTCTTGGTGGTCCAGTAACCGACATTGATGCAGAACTCTGAGTCTCTTGAGGTGGTTGTCCTCATCCTCTACCTCTACTTGGAGACCATTGAGTCTGAGAGCTAGATCTGGGTGGTGGAGGTGTAGGTGCAGAGAATCTAGGCTTCTTAAAGTCTCTAGATGAAGAACCCTGGAATTGCGGATATCTCTTTTGGGTTTGCCTTTTCTCGACTACGGATCTCTCTATCCTTCGAACTGACTCAACGAAGGTAGCGAACCTCTCCCGGTTTTCTAGAGCAAACACTGGAGTAGTCATGTCGCCATTCAAACCCTTCTCAAACCTTCTGATCCTTTCTTCTTCTGTGGCAGCCATGTGCGGACAGAACCGCAACAGCTCCATGAACTTAGCTTCATACTCACTAATGTTCATCATGCCCTGCCTCAGTCTCTCAAACTGAGAGATCTTTTCGTCCAGGAAGGTCTTTGGAAAATATCTGTGGACAAATTCCTGATGAAAGTCTTCCCACGAGATCTCTATTCCAGGTCTCTTCTGCTCTTCCATTGTCCACCAGTGACCAGTGCTTCCTTTGAGAAGATAGACAATGTGTCTGACCTTCTCAACTTCAGGGATGTTCAAGATTCTGAAGGCTTTCTCCAACTCGGTTAACCACAGATCGGCATCTGCGGGGTCAGCTGTCCCAAAGTATTCGGTAGCTCCGACACGACGAAGTCACTCGAACGTCTTACCAATACCTTGTCCTTCAGGCTGGACAGGTGCCCTAGGTGCAGGCATAGGCATCCTGTCGGTGATGTGTGTCATGGCAGTCATAAATTGCCCGAACATAGTTTGAACAGCTGGGTTGTCCATATCGGCTGGGTCAAACTGTGGTGGCTCCCTGGGTGGCTCAGGTACAGGTTGTTCTATTTCTGGGACCCTTGCACCTTCCCGAGGTGCAGCAACACTACTCTCCACCACGTACTCCTCATGTGGCTCAGACATCCTTATATATCTTCTTCTCCTGAGGAGCACAAGATTCTATTAGATAAGGGAGAAACACTAAGGATAGACTCGACATCCTAAGACCTGTGTCTCTGTAGACTCAGCGAACCTAGAGCTCTAATACCACTTAATTGTGGGCTCCGATCTCCAAACCACGATATAAACACGATTTAAACACAGCGGAAGCATTCGATTAACAGCGGAAGACAAAAATCATGGGAAATTAAAACTTTTTGAGATAAGAGCTTGAAACCATAAAACTTCTTCCATAAAAAGGGAATAAACTGTTTACATCTCTGATAATTACTTCTTGAGTAATTATACACATCATGATATAAAATCTCAAGAGTCAAACCAAATTCTCAGACCAATAACTCCTAGGACCTGAGAGTACAGAGACGGCATAGGACTATCTAACAACATGACTCAGCAGTCAGTATCTCCACCTGAGATTCACTGCTGCTCCTGGTGCTGCTACTGCTGGCTTTGGTCACCTGTAGGCTGGTTTCTCCGTCTTCGACGACCACCTAAAAAGTTGAAGTCTACGGGGTGAGACAATTTTAAATAATTGTCCCAGCGGGAGATATAACTCTCCACTAGAAGCTATATATAGCAATTCAAAGAATATCATAAGCAATAAAAGCTCTCAAAGTATTCAACAGCAGTTTGGTAGTGAGCAGAAGTTCATCATTTAAGAAATATGAAGAACATGTGTACTATACAGTGCAACATCAATCAAGTATCTTGTAGTTAATCCTAACAGATATACTATGCTTGTTTATTATGTTTTACAAACATTATTATGCCCTGCGGAGATGAGGTATACCGCTCATACTCCAACCGATCACTTGTTAAGTCGCATCGGTATCATACCTAGGTCATCAAAAGAGCTAGATTATTATGACCTCATCTTCCTCAGTCAGAGTGAGGATAACTTGCAGAACATTTTGTCTCTGCTAATATAGCTCACCAGGGTAATCTGGTACTTCGCTATTTTTAGAGTTACAGTGGCATTCTGTACTCTCTTCGTCATCGAAAGATTTCTTGTTTATCTCTGATCGATGCGGTATAAGGATTTCCTCGAGAGAATTGTGTTGCAGCATAAACATATAGTGAAGGGTTGATGGATTAAGATACATCTACATCAATTCCTACACTAGGATGTAAGGATTTACACATCCATATTCCCCCACATACTCAAAAGTATGTGCTCCAGGAGTTCCCTTAGGAAAACCTGTTTCACCATCATTTTGCTTTCTGACAATGATGGATCTATGATCAGGGCTTTGCATGGTATGATTATACTTTATTATTTAGGTACATTTCAGTATTCTTTTAACATCATACATGTTCTCAAACATTAATCATTAACATAGCAGTTATGAAAGTAGAATACTTAAATGTAACAAGTCTAACTCACATCAATTATCATTTCTCAATCATCTCATCACAAATCATCTGTTAAGCATGACTTTGATGATACTCATGGCTCTCACAGCCTAGCAATCTCATTAGATGCCACTTACTAGGCAACAGGGTATTTCACTATTCATAAAGCTAATAACATGCTTTCAATGAATATGGTATCTTCATCCTTACCTGGGTATGATTATCTTCCCATAAGAACCTGCATGGTCAATTCAACGGATAACAGTAAACAATTCATTTTAAAGAAGTTGTACCTTCCTACTCTTACAAGAGTTAGGTTCCCTGATTTTCATCAATTAGGGTTTACTATTCACATTACATGTCATCACCCTAGAATTAGGGTTTACTATTCACCTCATGGTGAAATGAACTCATAACATCATCATGTATGAGAAACATCATCATTAAAGCCCTCATATAATATTAAGATTCATCAATTATCACAATTAGGGTTTCCATGATCTCACATAGGTGGATCATACCCTAATCATGCACATTCATATGTTTTGAAGGTACTTTACTTGAGTTTCCACCATAAATGGTACTTTCTCTCTCCTCTTACTAGTAGATAGTGATTACACCACTTTAGATTAGGTTGGGTTAAGTCCTCATTAACTATCATAAGCCAAATCACCACTATCAAGTGATTAGGGTTTGATTAGAACAAGGTATTACTCAATTGAACCTCTCAAGGGCATTTTGGTAAATTACCCATTGATCATCATTATGGGTCAATTCATTAGTCACTTAGTCCCTTAATGTCCTAGGTTACCATTAGGGTTTAGATCAGATCACCATTGAACCAATTTCACCTTCAATTGATCAAGTACAAACAACCTTGAAAACTTTCAAACGGTTTCAACCTTCATCCACCAAACGGTCTTGAGACCGTTTGGGTGTGTTGACCGTTTGGGAAGGTTGACTTCCAAACCATTTGGTGCTTATGCAGTTTGAAACCGTTTGATCAAAATGACTTGAGATAGATTGGTCCAAACGACCTTGAGATCGTTTGAGCCCAAACGGTCTTGAGACCGTTTGGCCCCAAACGAGCTCAAACCGTTTGGACCTCAAACATGGTTAAGTTACAATCGATTATGGTTATGTATGTTGAAGCCCTCAGTTATCCAAATCCATGTAAACCACTTACAAATTGAGTTAATTAGGATGAGCCTTAATCAATTGGACACCAAATTGACCCTCAATTGAAAGCCAATTAGGGTTAAATCCAATCTCAATTAGGGTTTCAATCGGATAATCATCAATGTTCAACAATGTGAATCAAATCAAGGTTGAACCTATCAATTGACCTCCAATTGGGCCAAAACTTGGCCCAAACGGTCTTGAGATCGTTTGGATGACCTCTAAACGGTCTTGAGACTGTTTTCCCAAAGTTTGAACAAAAACCAAGTCGGTTGGATAAGGGTTGAACCCTAAATAGGTCTAAATCAGCATTTTTATCAATTCCTCAACTTATTGTAATTGGACCCTCAAACCATCCAATTACCTCAACCCTAGACCTCCAAACGGTCTTGGGTTGTCACCAAACGGTCTTGAGACCATTTGGATGAATCCCCAAATGGTCTTGAGACCGTTTGGGTCCTTCAACCCAAAACTCAACAAAATCTATACTTGAAATCAGTAATTTCAGCCAGATTAGGTTTAGGGTGTTGAAGTGCCTTCAACTCTCAATTGGTTTGAAATTAGATTATGATTCTTTGTAGGAATAAAATTCAATATGTTAAAAACAGACCCTCAAACGGTCTTCCCTTGTTCAACCCTATCTAACGGTCTTGAGACCGTTTTGATCCAAACGGTCTTGCAAGATCGTTTGAGATCAAACGGTTTGAGACCGTTTGACCTTAAACGGTTTGCAACCGTTTGGACCAAAAGGGTCCAAGGTCGGTTGATAAATCTACCTAGGAATTCACACCCATCATCTTCAACCTCTGTTCAGGTCGGTTACTCCACTATTTTTCTTGCAAAAGTGCAAGGAAGAAGAGAGGTAGAAGAAGAACTAAGTATACTTTGCGAGAACAAAGATATGCATAAAAAGCAAAGAGTTTAGAGTTATAAAACCCGCCTCAAACGTTGTTCCTAGAGCTCCAAGCTTCCAAGATTCAAGCCTCTAATGGCGTCTTGAGCTCCACAAGTCGGCCAGAGGTGATTCTCCAAGGAAAAGATGGGGATGGTCGGCTAGAACAAAGAATCTAAGTGAGTTAACCATAGAACCAACCTTATATGATGAATTCATCCAAGAATCCAAGCTAGAAGATGGTTCCTTCTCACCTTAGAACTACTTGGTCGTCTCCCTGAGCTCCAGAGCTTTGCCTTGGTCAGTTGAGGAAGACAAGAAATGAAGAGGATAAGTGATACGTTCACTTAGTTTACAAGGGTGAAGGCTTATATACCTTAGGCTATTTCCATCATAAGGACCTCTAAAACATGGAATTCTCATCTAAGTCCCTCCTAGTTTCTATGGCACGTCCAATCCATCCAAACTTTAGCAAAGCTCATCAAAACTCACGATCTAAGGGTAAAGGAAGCCAACTTTCAACTAGAGTACATACATGAAAGGTCTCCTCACTCATACTTAGTGAATTTTTACCACAAAGACCATTTTCCTTATCTGATTACTCATTCATGTGCCCATTTCATCATTTTTACTCACATTATGTCTCATCATCAGAGGAACATCTTAACTTGTGAAAATTGCAAGTTAAACCCCCTTAACTGGGTAATTTGCACATAGGTCCATGCATTATAAAATAATACTACAACTTTGTTTTAAAAGGGCAAAATTGAAAGTATATGTTCATGGGGAACTTAATTACATGCCAGGAAGTAATCACAAGTATATAATTACATATTTAGGCAAAACATCTAGGGTTAGTTTATAACCCAGGTCAGGGATGTTACAACTTGGGTCGGAATAGGTTTATTATCGACCATATTGAATTCATACCAACTCACGAAGGCATATTGTTCTAACCCAGCATCTTATTTTCCAAACTTGTCATCCAAAGCTTGCCAAATCTCATGGGTAGAAGATTTCTTGTGGTAGATTCATAGAGTTCGTCAGAAAGAGTGGACAAGATCCTACCATAACAATGGTAATCTAATTCTTTGGATATTTTAGCACAAGAAGAGTATATGGGAGAATACGGATCGTTGTATGTATGAATTAGGTTATCAACAACATTAAAGGGTGGTTCACATTTCTCAAGTGGTGTAATAGAGGAAACTAGACCTAAGAAAATGAGTCAAAATTTCATCTTTTGTTTCCAACAATGGAAATATAAACCCATAAATTTTTCAGACCTAAGACTAGATATGTCTTTCATGGTTATCATGGTTCTAGGGTCATCTATTTAGGGTTTACTTGTATGATTGTATGTTTAACCAGATTAATTATTGTTTAAATCTTGATTAATGATGGTATTCATATCATGATTCTTTAAACCTAATTAAACAATCTAAATATATTTTTATTTTAAATAATTAGGGTTTAAAAATGGAAACCCTAATCGGCCAAAGTTAGGATTTTGATGGCATATGGATATAGAAATTGATAAGTATAGTGGTGTACTAAATGAATTTTAGTAGTTTATATACAACTAATGATTTAGGAAATTTATATATGATTTGGATAAATCAAATGTGAGAACTATTGATAAATATTAGAAATTTTGAATATTTCTATGATATTTTTGTTAGTCGAGTTTACCCAGGACAAAATCAGCTGACCATGTATTCAAATTGAAATATAATAGTCTAGTAATTGAATGTTATCCTTTTATTGGTACATCTAATTGATCTCAAATTTTATTAATAGTTGTAAAATACTATTATAGAAATCTTGATAAATTTTTGTAATTTTTTTATGATATTTGATCTCTACAAAGAGGGGTGTTAGTTGAGCTTGTAACTCGACTGACCATGTTGCAGACTGCAATATAGAAGCATAGTATTTGATTTGTATTTATTTATTCATAATTTTAAAAGATATAAATTTTAGTTTAATATCTTAAACTCAATTATAAACAACATGTTAATTTTTCATAATTTTTGGAGGAAGTTTGACCTCTAAAATAAACTATTTAAGTAACATCTTATTGATAGAAAAATCGGCTAAAATAAGAGAAAGTATAGTGAGGGGCCAATATGAAAATTATACAAGCACCTCAATTACTCTATATGATCAACCTAAAACATTAGGAGATCTCATAATTTATGATCTAGGTTTTGAGAGGAGAAAGTGGTGGAATTGTTGATTTAGGGTTTTGCTATCTGAGATATGATGAAATCAAGTAAGTTTAGCTTTGTTGCATAGCCTTTCATTGTAACTCTTCTCTCACATGTCAAGATTCCATCCCTCCTCTGATTTGATTTGAAATCACATTAAATCATCCCCTTTTCTCACTCTTTCTCTACTAATCTCCATTTTTAGGGGTTTAGGGTTCAGAGGAAATATATTTAATTTCTAGAGTTTCATTAGATTTCTAAAAATTTAGAGTTTGGCCTAGTTTTTAAGGTTCTTGTCACCTTAGGTGAGTGTTTTCCTCCCTCCTAAGATCTATATTCATGTTGAAAGCCTAATTCTATCTGGCTAAAATAATAAAAAACCTTTCTTACATCTATTTGTGATTAGATAAGTATTTGGAAAGATATTAGGGAATCAAATTCTACTGATTTTTATTATTTCTCATTGATTAAAACTTGCTTAGTCATATAATGATTGAGGATCCATTGAATATTCTATGGATAGATGACTATGCTATTTCATGTCAATGTTGCCTATAAATCAAACCAATGTGTGATATGCTTGGGAACTGAATTGACATGTCTAGAATCATATTTGAATTGCATTAGAATGAATGATAAAAGTGTATTGTTGAACCTTACTAAAATTGAATATGATATATAAATATGGATGAGTATGAGGTAGTGATATTCCCTATTTACGGTTTGTTTTGAGGGAGTGAATCAAATGAGTCAATTAATCAATGTATACCTATTATTGATGAATGAAATATGTGAAAATGGAAATTAGGGTTTCCATGTGTGTGAATAGACCTAATATGAACCCTTATGCACCATGATGAGATTATTGAATGATAAGATTTTATGATGTGTTGATCTAAGGATGACTTCTTGAAAACCCTCAAAGTTTAGTGTTAAGATGAGTATGGGTGATAAAGCTAGAACTTGTATATAATGTTGTAAATGTGATGAAATTTTGAAATGTAAGTATTTATACATCAATTAAATATGATGAGTCTTACTAATATGATCTAAGACTAATGCATCTATTTTAGTATGACTTATGAAATGATGAGTATTCCTCACATGAATGTGAGTCCTTTTATACAAGCTACATAACAATGAATCCTGAAGGATGATTAGAGATTATGTTGTAAGAAGATGAAACCTAAACAATTTTTTAAGATAAAGTCAGTAGTATAATAAAGAATTATCATTTTTTATTATGGGAATGCCATTAGAATTCAATGACATGATACTCTTATCTAAATATAATAAACGATATGAATAAAAATGTATTGAATGGTGATGGCAAGTTAAAGATGAAACTAATGAAGTTATCATGATGAAGTCTTTAATATTTTATTTTAATTACATGTTGATTCACCAAAATTGAATGAAATATACTAAAATTGGACTTTGATGGATGTCAATGAAAGAGAAGAATTTTATATCAAGTTAATTAAGAATGATTGGTTCCAATAATGTAATGAACATGACATGAAAGATGTTGAGACTAATGAATATGAAATGAAGGAAAAAGATGAGAATTGGTAGAAGAGTCAAAGAACCTAACTCTAACCCTAAAATGATGAGTTAGATAATGCTAATGAATAACGATCTCAAATGAGGGATTAAGGAATGCACATAGCTGTAGTTGAATTCAATTAAAAGATGAGGTTCAAGCATTTCAATTGATTTACAAGAATGTATTCTAGGATTGTGTTTGTTTAATAGAATAATTTTACTCTAAGGATAGACTATTTCGATGTACTTCAAATGATATTCAACATGTGTTGATGAGTAACCCTAACTAAAGAATGTGAAATAAAAGAAGAAGAGAACTAAGTATGTCATGCATGTTTATGCATGAAAGTATCTATTGATATTGGATGGAATAAGTATATGTTGTATGGCAAATCTATTTTGAATATGACAAATGATACAAGATACTCATATGCATTTAATGTTGCTAGTTCTAATGTCTCTATGAATATTTGTTGAGAACTATGATATAGAGTGAACTAATAAGAAACATTTTGAGATTGAATTTAACATGCACTGATTACATTTGAGAAGCCTTGATGAGGGTAAATGTTCCATAATGAGATTATGTATAGGGATGAAAGCCCACTGATGGTAATAAAACCTTGATGGGGTAAATATTGGACAATGAGATTATATCTTGAGATGAAAGCTCTCTGATGATGACTGCTATGAGATGATGTAGAAAATGGAAAGAATTATATGTGTTGCAAATTACAAATTGTTGTGCTTTTTGTTTTAGTCATTGTCTTTCTTGATAAGCCTAATATGTTGAATTTTATTCTAGTTATGCGAGAATACACAGATATGATATGTTATGTTTTCAATTCTTTTAATATGAGTAAAAGAGATTAATAACAAGTGAAATGATGAAACATCTAGTTAGGTGCTCTGAATACCATTACTTTCCCCTGAGGACCACATTAGGGAAACAAAACAGATCTCCTTGTAGTAAATGATGAATTATGAGAAGGATTTTTGGAGTTTGGATCAAGACCTTAAAGGTTAGACCACCAGAATTTAGGTGTGAGTCATATGGAGTGGCTCCTGCCCTAAATCCTTATTGTGAAAGTCTATGTCATGAGGAATAGACTCTGACGAAATAAAATATGTGAGATGTGAAAATATGTGAAATGTTGTGATATGTGATATTCTATTTTGTTGGTTCCTAACTCGTGTACCCGAGATGAGGACATGAGCCTCTTTAGGCAACCTTGAGGTGTCCAAGGTCTGTTGTTGATATATTAGGGTGGTCGGCTAAACCCTAAGATAGTGACGGTGAATCATTGACACGAGAATTAGGCGTGGAGACTTCTACCTGGTGAGGTACAAGCCACGTAGTTTCAGCGAAAATGAATAAAATATGACAATTCGAGTACAATGTGATTTGAATGTTTTTTACATTCCTTGTACTACTAGCTAATGATTTACCATGGTTGATTATGTTCTTGTTGTAAAATGTAACCATGTTGTTACAGAGATTATTTATTTTATATTCTTATATGTCTTGTCGGTAAGTAGTAAATGTTGGGATATATATCGTGATGCCACATGACACAAACCAACAAGATAACTCCAAACTAATCATGGAAACAAAACTAAACAAGTGGATTACTAGAAAACACACACAAAAAACTAAAATCAATACCCTTAAATACTAAAACTGCAGAAACCATTACTTATAAGTCCTCACGGGACACTTGCATTAGATATTATAAGTTACAAGGTGCTTACAATTATCACATATGCCACCATCATGTTATAATAGAAACTTGTTCCAAAACATATACATTTATAAACACACTTGCCATATCTTTTCATAGAAAGGGAACATGAGCCAAAACATGTATCAACAACACTTCTACTAAAACACACCCAAAAACCATCCCACCAACGCTATTATTAACACAAGTAAGGTAAATAAAGGACAGAATTAAAGCTACAACTGTTACACCCACATCCCATGATTACCACTAATCATGAGATTAGTGCATAAGTTTGAGGATTATACTTAATACAAAGTTCATTCCCAACTTTTTCTTTTATTTCAAACTCTTTCTAACTCAATGTTAAATAAAATTTTAATTTATCATATTTTTTGAGGAATTTAGACCTCTAAAGTAAATGATTTACAGTATCATTTTAATGACAGAAAACTCAGTTGAAATAATAGAAAGTATAGTGAGGGGCCAATGTGCAAATTATCGAAGCACCTCAATTATATTATCATCCTAACACACTAGGAGCTATCGTAATTATTGATTCAATCCATAGAAATGAAATCCTAGATATAGAGGGATAGTTAGGGTTTGAGAGGAGAAAGTGGTGGAATTACTGATCTAGGGTTTTGATATCTGAGATATGATTAAATAAATTAAGTTTAGCTTCATTGCATATCCTTTCATGGTGATTCTTCTCTCACATTTCAAGATTCCCTCCCTCCTATGATTTTATTTGAAATCACATTAAATCATCCCCTTTTCTCATGATTTATCTCCTAATCTCCATTTCTAGGGCTTTCTGAGTTGAGAGGAGGAAGAAATAGATCAATTGCTAGAGTTTGATTGAATTTTTGAAAATTCAGAGTTTGGCCTGCATTTTTAAGGTGCTAGTCATTTTAGGTGAGTGTTTTTATCCCTCCTAAGCTCTGTATTCATGATGAAAACCTTATTCTATCTGCCTAAAATAATCATAAACCTTACTTATATATGTATGTGATTGGATAATGATTTGGAAATATATTAGGGAATAAAATTCTACTGATTATGATTATTTCTCATTGATTGGTACTTGATTATTTCCTTATATATTTATTGAATATCCATTGAAAATTTTATGGATAAATGACTATGCTATTTCATGTCAATATCGCCTAAAATTCAGCCCAATGTGTGATATGCTTGGGAATTGAATTGACATGTCTAAAATCATATTTGAATTGCATTAGAATGAATGATATAAGTGTATTGTTGAATCTTACTAAAATTGAATATGATATATACATATGGATAAGTATGAGGTGGTGATATTCCCTATTTAGGGTTTGCTTTGAGGGACTTAATCAAATGAGTCAATTAATCAATGTAGACTTATGATTGATGAATGAAATATGTGAAAATGGAAACTAGGGTTTTCATGTGTGTGAATAGCCCTAACGAACCCTTGTGCACCATGATGAGATTACTGAATGATATGATTTTTATGATGTGTTGATCTAAGGATGACTTCTTGAAAACCATAGAATTTTAGTGTTAAGACGAGTATGGTTGATAAAGCTAGAACTTGTATATAATGTTGTAAATGTGATGAAATGTTGAAATGTAAGTATTAATACTTCAATTAAATATGATGAGTTTTACTAATATGATCTAAGACTAATGCATCTATTTTAGTATGACTTATGAAATGATGAATATTCCTCACATGAATGTGGGTCCTTTTATACAAGCTACATAATAATGAATCATGAAGAACGATTAGAGATTATGGTGTAAGATGATGAAACCTAAATCATTCTTTTAAGCTAAAGTGAGTAATATAATAAAGATTTATCATTATTGATTATGGGAATGACATTAGAAGTTAATGACATGGTACCCTTATTTAAATATAAGAAATTATATGAATAAAAATGTACTGAACGGTGATGGCAAGTCAATGATGAGACTAATGAAGTTATTATGATGGTCTTTAATATTTTATTTTAATTACATGTGGATTCACCAAATTTGAATGAAATATACTAATACTAGACTTTGATGAATGTCAATGAAAGATAAGCATTGTATATCAAGTTAATTTAGAATGATTGGTTCCAATAATGTAATGAACATGACATGAAAGATCTAATGAATATGAAATGAAGGGAAAATATGAGAATTAGTAGATGACTCTAAGAACCTAACTCTAACCCTAACATGATGAGTTAGATAATGCTAGTGAATAACATCTCAAATGAGGGATTAAGGACTGCACATAATAGTAGTTTAATTCAATTAAAAGATGAGGTTCAAGCATTTGAATTGATTTACAAGAATTTATTCTTGGATTGTGATTGTTTGATAGAATAGTTTTACTTTGAGGATGGACTTTTCAATAGACTTCAAATGATATTCAACATGTTTTGATGAGTAACCCTAACTAAAGAATGTTAAATAAAAGAAGAATAGAACTAAAGTGGGTTATGTATGTCTATGCATGAAATTTATTTGTATCTATTGATATTGGATGGAATAAGTATATATTTTATGACAAATATATTTTGAGTAACAAATGATACAAGATACTCATGTGTTTTTACTATTTCTATTTCTAATGTCTTTGTGAATGTTTATTGAGAACTATGATATAGAGTGAATTGATAAGAAATATGTTGAGATTGAATTTAACATACACGGATTACATTTAAGAAACCTTGATGAGGGTAAATGTTCCATAATGAGATTATGTCTAGGACTGAAAACCAATTGATGATGATAAAACCCTGACGTGGTAAATGTTGGACAATGAGATGATGTCTTGAGCTGAAGGCTCACCAATGATGACTTCTATGAGATAATGTAGAAAATGGAAAGAATTATATGTGTTGAAAATTACATAGTGTTGTGCTTCTTATTTTAGTCATTGTCTTTCTTGATAAGCTTAATATGTTTCATGTAATTCTAGTTTCACAAGAATACACATATATGATATATTATGTTTTCAATTCTTTTAAGATGAGTAAAAGAGATTAATTAATAACAAGTGAAATGATGAAACATCTAGTTAGGTGCCCTGAACACTATGACTTCCCCTGAGGACCACACTGGGGAACCAAAATGGATCTCCTTGTAGTAATCGATGATTATGAGAATAAATAATCATGATAAATTAGATTGTTCATGTACACTCTCTTTCCCGGGATGGGTAGTATACAAATTTTGTTGATTCAGGTACATTATCTATTGTAAACTGAACTGCACATGAGCAATGAGAATTGATTCTGGTTTTGGTGGATTTGAATAAGATTTTTTCTATCTTATTGTGAGGCCCTAAATGTCAAATTGGTTTGTTAAAATTGTGAAGAAAGAAAAAGGAAAAACTTACATGTGGTTTTCATATACTATTTTAATTGCCTTTGTTGGGAATTCGTTGTTTTCCTTCATAATCGGGATTATTTTTAGGGGTTCTCTCTAATGATTGGCAATTATGCTCATCAAAAGAGAGGTCCCGACATCCATATTATCTTAACAGCAATATTTGGATTAACAATAAATGATCAGTAACTAGAAATAGATTTTGTCATCACTAATGCTAGAAAGAATATGGTTTCCAGATGTTGTTTAAATAGTAATTTCAATATATGGCAGCACTTTAATTTGATTAATAATAAAGAATAAAGAAATAACATATTTTAAATGAGTCTGTGGATGAAGGCGCATTGTGAAGATTACTGTCGTGGAGACAAAATCCTCCACTCCTATGTATGAGCTTTACCGGCGGCTTGCCTCCCAGATTCAATCACCCCACGGCTCAGGTACTATCTCCGGGTGCCAACAAGATGACATTATAGAATAGTCCTTTGGCATTTGATCATTGTCATAATATAAGTCATAGGACATACTCTCAAATGCACAATATTGGGTGCAGAAGAATGGCCAAGAACAAGCTGGGAGAAGATGGAGAAGTAGACAAGTACATGGTCGTGCACAACAGCAACGAGTAGCACACAACAGTAGTAATGGTTGCACACAACAAAGATTTGTTATGTTTCTAATTTTTTGGTGTGGTTGAGTGTATTAGGAATGACTTAGGCTTGTGCCTTTTATAGCTGGATGTAGCCACTCAAATTGGCAAATTAAAAGTGAAATATTCATCAACAATTATTGGGTATCAAGTCCCCAAATAAATCAGTTCCTTGGGCACACCCAAAATGAAACCAAAGAGACATAACGACTAGAGAATTTAGTGAATTTAATTCAAAGAATTAATAGTTTGAATGACTTTAACATAGTTGCTTTTCTAAGGCAATTAAAGAATGGGAAATTATGCATCTTTGGTTTTCTAAAAGACATAATTAATGCACCATCAAACAAAATAACATAATGAAATTTAAATATAATAAAAATGTTATATCGCATGTACCTACTAAACTGCATGAGAGGTTTTGAAATATAGCTGAAAATGTGAACTGGAATACAATAGTGATTTGGTTTGACCTAGTTGCAACGACAGTTCCCTTAAGTGCAGATAGTGGAAGTTGATGTTCACCTCAACTCCAAGCTACCAATCTACCATGGGTCGCAACAATGACCATGCATACGATTAGCTAGTGATCGACCACAATCACGCAAGGAACAATTAGCTACCATGTCCTTAGGTTTATTAGTCACCGCCTGAACACATCCATTTAATTCGAACAAATAGTTTCTATTTTGATGTCATACATATCGAAAGATATGTTAGGAATTTGTGGTGGGAAAGTTTCGATGCTCTGCAAGACTGAAGGCACAATATTTAACATGGAAAACTCTCCCCAAGAAAAGGAAAGAAAAATCATGAGACAATACCAGCTAAAAAGTACTATGTAATCTGAATTACAACTCATGTTGCCTCGATTTAATCACCCCTAAATCTCAAAAGCTCCTCCTGCCCAAGAACAAAGATGAAGAAGAACATAATTACACACAATGTGTACAAACCCTCCATTTTCACTTTTTTTTCTCATGACACTACTGCCGCTACTGGGGATTGATTGTTGACTTTGCAATCATTGGTTGGGTCATCTCTTCTCCTGACGAGGTCACCTAACTCTTTTCTATATGTGGTACTCATTCTAGTTGGCTCCTCCAACTAGAACTCCAATGTGTCACCACAACTCTCTCCTCTTGACAAAGTCGATACATGTCCTCTGCTGATCGGATGGACCGTTGTCATTGTCACATCACCAACAATGTTCCACCAACAGATATGTGTCTTCGATTTCTCAGCACCATCATGGTTGATGCACCACCTATGTGTCATCAATTGATGTGCGTCCTGCACTGACCAGACAGACCAATGCCATTATCGTAGCCATCGACTGATGAACATCTTCCTTTGCTCAAATCCATTGTTGTAGTCAATGTTGATGTCGCAGCCACCAAGTGATGTGTGTCCTCCACTTCTCAGACATGCCTCTGTTGTTGATGCAATATTGTTGTGTTGTCGATAGCCAACTACCATTTAGCCTTGAGGCAAAGTTTTTGTTGCTCTCTCATCTATGAGAGAGCAACATTGTCAGTGGACCCAATGTGTCACCGACTGTCAGCCGCTACTTCACTTCAAGACAAAGTCATTGACCCTCTCTCACCAAGAGAGAACACCACCAGATTTTATTGTTATTTTCCTCTTCTACTACAGAAGGCACCAACAACCAACAACTGCTGGGATCACACACCAAAAGGTGGGAAATCTCAATTCCCCCCAGGGCCTCTATTTATAGGCCTTCATGCATGTGGTTGCAATCAGGAATTTTAGTACAAGTCTTAGTTTAAATTCTAGTCCAACTCCAAGTTGCACATAAGGAGCCATCCTCTTTCCTTCTTGTTTCCTCTTAGATTTGACTCCTATTAGGATTGGTAACACAATCCAACTTCTACTCAAGCCCAAATCCAATTAGGACATGGGTCAGAAACTTTTGTAACCCAACAAGATAAATAAAGGTATAAATAAAAATAAATAAAGGTATAACGTACTTTTTGTTTACATGGGACTAGAAAATATGAATCTCTGCCATGAGAACACCGTCTAGTACAACCAATAGAAAGGGTATGAGAAGATTAGTAAAAGCACAAATTTTTTATAAATATTTCATTACATATATATATATACATATATAAAATAACATTTGTGGGTCTAAAGAAGCATAAGGATATACATGTGTGGTTTAGGTAGTAGAGTATCAAATCCCCAGAGAGTTGGGGAGCATCAGAGTTCAAAAATAATGAGTAAGGCTCTCCTTAGAATAAGCCTCAGCCTAGATAGTAGTGAATAACATAACATAGAGTCAAATAGTTGTACCAGTCCTCTATTGAGTAGAGAGAATCACTTCAATTTTCATTTTGGTCCTATAAAATTTGTTTCAGTAAATAAGAGCTATGTTATATATTGGTATCCCTAACGACATCATTTCTATGACTTCTACCTCATGAATAAAAGCTCCAATACATGTGTCATTTGTAGGAAAATATAATGTAATCATGTAAGTTGTTGGTATTAATAATAATAACATTTGTGGGCCTTTTTTATCATCAAACATACTATTATTTCTTTTTATCTATATGTGCCAAAAATTTGTTATTGTGAGAATATTAGGGTGCATAATGATGTGTTTCCTAGCTTGTCATAAAGGATGTGGTTGATTGTATCCTTTCTGGTATAATGAAAATGCTTCGGGATGTGTATGTGTTTTTGCCAAATAGAGTTTGGAACTCCACAATGAAAGAAAATGTATTTTGTGGATTCTTGTGAGGTTCTATAAAAGAAAGCATATAGTGGGTCTTATGTATCCTCTATTATTCCAAATTTCACATGTCAGTATTTTGTTATGATCTATGAGCCATATAAGAGTGATGAATTAGGTTGGACATTTAAGTACCATAGTTTATTGTTGTATTCATAGGTAATGCCAAGATGAATGACATTGTCATATGTTGTTTTGGATGTGTATTTTCAAAAAAAAATGATCTTATTTGTTGATAGAGTGTTATTAATGGTATTGGTCTATACAGTTTTGAAATGAGTATATGATATTGATCTTTGTGGTTTTCAAATGAGTATTGATAAATTTATTGAATGAATTTATATATTTGAGTTTAGTAGGATCAAGTATATATCAGTTGTGATGTTTGTTGAAGTGGAGGATGTGTAGTTGGAGTTTCATGTTGTTGATGTTACATTCAAGGAGATAGAGGTTTGTTTAAAAGTTGATGTGTTTATAGGAGTGGGGTGAAACATTGATATGGTTACAAGATGGTGCCATAAGGCAAATATCATCTTTTCAAAATGTTGTGTCATGGATTTTGTTATCTATAACATTTATCTGGTTTGTGTTCCCTCCATATCCCTTGTTTATTGAATCATAGAATGGTAGTGATTTTTTATGGGTCAATGTGAGTTTAGTTTTATGCTGATTATAACCCATCCTCCTATTTATTTGGGTTTGCAAATCATTTCCCAATTGACTAAGTGCAGTCCTTTTTCGGTAGTATCCCCCACAAAAACTTCTTACTTACAGAATCCATATTTGAATGATCTTTGATGGCATAAGTATACAACACAACTGAGGCAGTATGTTACTTGAGTGACAAATTGAGAAGGATAAGTTGTCTAGCTAGGCTCAGTCTGTGCTTTTCAAAATGATAGTCTCTATTGAAATGTCTTGATTATGTGGTTCCAACATTCAATTAGGTATCGGATGTGGTGATAGAGGCAGACCAAGATATGTAATGGGATATTTTTCCTCTATATTATAGTTGGTGAATAAACTTGTCCATATTAGCTTGTATGATATGTGTGTCCATGATGAAGAGTTTCTAAAATTTGATTTTGAGACCTGTAAGATATGGGAAGATACCGAGGATACAAAATCTGTCAATGATGTTGTTTTTGTTATGCTTGAGTATTAGAATACTATCATCCACATATATCTCTAAGTTGTTCTTGGTCTTGTATGGGAGTTTTAATGATATTGTGACAGCGGCAAGCTGAAACATTTTGTTCAAATTAGATGTGACAAGGATAAAAAGATATGGTGAAAGTGGGTCAACTTGTCTAAGTCTAGTGGAGCTTGAAAAAAAATCTAAAAGTTAAACCATTAATAATGGTTGAGAAGTGGTAGGAGTTATAGTGAGTGTATCCAATTGTTTCATGTGTTTAGGAATCCATAGCCTTTTAAACAAAAGATGGTGAATGTCCAATTAATATTGCCAAAGGCTTTCTCAATTTCTAACTTAAGAGTGAGGTTTGAGATATTTCTTTAGTGGAAAGTATGTGTCATTTCATTAACCATGATGTATGCATCTTTCATATTATGACCTAATACGAAAGCATTTTTTTGAAGGCCTATAATATCAATGAGTGTAGGTCTAACCTGTGTAGTGAATGTTTTTCCAATGATTTTTTAGGATGTGTTGATCAAACTTATAGACATTACATGGCTAACCATAGAGGGATTTTCTAGTTTCTTATAAGGACAATATAAGTTTGGTTGAGAAGACGTATATGGTAAGTTATGTCATCATGGCCATGTATGTAGTCAAATAGTTCATGGGATGTTTTTTGATGTTATGCCATTGGTTATGATGGATATCTAGGTCGAATCCATCAGGCTATCGTGACTTGTCTACTCTTATCGTTTCCATATATCTTTTGCTTCCTTCCTTAAACAATGGGGCAATGAGGGTAAGAGGGTTTAGGATCTTCTTTGGGCAAAGAATATTCCAATAGATGTAGAGAAGGGTGGAGTAGTTTCTACTATTGTTGAAGAGGGTTTTCAAGAAATAGTCAATTTTTTCATTTATTTGTTTTTTTGCATGTAAGAACATTGTTGATATAAATGATGTGTATGTATGACTGATGTATTCTGTCGTTGCATATTTTATGAAAATATTTATTATTTTTTCCTCCTACTTTGAATCGTTTTATTTTTATCATTATTTCCACAGAACCTCATTATATTTGTATAGTGATTTGTATTCTTCTTAAAATGCAAGAATGTGTGTTACACCCGCATCACTAATGATGATATTAGGGCATAAGTTAAGGATTCAACATAATACAAAGATCACCCTGAATTTTTTTTATTTCAAACTCTTTGTTTGCTGACATTCAATCACAAAAACAATTGTACAAGGGAAACTAAAACTTGATTACTCTAATCTTATCTCAACAACAACGATACATATCCAGACATTCATTGTGTTTTTTACACTTCCAAGTACATATGACATGATAATTAGATACATTCTCTATTATTATGGAAACAAAGTACACATCATCATTTACAACTCTCTCACTTCTACTCAAGGACCTAGAGTGATAGGGATTGGATGAACTTAATGAATCTGATACTAATCTCTTGTGGCAGATCTACTATGGCATTGACATTCTTCAGATCCACATGGTTTCCCCCTAGAACTTGTGAATACAGGGGTGAGCCTACTCGCTCAGTGAATGAGAACTCCAAAGAAATAGTTTAAAGTACTTTAATTGTCAAACATATATTATTTAGAAATTGAATATAAGGTGCAGCAGTAATAAGCTATATAGGAACTAATCATTTGCTTTTATAGATGGATGTATCCACTCAAATTGGCAAATAAAAAGTGAAATCTTCATCAACAATTATTGGGTATCAAGTTCCCAAATAAATTGGTTTGTTGGGCGAACGCAAAATGAAACTGAAGAGACATAACGACTAGAGAATTTAGTGAATTTAATTCAAAGAATTAATAGTTTGAATGGCTTTAACATAGTTTCTTTTCTAAGGCAATTAAAGAATGGAAAATTATGCATCTTTGGTTTTCTAAATGACGTAATTAAAGCACCATCAAACAAAACAACATAAAGAAATTTACGTATAATAAAAATGATAAATTGCATGTACGTACTGAACCGCGTGTGAGGTTTTAAAATATAGCTAAAAATGTGAACTAGAATACAACAGTGATTTGGTTTCACCTAGTTTCAATGATAGTGCCCTTAAGTATAGATAGTGTCAGTTGATGTTCACCTCAAATCCAAGCTACCACAGCTACCATGGGTCATAGGAATGACCATATGTACAATTATCTAGTGATCAACCACAATCAAGCAAGGAACAATTAGCTGCCATGGCCTTACAATTTATTAGTCATCGCGTGAACACATCCATTTAGTTTGAACAAATAGTTTAAATTGTGATGTCACACATATCGAAAGATATGTTGAGATTTTTTTGGTGGGCAAGTGATGATTCTCTGCAAGACTGTAGGAGCAAGATTTAACACGGGAAACTCTCCCCAAGACAAGGAGAGAAAATTTGTGGGACAATACTGGCTAACAAGCACTATGTAATCTGAAATAAGACTCACATTGCCCAGATTTAATCACCCTAAAATCTCAAAATCTCCCCCCACCCGAGAACAAAGATAAAAAAGAACAGAATTACAACCAACGTGTACAAACCCTCCCTTTTCACTTTTTTCTCCTCATGACACTATTGTCGTTATTGGGGATTGATTCTTGCCTTTATGATCATTGACTAGGTCATCTCTTCTCCTAACAAGGTCTCCTACCTCTTTTCCATCTGTGGTACTCATTCTAGTTGGCTCCTTCAACTAGAACTCCAATGTGTCACCACAACTCTCTCCTCCTAATAGAGTCGATATGCATTTTCCTCTAACCGGAGAGAGCGTTGTCATTTTCGCATCACCAATAGTGTGCTACCAACTGATATGTGTTTTCTATTGCTCAAGCACCATCATGGTTGATGCATCACCTATGTGTCAACAACTGATGTGCATCCTCCACTGACCAGATAGACCAATGGCATTATCACAACCATCGACTGATGAATGTCTTCTTCTTCTTAGATCTGTTATTACAGTCAATGCCAATGTCACAACACCAACAAAGTACCACCAAGTGGTGTGTGTCATCCACTTCTCAGACCCACCTATGTTGTCGATGCACTACCATTGTTTTGTCGACTGCCAACCACTATTTTGCCTTGAGGCAAAGTTTTTGGCCCTCTCTCATCCATGAGAGAGCAACACTATCGGTGGACCCAATGTGCCATTGACTGTCAGTCACTACTTCGCTTCAAGATAAAGTCATTGACCCTCTCTCACCAAGAGAGATCACCGCCAGTTGTTATTGTTCTTTGACTCTTCTACCACATAAGGCCCCAACAACCAACAACTAGTGGGATCACACACCAATAGGTTGGAAATCTCAATTATCCCCCAGGGCCTCTATTTATAAGCCTCCATGCATGCGGTTGCAACCAGGAATTCTAGTACAAGTCCTAGTTCAAATCCTAGTCCAACTCCAAGTTGCACATAAGGAGTCATTCTCTTTCCTTCTTATTTCCTCTCAACCTAGGCACTCAGGTAGGGAGTCAATGCCCTCTGCTTGTTGTGAATCAATAGACCTATTGAAGATGTCCACTGATCACCACAACTCATAAGTAAAGTACCACTGACATCCCTGGTTGGTGTTGGATACTAATCATCGAAGGAGTCTTCCCTCACTGGCCTAGACCTCCGCACTCAACTGGTGTGCTCTGGCTTACCTCGACCTACGTGAAACCTACAGATGGGAAGCATATTTCCTCCCCATTGTGCAGGCCTCCTGTGAGATTTCTATAGTGTTCAAGTCATCTAAATGTATAATTCACTCGTTAAGTTCACGATTCGATCATCACATCAACATTTTTTAGTTTAGCTTTGTAAATTGTTCATTTCATAGATCATCTATAATAGGTACCACAAACTGAACTTTTGACCATCACCACATCACACACTGAGAACATTGATAATAAAAATACATGATTCACTAAATTCCCTATCCTTTGGGTTTCATTTGCCTCATTCATATAATCACATGACTCGCATAAAGATTTCATTCATCATAAAATTTCACTAAATAAAGACTGATTTCAAAAATTCACATATAACCAAACTTATAAATGAAATCCTAAAATAAACCAAACTAGGGTTTCCATGTCATTCATTGAAGTATCATGCATCAAGACAAACCTTTAGAATTGAATTTATAATTATAAAATAATCACATTAGTTGAATTTCTTGAAGTCTATTCCAAACTTCCAACCCTACATTCATCTAGGGTTTCACCCTCTTTACTATGATATCAAGCAAGCATTGATAACATCAAATGAAAGTCAAGATATTATATGACATAAGTGTACTACACATTCTAAATAAACAATCATTCATAAACAAGGAGATCCAAATAGGCAAATTTCTTTATTCAATTATCAGCAATTTCATATATAACTAGAAAATCCTAAATTTCAGTATATTCTTATAACATATGCAATAACTTTAGGAATTATAGTTTATATTATTTGCATATGTTTCTAATAGATTTTATCCTTTGAAATTTATCACAATAGAAAAACAATCCATTTCTAGATCATCTTTCATATGCTAAAACTGATAGGCAGATTTAGGGTGTGTAGTCGCATATAAAGAAATTGAAGATTATTGTAAGTTTAATCCAATTTTGTGTGTTTACTATTTAAAGGAAGTACCCAGACAACTAAGGTGTGAAAACACCTTAAAAATGTAGCCCTGCATCTAAAATTCTCAACTCCATATCAAAACCCTAGAAAATCACCACTTTTCTTTTCCTTTCTACTCGAAAACCTTAAGAATGGAGAATTTTGGAAAAAGAGTGAGAAAAGGTAGTGATTTGATATCACTTCAAATAAAATCATAGGAGGGGTGGAATCTTGATATGTGAGAGAAGAATCACCAAGAAAATCTATATAGAGATGACAAACTTAATTGATTTCATTAACTCTAGGAAGACAAAACCTAAGATCGCCATCTTCCCCACTTTCTATAACCAAAGCCTAGCTCTTCCCCTCTCTGTAGAATTTCATTTTTCTTGAATGAATCATCAAATATGAGAGCCACTAGTGTGTTAGTTTGATCATATAGAGAAATTAAGTTGGTTGGGTCAATTGAATTGACCCTACTTACACTAACTTTTATTTCAGCGGAATTTTTTGTTATTAAAATGTTACTGTAAATTGTTTACTTAATAAGGCAATGATCTTTCAAAAATTATGAAATCTTAGCATGTTGTACAAAATAGAATTTTAGAGCTCTTGTAAAAACTCAGATTATTATGAGCTACCAATAAATAATTAAAAATCAAAAACTACACTATTGAACAGTAGTCTTTAGCATGGTCGGTCAAAGTATAGTTTGACCAAGAACCACATTCATAGAACATCCAAATATTCTAATTTTTTTACTAAAACGCATGATTTATATATCCATATCCTATCCATTTTTCAAGTAAATCCAAGTTACATAGAAAATATAAAAAACCATTTACCATATTGTTATACCTATCAAAATTTGTATTTATGTACTATCAAAATTTAGTTTCTTATAACCAACCCGAAGAACATGGTTGGAGTTGACACCACGGTTCTGAGCATGTGGGACCTTGTATAGGTCGTGTATAGTATACGGGGTTTTTGTTGTTATCCCCTATACTTTTGGTTGATTAGTAATATTTTACCTTATCTAAAAAAAATTGGCAATTAGGGTTGACACTTCTCAAACCCTAATCCTTCATAGTAAAATCATGATTTTAGTTTCTTATTAGGTTTGAAACATCACAATTGTGATACCATCATTAATCAGGTTGAAGCAATGATCAATCTAGTTAAGCATGTAATAATTCAAGTAAATCTTAGTTTACCAATTAAGGTAAGACGTGATCATAACAATTCTCCCCCCCCTAAAAAAGGTTTCGACCTAAAAAGATAAATATGCATACAAGTACATTCAAGATTTCTTTTAAACTTATGAAATCGTATACATCTCTACATTCTTGTATTTTGCATGTGAATAATGTTGTCAATGGGTTATTTGTTTCTCTTCTAATCACAACAAATTTAAAACAAGGATTCTCAATGAAAAAAAAAAGAATTTTCTATGTCATGATCAATAATAGGAAAGAGAAAGAGAATTGACCATTTCATTCATGTCATACTCTCTTGAAGCATTACCTCAATGTTGGAAATTCAATTTATACTTGCTTAATCTGTATTATTGTTCTCTATCACCTCTGAGTTTCTAAAGAGAGTTCACATTGTCATTTTGAAGTTTACTATTGTTTTAGTTAGAAACCAAAGCACCCATAAGCTATAAGTATCAATTTAACAACAATTGTACAATATTGTGTTGGATTACCAATATAAATGACTAAAGTCAAAACACCCTTTTCAGTTAGGATATTTCTCACACATGTACAACTGAAATCATACTTCAAACAATTTTACATCCTGTGATATACCTTCAACAAATTATACTTCTAAAAACAAATTTATGTAATATTGTAAGTCATTCGGTTTGTCTGATTTCTCTTCTTGTTCATTAATACTTGATTCTTCTGACTTTCCCTTCTCATTTTGATCAAATAGATTAAACATCTATAATATTAAAATATTTTTGAGGTGAGAACGAATTATTCATTATTCTTGTTATCACTGTAAGAATTTATTATAGATCAAACTTTTATCATGTTGTACTTCTCCTTTTGTTCAAATCATAATTCTTACATCTCAAATCTATTTCTTATCCTCTATTCTTAGTCATTTCCATGTTCTTTATCTATCTTACTCATTACAACCTTTAAACCCTAGATTATCATCATTGTTGGTCTCTTCTCATATTACTGATCTCAAGATTTTATTTTATAGAGATGTTAGTACTCAAGGTCAAATCACTAATGACATCACTTGAACTACTGCAATCCTAAGCTTTCTAGGGTTTGATCCTTATTCAATTACATGATCTTGTTGTGACATGATTTTTACTTCCTTAATTGAAAATTTAAACTTCAGTTATGTTGAAATTTACTAAAGTCTTCCTTATCTTTACCACTTGAATTCCCTTTTCTCTTACTTGACATTTATGAATTATGTTTTATCATCATATTATGTGTCATTAATACATTCAATAAATGTGTCTCTCATTATGGTTGTGTATAATTTATGATTTATTTCCTTATCACTTCATCCCATGTTACTCTCACTACAGAGGATACAAAAGAGAAGATCATTTTTTAAATTTAGAATTCTAATCTTCAAGTATTCACTTAACACATTCCTCATATCTAATGTTAATTAGTTGCCATAAAGGAGATTAAACTATCTAGCATTTTGTCACATCTCACAACCTCTCTCTTTCATAATCAGTATTACTCCCTCATGTTTCAATCCCTTCTATATTTTCCACCATCCTCTTACTGTATGCTACTATTCCATCTATCATCTCTAAATTCTACTTATCTCTTGTGATCATGTTTCTCACTCATGTGCATGATTCCATATTCCATTCCTTATATACTTCTTATCATCCTTTTACTTATATCAAGTCAAACTTATAAATTAATACTCTCCTACTAGTTTCATATTACATTTAATAAATTACATGTCCTTTCTTTCAAATCAAATGGCTCATGTAGGGATCAAACATAGTTTCTCTTTCAATCAAGCTTCTCTAAAGCACATAACTCACATTTTAAACTTGTTCAGTAGTTAAGTTTCACCTTTATTTTTCTTTTAAGAACTTGTTCCATTTCATTACTAGGAACCTATTAAATACACTTAATGGAAACTAAGTTGTTACACTATAGAGACTTTGAATCAAAAGGTAGTAAGGATGAATGAATTAGAATTTATAATATAATGACACATTCCATGCTCTCAATTATATCATTTAACCCTATTTCCTTAATCAAACTCATCATCTCCATCATTTCTCTTATTTCATCTGAGTTTCTAATCCTAACCTTATAATTTACATGTTCATCTATTTGTCCTCACTTTAATTCTTCTGAAAATTATCCACTTCAATGTCCTTGTTGTATACTTAATTTTTTTCTCCTATTTTTCCTTTGTTTTGGAGTATATAAATTCATTTTACTCGATTATATGATCCATTCCTCATAATTTATTCTTTCATTCTTGTCTTCCTCTGTATTTCTCTCTTATATTTTCCTTAATTTCAAATTGAATAAATGCCACAATTAGTTATATGGTTTAGTTCTCTTTATCCATCCTTTCTTCTTCATTTTGTATTTCATATACTAACATGTGTCTTATATCTATATTCCCTCTTCCTTCATTACCAATTTAGGGTTTATCTGAGGCCCCAAACTTGGATCATAGATATTAGTTTCAACTGATTCTTAGTTATTCCAGTCTTTCCCTTACATTTCAATAGCTTAGTGCATGTACATTCTCACTACAATCTTAGTTTAATTTTTATAGAGTTTACTCTTACTACATTATTAATAAGAGTCATTAGATCCCAGTAATGCATCATGCCATCCGGACCAAAACAAACTTGTAGCCCTGAAACCAAGAGCTACTCAGTATTAATCAACTCTTATTTATCTCAAACATGTGGAAAGAACATCTACTTGGGGAAAACTTATTTAAAGATCATTTCTAGTCTACATGATACAAAGAATGCAAATAATGACCGAAATAACTTCATAGTGTACAACAATCTTAAAGAACCATATATACTTTTAAAATTTGAATATCTAAATTCAAATATATAAGAATATTTCTATTGATCTCTAATCAAAGCAACATGTAAAATAAAAGTTATGTCAGATTCTATCCTTATGCTCTTAATTCTTATTACTTTTTGGTCTTCTAACCCTAATATTTGTAGGGTTTCTCTATAGCACATCCTCCCACTACATGTCTGCTTAGGTCATCCAAAGAAGAATAGACAGGGTATCTAGATAATGGTTGACCTAAGTATTCAGATACCATGCTAGGGTATCCAAATACTCAGACTTCCTAGAGCTATAGCCACATCACCTCCTAACCGGCGCACTTCTAACTCTAACTTTCTATCCTAATGGTCCTTGGTAACTAAGACTATGCTTGATACAAATTTGTTACACCTGCAACCCACGATAGCCACTACTCATGAGATCAGGGCATAATTTGAGGATTAAACATAATACAAAGATCATTGTTAACTTTTTTATTTCGAACTCTTTGGTTCCTCACATTCAGTCACATAAACAATTTTATAAGGGAAACAAAAATTTGATTACTCAAATCTGATCTCAAAAATAAAGATATATATCTAGAGATTCATTTAGTTCATACTTCCACGTATGTACGAAGTGATCATAGGAAACATTTTGTATTATTAAGGAAACAAAGTATGGTGCATTTTTCCACCTTAACACACTGATCAACAGAATGGTGACTAGAAGAAACCCTAAGAGGTTTTCAAACACACTGGGGATCTTACAAATTAATAAAGGAGCCTAAACTGACACACCCACTTAGACTAACACACTAACATGTAAGCACACGGGGTTGTGTTATGGTATAGGAAAGCGGCAAGAATAGGGTTGATCCATGGGAAGAAAAGGGGGTACTACATCCAGGTTCGTTTTGGGTAGGTTCCTACCACAGAGTCCAAGGTTAAAGGGTTAGATGGTTGATTTTGTTTCGTTATACTAAGGGCTGAGCAAGCAAGCAATTAAAGGAGAACAAATAAGATCAAAACCTAAGTTAACCTTAGATGGTTAATTCTAATGAGCAAGAAATGACAAGACAAGCAATGAAACGATCAAGCTACACTAAGGCAAGAAAGAAGATGTCTACACTATAATCAGATAGAAAAATAGAGAAAAGAACAATTAAAGACCTCAACTAGCATTAACTTGGCAAAAATAAGACAATGAACTAACTAAGCAAGTAAAGAACTAACTAATCTAACACTAACTAAGCAAGAAGGAAATTATGGTTTTAATGCAATTAAGAGAAGTGTGGGTTGTTTGTGGGAATGAACTTGTCAATTGGGTTGGGGTGATAACATGTAAACATTACTCTTTCATTTAGATTACCACACCAAACAACAAGTTAGATGCTAACTAATTTCCCTAAAATACTACTTTGCCATGGATAGGGTAGATGTGTATAGGGGTACTAGTCCCTAACACCTCCTAACCACCCTTACAAGGCTCACTTGGATTAGGATTTAGGTGTATTTCAATTATGATCTAATCAATTTTAGGTATCAAGGATAGGAACTCTTAATGTAATTAGGGGTCGAGGTTAGTAATGGAAGGTGTGAGTGGGGTATTAGACCCCCACATCACCTACATTCAAGCCTTGAGAAGGCTCTAGGCTAATTACACTAAATGATCCTATATTAGCTACTTTGATCTCTCACTTAGGTGTATGAGAATTGATTAACATGTAGAAAGGTGTATAGCTAACTAGAAATCCATCAATTGGACTTAGGAGCAACTCACAAAAAGAGACACATATAAGCAATTTTCCTATAATCCTAGGTGATTTCAAGCACAAACCACAAAGAAATTCATGAGGAGTGAGATATAAATATAACATAACCATTAGCAAACGGAATTATAATGTTAACATATCATTTTCCCCCCAACATGGTATCAAAGTAGCATTTTGATCCCCAAACATCCCACCTAATGGACCTAGATACTCATAGAACGAGAAATACAAAAGGAAAGGAAGAAGAATAATTAGATGAGTGGAAAGCCATGGTACTCGATGGAGACTCCTTCTACACCTCCTAGTAGTAGAATCTCGAAGTGCTCATTCTCCCAAGGTGATATGGCATGGATGTATGGTGGGAAGTGGCCAAAACACTAGAAAATTAGGGTTTTGGTGGTGGAGAATGTGAAATGGAGGTGAAATGAGGTGGGAATGGATGGGAGGCAAAATGGGGAAGCTTGAGTGGATGTAGGGTGACCTCCTCCATGATACAACCACCACATGGGTATATATAGGTGGTAGGGAAGTACTAGGTTAAGTGGGTATAATGGGAAGTCTAGTGGAAAAGTGCTACTAGGTTTATATGCAGCACGGCCATAGTGGGTGTGGGTGAACATGGTCATGGCGGAGTGGAACGGATGAGGTGGAATTTAGAAGAAGTTATAGGAGAATTTGGGGGTTTTGAGTGGCTAGTGGCATGGTCGTGGTGGTCACCATGGTTGAGATAAGGCACTGGTAGCACGGCCGTGGTAGTCACCTCAGCTGTTTTGGCTCAGGAAGGCTCTGTCCATTTTGAGAATATGGCCATTTTGTCTTCTCAAAAACACAATCATGTTGCATTGCACAGTCATTCTAAGTCATGTGAGTATAGTCGTGAAGTGTTGCATAGTCATTCTGCTGAACTTGAATCTTCATAGTTTGACTCTATGGATTTTCTTGGACCATCACGACCATTTTGGTGTACCACGGTCGTGTTCGCTTCTTCGTTAGCACTTAGAGCTTGTACTTTGAATTTTATCCTTGGCCACTAGGGTAGGTTGAGAGAGTCGTGGACTTCACTTTGGGTCTCTCTAAGGGTAGAGAAACCCAAGGATCCTTCTCTCTCTCTCTTCCATCCAAGTGTGGTGCAAGTACCTAAAAAACATTCAAATAATGTCCATAAGTGCATGTTACATAAATATGCATATTGAGGGGTATAACATGTAATATAAAAGGTATAGATGTGACTAGAGTGCAATAAGACACATGATAAAGCCCTAAAATAGGGTTGAATCACCACCTCAAAACTTAAAATGTACTTTTCCTCAAGTATGCTCCAACTCAATCTCCTTACAATTTTTCCACAATCAAGAAATGCAACGTAATGCAACATATGCATATTGACTAAATGGGCTCAATGATGACTAGGTACATGCATTCCACTTCTCTCCTCTCCTCTTTCACAAACCAATAATGATTAAAGTACTAAGAATACAAACTTCAAATATAGAACATAGAATTCACAATCAATCCATATGGCTATCACATAACTCCAGGTAAACCGTTTCATGGTGGAGAAGATAAAAAATGTCCAATTTTTCTATTTTCAATTCGTGTTTTCAATCTCATATTTCAATCCACACTAAATAACCCATGTGTCAATGAAAAAAAAGGCAAAATGAGCTAGGTTTGATGTTTCCTATCTCAATTGGCATTCAAATGGAAGAAAGGGTTGTGGTAAGAGTTTGGAGTGCTATTACATAGGAGCACTCATATTTTCTTTATTTAGATGATATTACATAGGAGTATCTTTTATTTTCTTTTTGCATTTTTTTTCTTTTCCTCTTCCCTTGTTCTATCTAGGGCACATGGTGGTGAGAATGAAGTGAGGGGATAGCCACCTTAAACTTTTAGAGGTGTCTAAGGCTAAATATGTGCACTTGGTCATCCTTTCATGAGGCGGAGAAGTAAGAAGATGATAGAAGGAAAGTGATTCAAAAAGGGGTTACTAGTATGGATTTTGACATGAGATCTCCTACATGAAAGCTACTCCAACAATATCAGTCAAGCAATGACACACCACATGAATGAACAATCTTGAAACCACACTTTTATCATGAGTTTCTATAAAACCCTAAGTGCTTGCAGTTTGCATAAGTCACAATTGAACCAAAACATGAAACAAGCATAAGAGAGGTGAGTCACATGTAAAAAGTCAAGAATGATTCCAATTAGCAATAAATCATGATAATTCACTTGCATTTGTCAAATGTCATCATTTTTAATTCAATAAGTAGAGATTGAGTCAAAACACACTTTTAGGCAAGAAGTTCTAAATTTGGGCAAAATTGTGCCAAATTACCCTTAATCACATCTAAGCCTACATTATGGAACATAAATCAAGAAATAAGAAAATCCTATCTAAAACATGCAAAAAGTATAAAAATCTACATGATATGCAATGCATGGAAAAAAAAAGTAATTTTTTTAAAATTTATGCAAAAGTTGGAGGAAAGTAAACTACATGGCATGCAAGTTTGGAAAGTAGGTAAAATCTAATCTAGATAGTAGGACCAAGAAAACAAAAGTAAATGGCATGAAATGTAAAAAGAGTGAAATGAGGGCATACCCCCCTACCACCCCAAAATTTTGAATTATGTGTCCTCAGAATGACACTAAAGTCCAGGAGTGATAGGGTAGATGACCATGCCTCCTATGGTGACTCTAGTGGTGATCTTCCCTATGGTGAGCGATATTGGTAGTAACTGCCTAGTAGTCCTCTTGTAGAGGTAGGTAGGCATCCTGGTAACTAGACAGTGCACCCCATAATCTCCCCCCCCCATAGGAGGTTCCTATGGACCTAGGCATGCTAAAAACTATACATATGGTTATTTGATGGTGGCGTCTACTGGTGATCCAACCATAGTGCATCTCGTGTGTGCTCAAAACCCTCTGGTGCCCTCATGATACTATCCTACATCATTTGAGTACCCTCCAGTTGTGCATGTATTGTAGACATATAATATGTGTTCGTTGTGGATTGTTGCTATCATTTGTCCATGGAATGCTCCTCCTCCCACCTCCTCAAAATATCCAAGAATCTCATATAAAGTCCATACTCCTATAGGAAAGGGGTAGCATGGTAGGGTATCTCAAGTAACACTCATGCCTATAGGGGGTTGACCAGGGAAATGATCTTCTTGTCAACAACTGAGATCATGGATGAATGAATCAAATACTACAAATTCACTAGCTTCCCTCCCTCAGCCTTGGTGTAGTCAGTGACATCATGACCTAGGGCTCGGGCAATAGAGGTCACAATTCCTCCTATCATAAAAGGATTTTTGCTCTTATATGGAATGGTCCTCATGTGATCAATAAGAAGCGCCCCTAGGTTTACATGTTTCCCTTTTGATATCCATACTAGCACAAAGAAATCTTTCTTAGCATGCCTTCCTTGGTTCTCATACTGGGAAAAAAGAGTGTTTGCCAAAACCTTCTACACATATCTCAAGTAGGGGTTATGGATCAAGCTGGGTTTTTATTTCCTTGCTACAAAGTTCTTGTTCTTGGTGAACCTCACCCACATAGTCGTGTAACTTACATTGTCCTGGTCCACCTTCCCTTGATCAATTTGAGTTGCTACTTTAGGTGTGGGGGTGAAAATCAAGTTGAGGAAAGAGGTAGTAATGAGGTAGGTCTGATTTCCCCATCTAACACTAAGTGCATCACTTATGACTTTCTCCATTGTGGAAAAAAATTGTTTTTTAAGCTTCACATAAGTTTCCTTAAAGGCTGTCAGTATAATAAACAAACTCAACTCAGTCATGAATTCCTAAAAGTATGTCTAGATACCCAAAGCCTCCATTGTCTCCTTGCAGGTGTAGTAGGTGGAAATCACCCTACATGACAGGCACTCTAGATGCTTTGTCTTATTGACCTGACTATTTATTGCACTTGGATTTGTCTCGCACTACTCATTTTGCAACTCTTCTTCATGTGTTGGCTGCATAACCTCATCTTCATCATCCACAAGTAGTTGCCTTCATGCTTGCGACTGGGGATGGGGTGGTAGTGTTGTGGAGGTCTAAGGTCAGGCCAAGGTCGACGGTCGAGCCACTTGAATAGAAGGTCATGATGACAAAGGTGGTGGTGTTTTTGTAGAAGAAATAGATTGCCAGGATTCAACCCCACCTCTTCTGGGTGGCCGAGTGGATTCCTACGTCCTGGGGTTCATCGGCTTTGCTACATGAGGTGATTATCCATGTGAATCGGAGGTGGGAAATGGTGGTGGATGAGCAAGAGATGTCGTTGTGGCTGAAAAAGAGTTGTTCTTGGACTGACGATCATAAAAGATCACATCCTTAGTCTTTGAAACCATTGCTTGGTGATTTTTGTCATTTTGGACGAACTTAGGTAGATAAATTAGGGATTTTAGGTTTTCTCTGAAGAACTGGGATGTTGGTGCGGAAAGGACAAAGAGGGTTGATTTTGTGGATGAAAATGGGTGGAAATGGTAGGTTAAGGTAGGGAAAATGATAGGGAGATGATTGGGGGTGTATTGGGGTGATTTGGTGGAGAACCAAAGGTGGAACAACGATTGTGTGGTGTTATACGATCGTCATTCACCAAGAACTGGCGTGCAGTTCACAAGAATTGAAATAACTAAGTGGAATGCAACGACTATTTTGGGATGATTAAGCCATTGGTTTGGGTCACAGCATGGCCATACTGCATGGCACGGCTATGTTGGCATGCTTGTCGCACAATCGTTCTGTGTGGCACGACTGTTCTGAGTCTGCTACTAACATGGCGGTGCTTCCTTCCAAGGTTGTTCTGAGTCTGATGTTCTTTTCTTGATTTTCTTTGATTCTCCTATTCATTTGAGTCTTTTACCGTGGCTATTTTGTGGTTCCACGACCATGATAAGTATTATAGCATGTCATTTCAACTTGAACTTCATCAAAACAACAAATTTTTGATCAAAAGTGATTTCTCATTAAAACATCTTCAAAATTTCATATGATTTTCCTCATTTCACAACTATTTTCACTTACATGTCTTAAAATTAAACAAAAACTATCAAAATAAGTGTGTGTGTGTTTTCTTGGAAAAGTGTAAAAATAAATAAAAGTATCAAAAATAGAAGGTTGGGAGAAAATTTCCCCAAACCTAGGTCATTTGCCTCCCACTGGCACTAAGTTTTATGCCTTCAGTCGAGATTTTTATAGATTCCTCAATCACTCAACCATTTTGCATCATCATGTGTCCATTCTTGCAATAGCTACACTTTTAATTTGCATTCAATATGAGTTCCTTGTTCAATTGACCACAAAAACTATCATCAAGTCTTCCATATGGATATCCTTCTATCAAATGATCGGTCAGACTCTTGAAGTGACCATGTCTAGTTCCTCATCTCAGGTTTTCCGAGTTGGGGTATTGTACATGTTGATCTTTATCTTCATGTCCATGAAAGAGACTGTCAATGTTCCACTTCTGCACATGTGCCTCAACATTAGCTATAGATAAGAATAGTCTTCCCAATATGATGGGAATCTTCCTATCCTCCGGGTGAATGTCAAGAACAATGAAATCCTCCAGGAAATATGGTGCTCTTTCCATGTCTATCATCACCAAAACATCATCCACTCTTCCTCTAGGCACTTTGATGGAGTGATATACCAATTGGAGAGTGAGATGAGTTGGCTTCAACTTACCTAACCCCATCTCAACATAGACATTATAGGCATCAAATGCACATGAGATCCCAAATCAAGTAGGGATTGGTCTATGCAATGTCCCCTTATGTATATAGGTATGAGTGGGGCTCATGGGTCTTTTCTCTTCACCAGAAATGAATGTTGTATGATAGAGCTCACTTACTCAGTCAACTTGACTCACTTTGGTATTCTCCCTGTTGACTTTCTCTTCACAGTACACATCTTTTTGAGAAACTTGGCATAAGAGGGAATCTACTTGTTATCATCCAACAATGGAATGTTCACCTTCACTTGGAGAAACACCTCTAGAATGTCAACATTCTGCTTCTTCCTCCTTTTCACTTCCGGGGGCTCATCCAATGCTTCAGGTAGTGGCGGGTCACTAGCTTTTTCCCTACTTGCATTAGCATGATTTTCTGCTGGCATGTCATCAAGTGGAACACCAGGGATGGTAGTATCTATAGAAGGAGTGTGACGTGGAGCACACAGTATCACATTCTCAACATGAGGTGACATAGAATCATCTCAGGAAATCTCAATCATAGTATCACCACTTGGTTGCCTTTGCTTTGCTTTATCAACCTTTCATTGACTCACAGGTTGCTCAAGAGATTTCTCACTCCTTCAAACTGTTATTATGCCACCTTGATAATGGATAAGAGGGGGAGCTTGTTGGGGCTGTGTAGGAGATGGAGGTGACACTTGGTATTGTAATTGAGGTGGAGGAGATAATTGAGGTTGGTAGGTAAAGTGGTGGGATGGTTGTTGTAACATCCCTGACCTGGGTTATGGCATAAACCTGGAATTTTTTCTTAATTAAGTTATTTATAAACTTGTTTTAATCTTTTGAAAAGTAATTAAGGCTCAAGTAAAGTTTATTTTTCAAGTGTGAGCTTATTTGCAAACTATTTGTGCATTATATGATAGTTTGGGTGAAAATTGCAATTTACCCAAGATGGGGGTTTATATTGCAATATGTCACAGTTTGAACATGCTTCAAGTGATTTATCATCATAATAGAGAGAATGGTGCTAATGGATGGCTTGTGGAAAGCCTAAGTTCCAAGTTGGGGCTTGTTTGAATAATGCTTGTGCCTTGTGTACCAATTTTGGTGCAAATTGTAATTTACCCAAAATGTAGGGTTAATATGCAAATTACCACATATAGAGTGTCCCTACTCTCTCGGAATCATCTAGAGGAGAGATAAAAAAGAGGCACCATGTTTGAATCATTTTAGAGTAGTGGTATTCTTGGTGATGAAAAGACCAAGAAGAGTTGTATATTTGAAACCCAAATTGAGTTGTATCGAGTTATAGAGTTTATATGGGAGTGCCTATCGGACAAGGAGCCATAGAGGAGGTCCCATATCATTTTTTCAACTCTTGGCCTTTTCCATGATGGGTTAAGCACCTCAAGAAGATGATGGATATCGGTTTACAACTTTCCATGGAAAAAGTGTATCGGTTTATGAATAAAGTGATGTGGAGTTGAAATACCTTTCTCAACAAGATAACTAAAGGATGAAATCTTATCCCTAGATTATCCTCAATAGTTTTTTCATGTCAACATAAATATTCATGCATGGACTCGTGTCAACCATGCATGGACACGTGGCACTTAGTAGTGTAAAATGATGACACCTCTTATACACCCTCTCTCATGAACACTCAATTATATATGCCACTCCTTTCACCTACTAGTGAATTTTTTTAACCTTATCACTCCATTTCTCTTAGATATCATGCATAATAGTAAGGAGCAAGGGGGATCTCGAGCCATTAAGCATAAGGTGAAGCCATTGTCATCTTCAACCTTGGTTGAAGCATGGATCTCGGGTTGTGATTCTTTCTTTCTTTTCTTCTTCACCAAGTTCTTAACTATGGTGATTCCTTGCAAGTAGAGGAGTTGTGAACGAGTCATGGATCTGTGATAAGTTCACCTTCAACCTTGGGAATGTGAAGCTTTGGATCTTGGAGCTTTAAATTTGTTCTTGAGGTAGGTTATATAACTTGAACCCAATTATGTTAATATTCACCATCAATCTTGCTATACTTGATGATCTACTTTCAATTTCAAGTTTTCTTGAATAATTGATGAATCCTTGAGTTATAATAGTTATATAGACCTATTTTCCATGAACTAGAATAGTAAGGAACGAAGTTCTTGAGCTTGAGGATGATGACATCATCATGGCACAAACTGATATCGGGTAGAAGAACCTCTAACCCGATATGGTGATGTACACACACCACTAGCATGATATGGTGATGGGTATGCACCTCATGAATGATATGATGATGAAGCACACACCTTATGCACGATATGGTGATGAATCACACATCTTATGCATGATATTGTGTCAATGACATAGCTCTAACCCAATATGGTGATGAAACCCTAGATGGTGATATGAAACTCGATTTACCTTGGAACCCCCACACCCCTATTGGTTTGTACACTCGGTTTGGTTTAGACTAAACTTTTGTCTAGGTTGTCACTTAACACATGTTGAAGGGTAGGCCAATACCATGAAGGTTTAAAGAGGTATGAGCATAAGGGTCTAACCCAAAATGCCAAAACCCTAATTTTGAGCAACCTGATATGAGTGGCACACACATACACCTCATGCGCGATATGGTGATCAAGGATACACCTCATGAACGATATGGTGATCAACATACATCTCTAACCCAATATGGTGATGAAACCCTAGATGGTGATATGAAACCCAATATACCTTGGAACGCCACACCCCTATTGGTTTGCACACTCAGTTTGGTTTAGACTGACATGTTGTCTAGGTTGTCACTTAACATATGAAGGGTAGGCCGATACCATGAAGGTTTGAAGAGGTATGAGAATAAGGGTCTAACCCGACATGCTAAAACCCTAATTTTGAGAAACCCTATATGAGTGACACACACATACACCTCATGCACGATATGGTGATCAAGGATACACCTCATGCATGATATGGTGATCAACATACATCTCTAGAACGATATGGTGATGATCATACATCTCTAGAATAATGTGGTGATGAGCATACACCTCATGAATGATATGGTGAGTACACCCACACCTCTTGGGTGATATGAAAGCACACATACACCTCTTTCCCAATATGGTAAGCATACACACACCTCTTGGGTGATATGGAAGCAAGCACACACCTCATGCCCGATATGATGGAAGAACCTCAATCCAATATACTTGATTGGGTAATAAATGAAGTGTGTTATGTCAAATGATACATTAAGATGTATAGAGTTCAATACATTTTGATAATGTAGGCCAATGTACCTTGAGAAAATAATTAAGCAAACTTAATAAAGTATGATGAAATCTATGTCCCAGTGAGGATGAGAGAGAAACTCATACTTTGTATGATAATCATCTAATGAGCATACATTGATACTCCTAATATATGTGGAGCTATGAGTCAAGGTTTTGATTTTTGATAATAGGAACTTGAAACCCTAATCGGCTAAAGAAGGGAAACCCTAACCCTAATATGTGAAAAGGGAAACCCTAACCCTAATCGGTGAAAAGGGAAACCTTAACCCTAATAATGGGAAGGTTGTATTTCTCTTGTATTTCATGGTGATGATATGAACTTGATATTGCTTTTATCATGAAATACTAACCATGCAGGTATCATGAGATGATGAGCATAGCCAGGTATGAGCTATGATGTTTCATATGATACAAATTAAACGGGCCTTGTGAGACATGTAAAATACTTGTGCAATAAGTACAATGTATACCTGGTCTGAGGACCTAGAGGTAATAGTTACCTGATAAGAGGTAACAATGTTAAGTGATGAACTAAGGCTTTGAATACCCAGATCTAGTAATCATGATGATGATAATGTTAAGGGATGAGAATTCCCAGTAATGTGATAAGGAACTGAGATCCCGAGTGTTATGTACTCACTATGTTTCAAAGATTATGAAAGTACTTGATAAATGTATTACACCTTTTCTTTGTAGCATCTATTATAATCCATTTCTGTAACTTGTTTGATGCTAAAAGATATTGTAATACACCTATTTAATCAAATGGAACCTTATCATGTAGTGCCCAGGCCGTAGATCCATTCGGTGTCAAGATTTGCTAAATGGTGAAATGAGTTTAACTCGGAGTGCATATTTTTGAATATGTGGGGGTGAAGGACGAACATATCCTTACGTCCAAATGGGGACTGATGTGTTATCTCCCCGATGAATGCCAAGTTTTCTATGTGATCGCCCTGATGAAAATGTACTGGGGATTGATATGATATCTCCCCGAAGAGAGTGCATGTTGTGGTTGTAGCTCTATAGCGAAGATGCTGCTATACCCCCAAAAGCTAGGTACAATTTGACATGTGGTCACTGCCAGTGGTCTTATACTGACTGAGACGGGTGAGGTCATGCCAGCTGGCTCTTCCATTGACCTTGTATGGTACTGATTTTGACTAAGCGGTGGTCGATTGGAGCATGAGCGGTATACCTCCTCTCCTTTGGGCATAAGTGTGATTGTGAACATGTAATCAGTTGTGTAGTGTATTTTCTTAAGGTATGAATACGAAAATATAGGTTGATACTTCATTACTATTATACATCTTAGATTGATAGATGTAATACATGTTCTTCATATTCCTTATAAAGCAAACATATGATCTATAGCTCTGTCATGGATAGTTGAACTAATTTAACATTGCTATTGCTTTGCACTACAATTAAATAATGATTAAACATGCTTATTTACATAAAAGATCCTCTGCTTAGTTTTATACTATTTACCTATGATAATAATATTGTTGGTAGAGAGTTATATCTCTCAATGGGACTTGTATCTCACCTCGTGGGTTCCACAATTTTTAGGTGGACATGCACAAGGAGGTAGAGACCGTACTACAGAGGAAGGACAACAACAGTAGGAACAGCAATAACAGCTCAGGTTGAGTGTATTGTTTGTTGTGTCTTATATATAGAAGTCCTATGTGTCCTCTATGTACTCTCAAGTCCTTGGGATTTAGTACGTGATGATTTTATAAATGATCTGAGATTTTCACTTGTTTGCCTTGAGGTTTAATGTTTCTTATGTATATGTTTGGGCAAAGTAACTGGTATATGATATCCTCAGGATGGGATGGTATAATGGATGTACAATGTGAACCATGATGTATATAAAGTTTTGGTTCTTTTCTTAAGAGTTTCTGGGAAATGGATATCTTTGCAAAATGGTTTTAAATTTTTAGTGATTTTTGTTAATCTGCTGCTAATGGTTATTCCGTGTAATTACTAGTGGAGATTTAGTTGTAGGTCTGATGGTGGGTCCTCACAAAGTTTTGGTATCAGAGCCTAAGGTTTGTTGAGTCTACAGAGACATAGGGTTAAGGTTGTTGAGTCTGTTCTAGTATCCTCCAGCTTAGCTTATAGTGACTTCTTCTCATATAGGAGAAGAAGTAAAGCTGAAAGATGGCTAGAGCACACAAAGAACATGATGTTGAGAGTAGTGTTGATGCACCAGGAGGAGGTGCAAGGGGTCAGGCTAGAGAGGAATCAGTGCCTATGAATCCCGAGCTTGATCAAGCCATGCTAGAAAACCCATCATTTCATGCTCTTTTCAGGCAGTTCATGACCATAATGATGAATATGGCAGGTCATATGCCAACACCAGCACCTAGGGCACCAGTTCCCAATGAGGGACATGGATCTGGTAAGACCTTTGAGCAGTTACGCTCAGTAGGAGCCACCGAATATGTCAGTACAGCTAACCTAGCAGATAGAGATTCATGGCTCACTAAGCTAGAGAAAGCCTTTAGAATCCTTAGCATTCCAGAAACTGATATAGTTAGGCATGTTGTGTACCTTTTAAAAGGAAGCGATGGCCATTGGTGGGCCAATGAAGAAGAGAAAAGACTTGGTGTTGAGGTTGGATGGCTGGAATTCTGACGTGAGTTTTTCAGTAGATACTTTCCCAAGACTTATCTAGATGAGAAAATCTCATAGTTTAAGTGGATTAGACAAGGGCCGATGAAGATTAGTGAGTATGAAGCTAAGTTTATGGAGCTTCTATGGTTTTTTCCACACATGGCTACTACAAATGAGGAGAGGATTCGGCATTTTGAGAAGGGTCTGAACGCTGAGTTAACCACACATGTATCTTCTCTAGAGAATAGAGATAGGTTTTCCACCTTTATGGAGTCTGTTAGGGGGGATAGAGAGGTCTGTGATTGAGAAATGTGAGGCAAAGAGTAGGAAAGTACCTGCCCAATTCTAAGGATAGAGGTCTGGAAGTTTTAAGCTGCACCAGTAGCACCACAGAGATTCAGTGCTCAGATGTAGTGGACATCAAGCAAGGGTAGAGGTCATTGTTTTCTGCCAAGTGGAGCCCATAGTACGGCATAAATGTCAGTAACAGGGCCATCTAGACCACAGCGGGACATAAACTACTTCAAGTGTGGGCGGAAAGGACATATAATGAGAGAATGTCCAGTTAGAGACATGAAGGTAACCCAACCATCGAGGCAGAGTCAACAAGGTTCTTAGAGGCAACAGTTCAGCAGTGGCACACAAGGACACTGATAAGCATCCCAAGAAGGATCATCTGCACCAAACAATAGAGCATGAAGTCAGCAATAGGAAATGGTGAGATTCTATGCTATGAATCAGTCAGAGGCAGTAGTCAATCCACGAGTCATGACAGGTCAGATGGAATTGTTTCACTCTAATATGTCTTCATCCTACTTTGTATCTGTTTTGATTGATCTGGGTGCTACACATTCCTTTATCACTTGAGAAGTGATTCATGACTGCAATATGACTATCAGTCGTAGAGCAGATAATATGTTATTAGAAACTCCATTAGTCGGATATGCAGTGTTGCGGGAGGTATGTTCTCCCTGTGTTCTTTCCTTTTTAGAACACAACATTTAGGTGGATCTTATACCACTTGAGATGCACGGGTTTGATGTAATTCTTGGGATGGATACCCGAGAAAAGTTTGTCTTGGATTGTGGTTCCAAGCAAGCTATGTTCACAAACAGTGATAAGACATGGGTCTTTTAGGGGGACAGAAATATTCTTCCAACTTGTCTAGTGTCAGCAATGGTAGCTGAGAGATTCATGTGACAAGGATGTGAAGCATTCTTGGCACATGTGGTAGAAACCAAAGTAGAAAGTCCTAGTCTTCCTGAAGTTCTTATTGTTAGGAAAATCAAGGATGTGTTTCCTGAAGAATTTCTAGATATTCCTCCACCTCAAGAGATTTATTTTGAGATTAATCTAATTTTAGGTACGCAACCAATAGCACAAACACCTTATAGGATGGCACCTACTGAGATGGCAGAACTCAAGAAATAGTTACAGGAGTTGCTTGAGAAAGGTTTCATTTGACCGAGTACTTTGCCATGGGGTGCTCTAGTTCTTTTTGTTAAAAAGAAGGATGGGTCTATGAGATTATGCATAGACTATAGACAGGTTAACAAGGTGACTATAAAGAACAAATATCCTCTACCAAGGATAGATGATCTGTTTGACCAGTTGTGTGGTGCAGTAGTGTTCTCTAAGATAGATCTAAGGGCAGGATATCATCAGTTATGTATCATGGAGGATTACATACCTAAGTCAGCCTTTAGGACAAGGTATGGTCATTATGAGTTCGTAATTATGTCGTTTGGACTAACTAATGCACCAGCTGCATTTATGGAGCTAATGAATAGAATCTTCTGACCATTTCTTGATCAGTTCATAGTGTTCTTCATAGACGACATCCTGATATACAGTAGAGATGGTCAACAACATGATCAACACCTTTGTCAAGCCTTGACTTTGTTGAGACAGCACAAGCGATATGCTAAATTTAGTAAGTGTGAGTTTTGGTTGTCATAAATGTCTTTTCTAGGACACATTATATTCTTCAGGTATTTGTGTTGATCCTAAGAAAAGTGGAGTATGTTGTAGAGTGGGAGAAGCCCAAGACACCAACTGAGATTCGTAGTTTCTTAGGTCTGGCAGGTTACTATAGAAGGTTTATTAAAGACTTCCGTTCTGTAGCATTACCCCTAACTACATTAACCAGGAAGGAGGTTCCTTTTTTCTAAAATGACAAGTGTCAGCGTTCTTTCCAGTTGTTGAAAGAATGGTTGACCAGTGCACCTGTGTTGGCTTTACCAGAGCAGGGAAAAGGATACATTGTTTTCTATGACGTCTCTAAGAATGGTCTAGGATGTGTGTTGATGTAGAGTGATCATGTAGTTTCTTTTGCTTCCCGAAAGCTTAAGAAACATGAGGAGAATCATCCGACACATGATATAGAATTAGCTACAGTGGTCCACACATTGAAGATTTGGAGGCATTATCTTTATGGAGAAACATGTCAGATTTTCACAGACCATAAAAACTTAAAGTACATCTTCTCACAGCACGAGTTGAATATGAGACAATGTTGCTGGATGGAATTAATCAAGGACTATGATTGTACAATTGATTATCATCTAAAGAAAGCTAATGTAGTAGCAGATACATTAAGTAGAAAATCTTCATCTCCACCCATAGATAAAGCATAGTTATATTCTTTAATGTGCTTTAAACAAGACATGTTTGTCTCTTTGAGACAAATAAATGTACAGTTAAAAGTATGTTTGTTAGACATATTGCTAGTCGAGATGCATGTGAAAGCTACTCTAAGACAACAAATTAAAGAGGCACGATAGGCTAATACTGTGATTCAACATATCAGGTCAAAGTATGGTAGTGAGAAATGGGACGGTTTCCATGAGTCAGAGGATGAGGTAGTCTCCTACCATGGTAGGATGGTAGTACCTAATGCCAATGACTTAAGAAAGATAGTTATGGAGGAAGCTCACTCATCCATGTATGCAATGCATCCAAGGAGTACTAAAATGTATCATAACTTAAAAGATATGTATTGGTGGCCTAGTTTAAAGAAGGATGTAGCTGAGTTTGTTATGTGGTGTCCAGTGTGTCAGCAAGTCAAAGAAGAACACTAGATGCATGTAGGAACATTGCAACCCTTACCTATATCATAGCGGAAATGGGATCATGTGACAATGGACTTTGTGGTTGGTTTACCCAGAACAGCAAAATGTCATGATTCCATTTGGGTGATAGTTGATAGGTTGACTAAGTCAGTACATTTTCTTCTTATTAGAACAACCTATACTGATGAAAAACTTGCACAGATCTACATAGATGAGATAGTGTGGTTGCACGGAGTTCCAGCCACAATTCTATCTGATAGAGGTCACCAGTTTACAAGTCATTTTTGGGAATGACTACATAAAGCCTTGGGTACGTAGATAAAGTTTAGCACAGCTTTCCACCCTCAGACAGATGGACAATCTGAAAGGACTATACAGACTTTGGAAGACTTTCTTAGGGCATGTGTTCTTTATTTTGTAGGAAGTTGAGACTTACACTTGAGCTTGATAGAGTTTGCCTACAACAATAGTTATCATACTAGTATTGATATGGCACCATATGAAGCATTATATGGTAGACGTTGTAGATCTTCATTATGCTGGTATGAGATAGGAGAATACCAACTTTTGGGTCCTGAATTAGTGCAATAGACAACTAAAAAGATTAAAGTAATACAACAACAAGTGAAGGATGTATAGGATAGACAGAAGTCATATGTTGATAAATGTCGTAGACCTTTAGAATTCCAAGTTGGAGACAGAGTGTATCTCAAGGTCTCTCCTTGGAAAGGTGTTCTCAGATTTAGGAAGAAGGGTAAGTTAGCTCCTAGATTTATGGGACCCTATCCAGTGACGGCACAGATTGGAAAGGTAGTCTATAGGGTTGAGTTGCCACCTGAGCTACATAGACTACATCCAGTGTTTCATATATCTATGCTAAGAAAGTGTCATCCTGATATAGAGTTGGTGTTGCAACCTGCAGAGGTAGAATTGAATGAAGATATATCCTATGTGGAAGGTCCAATGATGATTCGTGATAGAAGAATCAAGAAGTTGAAAAAGAAAGACATAGTTCTTATGAAAGTTCTCTGGAATCATTGTGGCGTTGAAGAATCCACATGGGAGCTGGAGGAAGTACCCTTCTCTTTTCTCTTGAGATTTCGGGGATGAAATCCCTATTAGGGGTTGATAATTGTAACATCCCTGACCTGGGTTATGGCATAAACTGAGAAGTTTTTCTTAATTAAGTTATTTATAAACTTGTTTTAATCTTTTGAAAAGTAATTAAGACTCAAGGAAAGTTTAATTTCAAGTTTGAGCTTATATGTAAACTGTTTGTGCATTATATGATAGTTTGGGTGAAAATTGCAATTTACCCAAGATGAGGAGTTATATTGCAATATGTCACATTTTGAACATGCTTCAAGTGCTTTAGCATCATAAGAGAGAGAATGATGTTAAGTGGTAGCTTGTGGAAAGCCTAAGTTCCTAGTTGGAGATTGTTTGAATAATGTTTGTGCCTTGTGTACCAATTTTGGTGCAAATTGCAATTTACCCAAAATTTATGGTTTATATGAAAATTACCACCTCTAGAGTGTCCTTACTCTTCCTTGGAATCATCTAGAGGAGATATAAATAAATAGGCACCATGTTTGAATCATTTTTTAGTAGTGGTATTCTTGGTGATGAAAAGACCAAGAAGAGTTGTATAGTTGAGACCCAAATTGAGTTGTATCGAGTTGTAGAGCTTATATGGGAGTTCCTATCGGCCAAGCAGCCATAGAGGAGGTCCCATATCATTTTCTCAAATCTTGGCCTTTTCCATTATGGGTTAATCACCTCAAGAAGGTGATGGATATCGGTTTACAACTTCCCTTGGAAAAAGTGTATCGGTTTGTGAATAAAGTGATGTGGAGTTATAATACCTTGCTCAACAAGATAACTAAAGGCTGAAATCTTATCCCTACATTATACTCAAGATTTTTGCATTTCAAGATAAATATGCATGCATGGACACGTGTCAACCATGCATGGACATGTGGCACCTAGTAGTGTAAAATGATGACACCTCTTATACACCCTCTCTCATGAACACTCAATTATATATACCACTCCATTCATCTACTAGTGAATTTCTCGAACCTTATCACTCCATTTCTTTTATATATCATGCATATTAGTAAGGAGCAGGGAGGATCTCGAGCCATTAAGCTTAAGGTGAAGCCATTGACATCTTCAACCTTGGTTGAAGCATGAATCTTAGGTTGTGATTCTTTCTTTCTTTTCTTCTTCACCAAGTTCTTAACTATGGTGATTCCTTGCATGTAGAGGGGTTGTGAACGAGTCTTGGATATTTGACAAGTTCACATTCAAACATGGTAATGTGAAGCTTTAGATCTTGGATCTTTGAAGTTGTTCTTGAGGTGGGTTATATAACTTGAACCCAATTATGTTATTATTCACCTTCAATCTTACTATACTTGATGATCTACTTTCAATTTCGAGTTTTATTGAATAATTGATGAATCCATGAGTTCTAATAGTTGCATACACTTATTTTCCATGAACTAGAATAGTAAGGAACGAAGGTCTTGAGCTTGAGGATGATGACATCATCATGGCACAAACTGATATTGGGTAGAAGCACCTCTAACCCGATATGGTGATGTACACACACCTTATGCACTATATGGTGATGAGTATGCACCTCATGAACGATATGATGATGAACCATACACCTTATGCACGATATGGTGATGAAGCACACACCTTATGCATGATATGGTGTCAAGTACACAGCTCTAACTCGATATGGTGATGAAACCCTAGATGGTGATATGAAACTCGATATACCTTGGAACCCCACACCCCTATTGGTTTGTACACTCGGTTTGGTTTAGACTAACCTATTGTATATGTTGTCACTTAACACATGGTGAAGGGTAGGCCGATACCATGAAGGTTTCAAGAGGTATGAGCATAAGGGTCTAACCCGACATGCCAAAACCCTAATTTTGAGCAACCCGATATGAGTGACACACACATACACCTCATGCATGATATGGTGATCAAGGATACACCTCATGCATGATATGGTGATCAAGATACATCTCTAACCCGATATGGTGATGAAATCCTAGATGGTGATATGAAACTGGATATACCTTGGAACCCCACACCCCTATTGGTTTTTACACTCAGTTAGGTTTAGACTAACCTGTTGTCTAGGTTGTCACTTAACATATGGTGAAGGGTAGGCCGACACCATGAAGGTTTGAAGAGGTATGAGCATAAGGGTCTAACCCGGCATGCCAAAACCCTAATTTTGAGAAACCCGATATGAGTGACACACACATACACCTCATGCACGATATGGTGATTAACATACATCTCTAGAACGATATGGTGATGATCATACATCTCTAGAATTATGTGGTGATGATCATACACCTCATGAACGATATGGTAAGCACACCCACACCTCTTGGGTGATATGAAAACACACATACACCTCTTGCCCGATATGGTAAGCATACACACACCTCTTGCCCGATATGGTAAGCATACACACACCTCTTGCCTGATATGGTAAGCATGGACACACCTCTTACCCAATATGGAAGCAAGCACACACCGCTTGGGTGATATGGAAGCAAGCATACCACTCATGCCTGATATGATGGAAGCACCTCAATCCAATATACTTGATCGGGTAATACATGAAGTGTGTTACGTCAAATGACATTAAGATATATAGAGTTTAATACATTTTGATAATGTAGGTCAATGTGCCTTGAGAAAAGGATTGAACCAACTTAATAAATTATGATGAAATCTATGTCCTAGTGAGGATGAGAGATAACCTCATACTTTGTGTAATAATCATTTAATGATCATACATTGATACTCCTAATATATGTGGAGCTATGATTTAGGGTTTTGATTTTTGATAATAGGAACTTGAAACCCTAATCGGCTAAAGAAGGGAAACCCTAACCCTAATCAGTGAAAAGGAAAACCCTAACCCTAATTGGTGAAAAGGGAAACCCTAACCCTAATAATGGGAAGGTTGTATTTCTCTTGTATTGCATGGTGATGATATGTACTTGATATTGCTTTTATCATGAAATACTAACCATGCAGGTATCATGAGATGATGAGCATAGCCAGGTATGAGCTATGATGTTTCATATAATACAGATTAAATGGGCCTTGTGATCCATGTAAAATACTTGTGCAATAAGTATAATGTATACCTGGTCTAAGGACCTAGAGGTAATAGTTAACTGATAAGAGGTAACAATGTTCAATGATGAACTAAGGGTTTGAATACCCAGATCTAGTAATCATGATGATGATAATGTTAAGGGATGAGAATTCCTAGTAATGTGTAAGGAACTGAGATCCCGAGTGTTATGTATTCACTATGTTTCAAAAATTATAAAAGTACTTGATAAATGTATTACACCTTTTCTTTGTAGCATCTGTTATAATCCATTCCTATAACTTGTTTGATACTAAAAGATATTGTAATACACCTTATTAATCAAATGGAACCTTATCATGCAGTGCCCAGGCCATAGATCCATTCGGTGTCAGGATTTGTTGAATGGTGAAATGAGTTTAACTCAGAGTGCATATTTTTTAATATGTGGGGGTGAAGGACAAACATATCTTTACATCCAGATGGAGATTGATAAGTTATCACCCCGATGAATGCCAAGGTTTTCATGTGATTGTCCTGATGAAAATGTATAGGGGATTGATGTGATATCTCCCTGAAGAGAGTGCATGCTATGGCTCTAGCTCTATAGCGAAGATGTCATTATACCCCAGCAAGCTAGTTGCAGTTTGACATGTGGTCACTGCTAGCGGTCTCATACTAACCGAGACGAGTGAGGTCATGGTAGCCGGCTCTTCCATTGACCTTGTATGGTACTGATTTTGACTAAGTGGTTCGGTTGGAGAATGAGCGGTATACCTCATCTCCTTTGGGCATAAGTGTGATTGTGAACATGCAATCAGCCGTGTAGCATATTTTCTTAAGGTATGAATACGAAAATATTGGTTGATTCTTCATTACTGTCATACATATTAGATTGATAGATGTTATACATGTTCTTCATATTCCTTATAAAGCAAATAGATGATCTATAGCTCTGTCATGGATAGTTGAACTACATTAACATTGTTATTGCTTTGCACTGCAATTAAATAATGATTAAATATGCTTATTTACATAAAAGATCCTCTGCTTAGTTTTGTGTTGTTTACCTATGATAATAATATTGTTGGTGGAGAGTTATATCTCTCGTTGGGACTTGTGTCTCACCCTGTGGGTTCCATAATTTTTAGGTGGATGTGCACGAGGAGGTAGAGATTGTATTGTAGAGGAAGGACAACAACAGTAGGAACAGCAGTGTCAGCTCAGGTTGAATGTAATGTCTGTCGTGTCTTGTAGATAGAAGTCCTTTTTGTCGTCTCTATACTCTCAGGTCATTGGGAGTTAGTACGTGATGGTTTTATAAACGATCTGAGATTTTGGCTTGTATGCCTCGAGGTTTTATTTTGCTTGTGTATATGTTTGGGCAAAGCAACTGGTATATGATATCCTCAGGATGAGATGGTACAATGGATGTACAATGTGAACCATGATGTATATAAAGTTTTCATTCTTTTCTTAAGAGTTTTTGGGAAATGGATCTCTTTGAAAAATGGTTTTAAATTTTTAGTGATTTTCATTAATCTACTGCTAATGGTTATTTCATGTAATTACTGGTGGCAATTTAGTTGTCGGTCTAATGGTGGGTCGTCACAATTGTGGTGATGGAGGGGGAGGAGGTGTATAAGGCTTGGGATGGCCTTGGAAGTGGTATATAGGTTGTACTTGCATGGGAGGTGTACTATAGAGAACTTGAGTGGAATTCATAGCTCCACTTGCTTCATTGAAACTCATTATGGGCTTTGAAGACAATTTTTGCTATTCGAGAGAAAGTATCGAAGATAGTTGTTCTATCATTTCCTCAAGCCATGTAAAATTCTTTTGGACATCATCAAAGCTTTTAAATCTAGATAGAACCTCTTCCTCAAACCTTGAGCTATATCTTCGACTTTGTTGTTTTGGGTAGCTATAGGACTGGGGCACCTTCATTCCTTCACTAAAGGACCCAATAGAATTGACCAAGTGACAAGGAACACTTCTCACTTGGTTCTTATGAAACTCACCATTTCTCTAAGAATTGTCATCACGGGTTGGCTTGAATCACTATGAGATAGAGTTGTCAAACCAAAGGGGCGGTCACCATGATTCATCATGCTAGAAGCTTGGATCCTTGAACTTTCTACCAACTGATCAAACAAGGGACATGTCTCTTTAGGTGGCTTAGCCATAAAAGCTCCTCCACAAGAATAATCCAATGTAGCTTGACCCATTAGAGATAGATTGGAATAAAAGGACTGAACTAGCTACCACAAAGGGATCTCATGGTGTGGGGACTCTCTCAAAATCCTTTGAAATCTCTCCTAAGCATCATGAAACTGTAGATTACCTACTTGATTGAAACTCACTATGGCATGTCGCATTTGTGTCAGCCTTGCAATGGAGTAGAAATTCATTAATAAGGCATTCTTCATCTCTTCCCAACTCATGACATCCCTTCTCAAATCATACCAATCTTTGAGTTTGTGGGAGAATGAGAACAAGGTCAACCTAATTGCTCCATCATTGGTTGTCGACATCTTTAAGGTGGAGCATACTTCAAGAAAGGAGTCCAAGTGCTTGTAGGGGTTGTAACTCTTTGAGACATAGAAGGTGGGAAGGAGCCTAAGAAGACATGGAGGGATGGAGAATTGCTCCCCTGGAATTTGTTCAACTCCATTAGCAGTTGGTGATTTGTAGTTGCTAGGCATGAAATACTCTTGAAGTGGCTTGTGAGGTGCATCATGGCCTTCCATCTTGTCTTCCCCGGGTTGTTGTCACATGCACAAACAACCAAATAAAAGAGGACAAGTTAGCGAATCAATATGCACAAAGAATACAAATAATAAAGAATAAAGAATTGCAATGAAGAGGGAAATAGGAAAAGATCAAATAAAAACTAAACTATCTAGGTTGAGCACCTTCTCCCCAGCAACAGCACCAGAAAGCTTGGTGTGTTTCTCCACCTTAGGGATACACATTGATTAACGGAATGGTGACTAGATGCAACCCTAAGTGGTTTTCAAACACACTAGGGATCTTTAGGATTTATAAAGGGGCCTAAAATAACACACCCACTTAGACTAACACACTAACCTGCAAGCACACGGAGTTGTATTATAGTATAGGCAAGTGGCAAGAATAGGATCGATCCACAGGCAGAAAAGGGGGCACTAGAGCAAGGTTAGTTTAGGTTCCTACCATGGAGTACAGGGTTAAAGGGTTTGATGATTGATTTTCTTTGATTACACTAAGGGTTGAGCAAGCAAGCAATTAAAGGAGAACAAACAAGATTAAAACCTAAGCTAACCCTAGATAGTTAATTCTAATGAGCAAGAAATGACAAGACAAGCAATGAAAGGAGAAAGCTACACTAAGGTAGGTAAGAAGATGTCTACACTACACTAAGCTAGAAAATTAGACAAAAGAGAAATTAAAGAACTCAACTAGCAAGAACTAGGAAAGAACAAGACAATGAACTAACTAAGAAAGTAAATAACTAACTAAGCTAACACTAGGTAGGCAAGAAGACAATTGTTGTTTTACTGCAATTAAGAGAAGTATGGGTTGTTTGGGGGAATGCACTTGTCAATTGGTTTTGGGTGATAACATGTAAACATTACTCTTTCATTTGGATTATCAAACCAAACAACAAGTTAGATGCTAAGGAATTTCCCTAAACTACTAATTGTCCATGGATAGGGTAGATGTGTATAGGGGAACTAGTCCCTAAAACCTCCTACCCACCCTTATGAGGCTCACTTGGATTAGGGTTTAGGTGTGATTGAATTAAGATCTGATCAAGTCTAGGTTTCTAGGATAGGAACTCTTATGGTAGTTAGGGGCTGAGGGTTGTAATGGAAGGTGTAAGCGAGGTTATAGACCCCACATCACCTACATTCTAGCACTGATAAGGCATCAAGCTAATTACACTAAGTGCTCCTATACTAGTTACTTAGACCTCTCCTCTAGGTGTAGGAGAATTGATTAGCATGTAGGAAGGTGAATGTCTAACTAGGGATTCATCAATTGGACTTACGAGTCACAAAAAGAGCCACATATCTAGAATCCTACGTGATTTCAAGCACAGACCAAATAGCAATTCATGAGGTATGAGATAGAAATAGAACATAATCATTAGTAAATGAAATTATAATGTTTGCATATCATTTTCCCCCAACATGGTTTCAAAGTAACATTTTGAGCCCCAAATAGCCCACCCCTAAGGGACCTAGATACTCATAGAACAAGAAAATACAAAAAGAAAGGAAGAAATGAATAGAGGAGTGGAAAGCCATAGCTCGGTGGAGACTCCTCCTTCTCCACCTCCTAGTAGTAGCAGCTCGAAGTTCTTCTTCTCCCAAGATGAGATGGCATGCATGTATGGTGGGAAGTGGCTAAAACACTAGAAAACTAGGGTTTTGTGGTGGAAAAGGTGAAATGGAGGTGGAATTAGTTGGCAATGGATGGGAGGCAAAAATGGGGGAGCTAGAGTGGTTGTAGGGTGACCTCCTTCCTACTACAACCACCACCTAGGTATATATAGGTGATGGTTAAGAACTAGGTTAAGTGGGGGTAGAATCATAAGTGTAGTGGAAAAGTGATGCTAGGTTTGTATGTAGCATGGTCGTGCTGGGAAGCATGATCATGTTGGGTGTGGATGAACAGGGTTGTGGTGGAGTTGAACAGGCGAGTTGGAATCTGGAAGAAGTTATAGGAGAATTTGGGGGTTTTGAGTGGCTGGTGGAATGGTTGTGGTGGTGACCACGGCTGAGGTGACACACTCATAGCATAGTCGTGGTGGTCACCTCAGTCATTTTGGATTAGGAAGGCTCTACCTATTTTGAAGAATATAGTCATTCTATCTTCTCAGCAACACAGACGTACTACATTGCATGGTAGTTATGGGTCATGTGAGCATGGATGTGTAGTGATGCATGATTGTTCAGATGAACTTGAATCTTCATAGCTTGACTGTGTGGATTTACTTGGGCCAGCATGATTGTTTTGTTGTACCACAGCTATGTTATCTTCTTCGTCAGCACTTAGATCTTGTACTTTGAATTTCCTTAGACCTCTTTGCTTCAATTGACCCTTGGCCACTAGGGATAGGTTGAGAGAGCCTTGTACTTCACTTTGGGTCTCTATAAGGGTAGAGAAACCCTATGACCCTTCTATCTCTCTCTCTTCCTTCCAAGCATGATCCAAGTACCTGAAAAACATGCAAATAACATCCATAAGTGCATTTTGCATAAATATGCATATTGAGGGGAATAACATGTAATCTAGAGGGTATAGATGGGATTAAAGTGCAATAATACACATGATGAAGCCCTAACATAGGTATGCATCAAAGTGCACATCATCATTTACAATTCCCTCACTTCTACTCAAGGACCTAGAGTGACAGGGACCAGATGAACTTAACTAATCTGATACTTATCTTGTTAGCTAAATTGGACATTAATATATCCTTTGTTTTGATGATGACAAACATTTCACACTTGTGGATCTAACATGTTATTTGGGTATTTCAGGGTTCAAAGGAATAAGAAATCTTACTAAGTGGAAGATGAAGATCAATGCAAATTGAAGATCAAATGTGCTTAATTGTATAAATGTTCATGATTGTACTCAAATGTAAACACTTGTACAAAAATATAATGTACAAGTACTTAGACATCATGTAAATTAACCATTAGATATTGAATACCCACTTCTAACCCATAGATAGGTTCCCCCCCAAAGTTAGAGTCAACATCACTCATTGAAACACACACTTAGTAGGTGATTCAAAAGTCTAAAATAGGGACACCCTCAGTCGAAAAAATTGTCGATCAAGACACACTCAGTCGAAGTTTTTGTTGACTGAGAACCACCTCGATCGAAATTATGAGCATTGTTCAACAACTTACACAACTTTGCTCTAAAATAGTCTTCGGTAGAAAATATTCTTAACCGAGTAAGATTTGGTCTAAAGCTTGTGACCATTAGACTGATTGGTTGGTATTTGGGAATTGAAAATATATGTTGCAACACTTTTTCCTTAAACCTATGCTCGATCAAAGAAATTCTCGACCGAGACACAGTTCGATCGACAAACTTGTCGATTGAGAAAGGTTCTGAATTGTTCTTTTCAAGCACGAACAAATTATCAATTGCTAGCTAACTAATGTACACCTAACTTCTAGTTAAGAACCCAAGAACATTCTAGAGAATCCATAGAACGTCCCTAAGTACATGAAAACCATTCCTATAAATAGGAGAGGTCTTAGGACACCTAAAGCACACAAGTTACACTTGAGCATTCACTATTGAGAGCAACAAAGCTAAGATTCACTTGCTATCTTTTTCCTTGTGCTCTATAGTTGTCATATAGATACAATCTCCTAGCCACTACATATATCCACATTCATCTGAAGTGGATAGTAGATCCAAACGTTTGATATAGGATCAAAGCACAATACTCAATTGTTGTACTTCCTTCTTCTAATACCCTTTCATAGGTTAAAGCAACTTGTGCTCCTTGGCTACTCCTAGATTGTGGAGGTTGTCTGAGGGAGCTTGATTGAAGCTAATTCTTGGTGGAGAAGGCTACTTCAAGAGGTTCTTGAGATTACTTCAAGGAAGGTTGGTTCAAGGGAGATTGAGGCTTCTTCTAAAAGGAAGGCTATCTCAAGGTGGTGGAGCTACTTCTAGGAGGAGAAGGTTGCTCCAAGGGCTTGGAGTTACTTCAAAGAAGGTTGCTTCAAGGAGGTTGAGGCTTCTTCTAGGTGAAGGCTACTTCAAGGAAGGTGATTGTATTTTATTATAACATCCTTGAAAGGTAAATAAAATTAATCCCTTTCAAAATCCCAATTGGAGACAATTGGGTAGTGGACTAACAACCTTTGAATTCAAAGGATGAAGCCACTCTAAATACAAGTGTCTTCCTTGTTTCCTCCTCCTTCTTTGGTTGAGTGTTTTAATTATTTTTAAATCATCAAAAATCTCTATTCACCCCCCCTCGATCTTTCAATTGGTATCATAGCATGTCTTCAAGGAGCCCTAACAGGTCTTGAAGAATGATAGATGGTGTACTTCACAACCTCAACCTTGAAGGAACTTACGTGAGTCGACCACCACCCTTTGATGGAAGCAACTACACCTACTAGAAAAGAAGAATGCAATTCTACTTTCAAGGAATCAGCTTGGAGTTATGGAGTATGGTGTCTACTCCCTATGTGCTTCCCACACCTGAATATGCAACATGGGATCCAAACACGGTAAAACAATTTCAATTAAATGCAAAGGCGGTAAGCATATTATATTGTTCAATTTTTGTAAGTGAATTTAGTAAAATATCTTCATGTTATATGGCTTATGATATATGGCATAAACTCTCCATAACACATGAAGGTACTACCCAAGTTAAAAATACTAAAATTGATATTCTTAAGTAAAATTTTGAATAATTTCGTATGCAACCTAATGAATCTATTAGTGAAATGTATGCAAGCTTTTCTTCCATTGTTAATAGCTTAAATGCATTAGGAAAGTATGTAAGTGAAGAAGATCAGGTGTCCAGAATGCTTAGATCTTTGCCTCAAAGATACAAGCCAAAGGTGACAGTCGTTGATGAAGTTAATGATCTCACCACAATGAGGATGGAGCAGCTCATTGGCAATCTCACCACATGAATGAGCAATATTGAAACCACACTTTTATCATGTAATTCTAAAAAACCCTAAGCATTTGCAGTTTGCTTAAATCACAATTCAACCAAAACATTACAGAAGCATAAGAGAGGTGATTCACAAGTAAAAAGTCAAGATTGGTTCCATTTAGCAATAAACTGTGATAATTCACTTGCATTTGTCAAAGGTCGTCATTTTCAATTGAATAAGTAGAGATTGGGTCAAAACACACTTTTAGACAAGAAGTTCTAAACTTGGGAAAAATTGGCCAAAATGGTTCCAAATTTCCCCCAATCACATCTAAGCCTACATTATGGAACATAAAGCAAGAAACAAGCAAATCCTAGCTAAAACATGCAAAAATTAAAAAAATCGACAAGATATGCAATGCATGGAAAAAAGAGTAAAATTTTTGAAAATTACACAAAATTGTAAGAAAGTAAGCTACATGGCATGCAAGAATGCAAAGTAGGTAAAATCAAATCTAGACATAAGGAGTAAGAAAATAAAAATAAATGCATGAAATGCAAAAAGAGTGAAATGAGGGCATACCTCCCTACCACCTCAAACTTTTGAATCATGTTGTCCTCATCATGACACTAAAGTCTAAGAGTGATAGGGTAGACGACTGTGGCTCCTGTGGTGACTCTGGGGGTTCTCCTCCATGTGGTGGAGGATACTAGTAGTAACTGCCCTAGTATTCTACATATGGAGGTGGGTGGGCATCTTGGTAACCGAACAGTGCACCCAACAATCTTCCCCCCACTGGGGGTTCCTATGGACCTAGGCATGCTAAAAATGATACATATGGTTGATTTTATGGTCCATCTACTGGTAATCCAACCATAGTGCATCTTGTATGCATTGGAAACCCTCTTGTTCCCTCAAGATATTGTCATGCATCCTATGAATACCCTCTAACTGTGCATGTATAGTAGACATATAATATGTGTTTGTTGTGGGCTGCTCCCGCCATGTGTACAAGGGATGCTTCTCCTCCCACCTCCTCATAGTATCCAAGAATCTCAGATATGGGCCATACTCCTCTAGGAGTGGGGGAGCATGGTAGGGTAGCTCGAGTAACACTCCTTCCTATAGGGGGTTGAACAGGTAAATGATCTTCTTGTCAAAAAATGAGATCATGGATGAACGAATCAAATATTGTAGGTCTACTAGCTTCCCTCCCTCAGCCTTGATGTAGTCAGTGACACCATGACCTAGGGCTCGGGCAATGGAGGTCACAATTCCTCCCTTCACAAAAGGATTTTTTCTCTTATACGGAATGTTCTTCATGTGATCAATAAGAAGTGCCCCTAGGTTTACATGTTTCCCTTTTGACATCCATCCTAGCACAAATCATTCTTACAACTTCCTTGGTTCTCATATCGAGCAAAAAGAGTGTCTGTCAAAACCTTCCGCGCATATCTCAAGTAGGGGTTATGGATAAATCTAGTTTTGATTTCCCTGCTACAAAGTTCTTATGCCCGGTGAACCTCTCCCACATAATCGATTAACTTACATTGTCCCAATCCACCTTACCTTGGTAAATTTGAGTTCCTGCTGTAGGTGTGGGAGTGAAAATATTGTTGAGAAAAGAGTTGGTGATGAGGTAGGTCTAATTCCCCAATTTGATACTGAGTGCATCGCTTGTGACTTTCTCCAATGTAGAAAAAAATTGTTTTGTAAGCTCCACATAATTTCCTTAATGGTCGTCAGTATAATAAACAAACTCAACTCAGTCATTAGTTCCTAAAAGTATGTCTAGATACCCAAAGCCTCCATTGTCTCTTGACAGGCGTAGCTGGTGGCAATCACCCTACGTGTCAGGCACTCTGGATGCTTTGGTTTCTTGACTTGACTGTTTATCTCACTTAAAGTTGTCTCACCCTTCTCATTTTGCACATCTTCTTCCTATGTCGACTGCATAACCTCATCTTCATCCTCCAAAACTTATCGCCTTTACGCTTGTAGCTAGGGCTGTGGTTGTGGTGTTGTCAAGGTCGAAGGCCGGACCGATGTTGATGGTTGGGCCAATGAAGTAGATGTATGAGTCGACAAAGGTGGTGGTGCTGCCTTAGAAGAAATGGACTATTGGGATGCAACCCCACCTCTGTTGGGTGGCTGAGTGGATTCCTCCACCATGGGATCCATCGACATTGCCACATGAGGTGATTCTCCATGTTCATAGGCAGGTGATGGCGGTGGATGAGAGAGAGATGTCATTGTGTACAAAGAAGAGTCGTTCTTAGACCAATGTCCGTAGGACATCCTTAGTCTTTGACACCACTTGCTTGGTGATTTTCTTCATTTTGGATGAATTTAGGTAGAGAAGTTTGGGATGTTAAGTTTTCTCTGAAGAACTGGGTTGTTGGGGAATAATGTAGAGATAGGGTTGATTTTGTGGTTGAAAATGGGTGGAAATGGTAGGTTAAGGTAGGGGAAATGGTAGGGAGATGATTGGGGGTGTATTGCGGGTGATATGGTGGACAATTAGAGGTGGAAGAATGGTTGTGTGGTGTTGTACAGTTGCCATTCACGGAGAATGGTCCTACGGTTTGCAAGAACTGATGTGACCAAGTGAAATGCAATGGTTGTTTCAGGCTGGTTAAGTCACTGGATCGAGATGCAACATGGCCTTGCTACATGGCACAGTTGTGTTGGGATGCTTGTCACACGGTCGTTCTACATTACACAGATGTTCTAAGCCTGCTACTGGTACGGTCATGCTGCCTTGCACGGTCGTTCTGAGTCTGATGTTCTTTTCTTGATTTCTTTGATTCTCCTATTGATTTTAGCATATCACCTTGGATACTCTATGGTACTACAACCACGGTGAGTACTATAGCATGTCATTTCAACTTGAACCTCATTAAAACACCAAATCTTTGATCAAAAGTGATTTTTCATGAATCTTCTTCTAAAGTTCATCTAATTTTCCTCATTTCACCATTATTTTCACCCCCACATCTTAAATTTAAACAAAAACTATCAAAATAAGTGTGCTTGTGTGTGTTTTCCTGGAAAAGAGTTAAAATAAATAAAAGTATCAAAAATGAAAGTTTGGGTGAAATTTTCCCTGAACCCGGGTGGGTTGCCTCCCACTAGTGCTAAGTTTCATGCCTTCAGTTGAGCTTTTTGTAGATTCCTCAATCACTCAACCATTTGGCATTATCATGTGTCCACTCTTGCAGTAGCTACACTTCTTTCTTGCATTCAATATGAGTTCCTTATTCCATTGACCACAAAAACTATCATCAAGTCTTCCATCTAGATCTCCTTCTATCAAATGACAAGTCAGACTCTTGAAGTGACCATGTCCAATTCCTCATCTTAGGTTTGTTGGTTTGGGGTCTTGTACACATTGATCTTTATCTTCATGTACATGAAAGAGATTGTCATTGTTCCATTGTGCACATGTATACCAGCATCAACTATAGTTAAGAATGCTCTTCCCAATATGATGGGAATCTTCCTATCCTCTGGGTCCATGTCAAGAATAATGAAATCTACTGGGAACATTGTTGCCCTTTCCTTGTCTATCAATACCAAAACATCACCCACTCTTCCTCTAGGAACTTTGATGAAGCGATGTGCCAATTTGAAAGTGCAATGAGCTAGTTTCAACTTTCATAACCCTAGATCAACATAGACACTATATGGCATCAAATTTACACTAGATCCCAAATCAAGTAGGGATTGGTCTATACGTTGTCCCCCCTACGTAGCTAGGTATGAGTGGGGCTCTTGGGTCTTTCCTCTTCATCAAAAGTGAATGTTGTACGATAGAGCTCACTTGTTCAGTCAACTTGACTCACTTTGGTATTCTCCCCATTGACTTTCTCTTCACATTGCATAGGTTTTTTAGAAACTTGGCATAAGATGAAATCTGCTTGATATCATCCAATAATGGAATGTTCACCTTCACTTGGAAAAACACCTCTAGAATGTCAACATTGTGCTTCTACCTCCTTTTCACTTCCAGGGGCTCATCCAATGCTTCAGGGAATTACGGCTCACTAGCTTTTTCCCTACTTCCATCAACATGATTTTCTTGTGGCATGTCATGAAGTGGAACACCAGGAATGGTAGAATCTATAGAAGAAGTGTGAGGTGGAGCACATAGTATCACATTCTCAATAGGAGGTTTCATAGAATCATCTCCAGCAATTTTAATCATAGTTCACCACTTGGCTACATTTGCTTTGCTTTATCAAACTTTATTTGACTCGTAGGCTACTCGAGAGATTTCTCACTCCTTATAACTATCACGACACCAACTTGCTCATGGTGAAGAGGGGAAGCTTGTTGAGGATGTGGAGGAGGTGGAGGTGACACTTGGTATTGGAATTGAGTTGGAGGAGAGAATTGAGGTTGGTAGGTGAAGTGGTGGGATGGTTGTGGTGATGGAGGGATGGTTGTGTGGATTTGCTTGGGCCAGCACAACTATTTTGTTGTACCACAGTTGTGTTAGATTCTTCATCGGCACTTCAAGCTTGTACTTTGAATTTCCTTGGACTCCTTTTCTTCAATTGACCCTTGGTCGGTAGGGCAAGGTTGAGGGATCCTTGGACTTCACTTTAGGCATCTCTAAGGGTAGATAAACCCTAGGATCTTTCTCTATCTGTCTCTTTCATCCAAGTGTGGTCCAAGTACCTAAAAAACATGCAAATAAAATCCATAAGTGCATTTTATATAAATGTGCATATTGAGGGGAATAACATGTAAGCTAGAGGGTATAGATATGAATAGAGTCCAACAAGACACATGATGAAGTCCTAAAATAGGGTTGCATCAAAGTGCACATCATCATTTGCATCTCTCTCACTTCTACTAAAGTACCTAGAGTGGTAGGGACCGACTAAACTTAAATAATATGATACTTATCTCTTGTGGTAGATCTACTCTAGCATTAACATTCTTCAAATCCACATGGTTTCCCTAAAAATTTGTGAGTAGAGGGGTGATCCTACTCGCTCAGTGAATGATTTCTTCAAGAAACATTTGAAAGCACTTTAGTTATAAAATATATATTATTGAGTAATTTAATATAAGGTGGAGAAGTAATGAGCTATATACTAACTAATCATTCACAGACATATATATGGTAGGGTACTCTACGTATCTACAAAGAATATATCAATATCTGAACATACTTGATTAATCACAAAGGGAACTAGTAACTCATAATCATACAAAGAATAATTGAATAACCACATGCTCTTGATTAATCTCTCATTCATCTTATTATGCCATGAACCCACATGAGGTATACCACAACATGTGAAAGTATCACAGCAACCTATGATCTCACTGTATAAGACTTAGAAGCATGCTCGAGATCCTAAGTATGTAGTCTCAAGACCACATCTATAGCTATCATTGCCACATCTGGCTCTTGATCGCTAATGGGAGTGTTTGGATATCTCAACTCCTCCTCTCAACTAGGGTACTCAGGCGGGAGTCAAAGCCCTAAGGATTGGTGTGCACTAGTGGACCTACCAAAGATGTCCATTGATCACCACAACTCATAACTCATGTAACACTGACATCCTTGGTTGGTATTAGATACCAATCATCTAAGGAGTCTGCCCTCACTGGACTAGATCCCCGCACCCAACTAGTGTGCTCTGGCTTACCCTGGCCTACATGAAACTTCCATTATGAAAGCATGTTTCCTCCCCACAGTGCAGGATTCTAGTGAGGATTCTACAATAGTTAGGGCATCTAATTATCTAATTCACTCTTTAAATTCATGGTTTGATCATCACGTCAACATTTCTTAGTTTATATTTGTAAATTTCTCATTTCATAGATCATTTGTAATATGTATCGCAAATTGGTCTGTTGAGCATTACCACATCACAAACTGAGAAACATCGATATCAAAAATACTTGATTCACTACATGCCCTATCCTTAGGGTTTCATTTTCATATTCCACATATCAAATGACTCACATAAATATTTAATGCATCATAAACTTTCACTAAATAAAGACTGCTTTCAACAACTCACATATAACCAAACATATATATGAAATCCTGGAAGGAACTAAACTAGGGTTTCCATGCATTGGTTGAAATATCATGCATCAAGAATAACCTTTAATATATGAATGTATAATTATAAAAGAGTCACATCAATTGAATTTCCTAAAGTCTATTCACAAACTTCCAATGTTCCATTCATCTTGGGTTTCACCCTCTTTACTGAGTTATCAAGAAAACATTGAAAACATGAAACGAAATTCAAGATATTATCTGACATATTTGTACTAGGGCATTCTAAATAAACAATCATTCATAAACAAGTAGATTAAAATATGCAAAGTTCTTAGTTCAATTATCAGCAATTTTAGATAAAACCAAAAATCCTAAATTTTAGTATATTCTTATGACATATGCAGTAACTTTAGGAATTCTCATTTCAATGATTTGTATCCATTTCTAATATGTTTTTATCATTTGAAATTCATCACAATAGGAACACAATCCATTTCCAGATCATCCTTCATAAGCTTAAATTGATAGGCAGATTTAGGGTTTGTAGTCACATAGAAAGGAATTGAATATTATTGTGGATTTAATCTGATTTCGTGAAATATATTGTTTAAAGGAAGTACCCACTCACCTAAGGTGTCAAAACCTTAAAAACATATCCCCACATCTGAAAATCTCAAATCCATATCAAAACCGTATCAAATCACCACTTTCTTCTACCTTTCAACTTAGAAACCCTAGGAATGGATAAATTATGGAGAAAGAGTGAGAAAAGGGAGTGATTTGATATCACTTCAAATCAAATCATAGGAGTGGTGGAATGTTGACATGTGAGAGAAGAATCACCAAGAAAAGCTATATAGAGATGACAAAGTTACTTGATTTCATTAACTCTAGGAAGAGAAAACTCAAGATCGCCATCCTCAGCACTTACTCCATCCAAACCCTAGCTCTCCCTCTCTCTAGATTTCATTTCCTTGGAATGTATCATGAAATACGACTAGTTCTAGTGTGTTAGGTTGATCATACAAAGCAATTAAGTTGCTTGGGTTAATTGCAAATTGGCCCTACTTACACTTTCTTTTATTTTAACAGATATTTATGTCACAAAATGTTACTGTAAATCATTTACTTAATAGGTCAAAGATCATCCAAAAAACTATGAAAAATTATCATGTTGTCATCATCATCATCATCATCATCATCATCTAAGCCTCAATCCCAACTATGTTGGGGTCAGCTACATGGATCCTTCATTTCCATTTAGCTCTATCATGGGCCATATTCTGATTGAGATGTAGAGATTCAAAATCTCTCTTTATAAGCTCAACCCATGTTAATTTAGGCCTTCCTCTTCTTCTATTTATAGTGTTTGGCTCAATAGCATTGCTTTGTATAGGCGCACTAGTAGGTCTGCATTGCACATGTCCATGCCATCTGAGTCGGCCCTTGTGCAACTTGTCTTCAATGCTCACCACCCCCACTTTATTCCTGATATAGTCATTTCTCAAGCAATCTTTTCTTGTCTTCCCACACATCCATCTCGGCATACGCATTTCAGCCACGTTCATCTTGTTGAGACCTTGTTTCTTCACTACCCAACATTCACTCCCATAGAGCATGGTTGGTCGTATAGCTGTTTTATAAAACTTACTTTTTAACCTAAGAGGGATCTTCTGATCGCATAATACTCCAGTTGCACTCCTCCATTTCAACCATCTTGCAGTGATATGGTGAAAAACATCATTTTGGACATCCATGTCTATTTGAATAATAGAACCCAAGTAACGAAATTTATCACATTTTGGTATATCAACTTCGTCCACCTTGGCTCCATCATTCACACTACGAGATTGACTAAAATTGCAATACGTTCAACTTTATCATTCAATCCATCTTTAGTTTCATCAATCAAAACAATATCATCAACAAATAACATACACCAAGGAATATCATCCTGAACATTCTTTGCCAACTCATCCATAACAAGAACGAATAGATATGGACTGAGTGTGGATCCTTGGTGTACCCCAATTGTGATAGGAAAAGTTGGTGTCTCTCCTCTAGGAGTCTTGACACTTACAGTAGAGCTATCATACGTCTTTGATCAAGTCAATGTATTGGATAGGCACACCTTTTTTCTTCAAAACCATCCATAACACTTCTCTGGGTACTCAATCATAAGCCTTCTCTAGATCGATAAACGCCATATGAAGGTCTCTTTTACTTTGTCTATACTTCTCCATAAGCCTCCTTATCAGAAAAATAGCATCTGTTGTTGATCTTCCAAGCATGAAACCAAATTTGTTGTTTGATACATGTGTTATGGATCTTATCCTCTGCCCAATAATCCTCTCCCAAAGCTTCATTGTGTAACTCATCAACTTGATACCTCTGTAGTTTGTACAGCTCTGAACGTCACCTTTGTCCAAAACAAAATTTGAGAGCTTTGGTAAAATTTTGGATCATTATGAGCTACCAGTAAATAATTAAAAATCAAACACGACACTACTGAAAAGCAGTTTGCAGCATGGTCAGTCAAAGTATACTTCAACTGAGAACCACATTCAAAGAACATTCAGATATTACGATATTTTGAACTAACACGTGTGATTGATCTATCCATATCATATCCAATTTTCAAGTAAATTCAAGTTACATGGAAAATATGAAAATCATTTACCATACTATTATACCTATCAAATTTTGTATTTATATAATATCAAAACCCTAATTTGGGCGATTAGGGTTTTCACTTCTCAAACCCTAATCTTTCAAAGAAAAATAATTATTAGAGTTTTCTATTAGGTTTGAAACATCACAATTGAGGTACCATAATTAATCAAGTTTAAGTGATCATAATCAATCTAATTAAGTAAGTAATCATTCATGTAGACCTTAGTTTACCAATTAAGCATAGATGCGGTCATAACAATGTGAGTAGGATTATATTATGGATTGCTATCAGTAAGAAAGAGGTGTTTAGTTTTTCCTGGAATGCCTTGGTGATGTTTCAAAGGTAATTTTGTTCCACATTAGAAGCTTGTGTCTGATATTTTTTATATTTTGGTGTATGTGTAAGCCCGATTCAATATCGATCGGTAGGTGGATCCAATTGTCTTTAAATATGCTGTCAAAATCTGGGTGCATCATCCAAAATCTTTCAAGTGAAACAATATATGACACTTGGCTATGGGTATTGTACCACTATACGAGGAGTGAAAATGGTCAATGTTTTCAATGAAGATTTTATTAAAGTATACAATGTATACTATTTCAAACAATTAGAACAAAAAAAAATCAAACTAGCACATATTTCGGTAAATGATTACCAAAAGTAGCAAACTTTCAAAATCAATTTCCAATGGCTTAATTTCAGAAAAAGACATAATATTTGCCATTCATCACAAATTTATTCCACGTTTAAATTATTACATGTGTATCATCGTAAGCCTTTTTGTGTTTCAAATTTGACAAATATTTAATCTGTCCCCAGAACCGTCAAGCCGCCGTTAGTAAGTGGTCAGTTAGAGGACCCCTCTTTTCCGTTTGATCTCCAAATAAGCAGATTGACCTCCGTGTCTCCCAGCCCCATCCCTTCTGCTCCCAATTAACACACCGAAAATGGTCAAGTGGATGTCATATAGTTTCCCAACGTGTGAAGGTCAACATTGCCGGTAAACTCCAAGCCATTATGGAGTCAAATGTGATGTTTCTGAAACCCAAAATCGCCCTCTTAATACAACAACCTGTTACGATCAGCAGCATCTTCGCCACCTATTCCCAGTTATAAATGGCAGTGCAGAAATTGTTACGGAAAAGTTTGTATTCCTTGTCTAGATTTGCAAGGACTGTAGCGGCAGCAATTACATCTCACTCAAACAAGGTAGGCTTCTTTTTTAGATGCGAAGGAATTCCAAGGTCTTTTAAGGTGTAACAAAAGGACTTATAGATCACAAAAGGACTTATAACCATTGTTAATTGTCACTGCATCTAGGAGGAAATTTTTCTATCTGCTTTCGCTTCTCATGAGTGGTGACGAATGTGGGACCACCGTGAATGTGGGGATTAGTAGTGAGGTGCAGCCACACGGTGCCGGTGAAGAATCAGACTGACTATTATGCTTAGTTGTGTTGACGTGAACACAACTTTAAGTGATTACATAATTCTCCCTGTTGATGACATGAACACAACTCTACTTGATTACATTATTCCACCTTTACAACCAGAAATTCAGACGTACAACAATGCCTAATATAAGAGTAGGATGGAGTTTTATTCATTTATTTTCAGCAGCATCTTTGTCCTCTTGATGTAACAGTCACTCTGGTAGGCTGTAATGATAAGAATTCACTGATAAACAATACTCTATCACATGAGATATCCGACTGCATGCATTCGCGATCATTGATCTCCATCGATGTAGCTATCTTTCCAGCCGGTACGTGTTCTCTTTACATACACGGACATATTGCTATCATTCTCAAGGATCAGAGAATTCCAACAATTGAGCAGTCTTTGAGAAGCAAGGGTAAAGTAGCCAGCTGTAGAAAAGACCAACATAAAAAGTTAATATCTTCTCAAACTTGATGCCTTGGTTGAAGGTGAACATGGAGACATGAGGTATCCGCAATCAGCCACGGAAGCAGACTATGGTGTCATTGATATCAGAAAACTTAGCATGAGGTTGTGCTGCAATAAATGGTAGAGATGGGGATGTAGGAGATTAGGCGCAATGATTTGTGAATGGGTTTGAACTGATTGTCAAATCCTTGCCTTCCTATTATCTCCAAGAAACCGTCATTGGACGGAGGTAGAGCCAATAACGCTTTCAGGACACTAGTATGAAGTAGGTTGTACTCTGGTCTACGAACACGATAGAGATGGAGCCATCATTTGCGTGCTCCACTTCATTACCAGCCTCTTGAGGGCAGGGAAACCAGGGCGACGAAATTACTTTGGTGATCTCCCTAACAGCTAGCTGTTGTCACGGTCGCCTTGGCAAAGTTTGGGGGTCAAGGTTTGATGATTTTGGGTGGGTGAATTGGGGGCGGACGTGTGGACGGGGAGACACAGAAGCAGGTCTATCGGATTTGGAAATCAACCAGAAAAGTGGGATCCTCTAAAGTCAATGAGTTACTTACCTATTCCTGACGGTCACTTAAACAGTTCCAGAGACATGGTTTGATTTTGTTTTTTTTATTTACGAGAGAATCGCCCGTAGAAGCGGTGAATGGTATGGCACACTAGTAGCCCCCGTAAATCAAAAAAACCCGCACTATATTACATAATTGTCCGGCCATAGTAACCCGGCTGGTTGCTGTTTGGTAAGTCTAGATGAAGGACTCAAGTTCGAATCACGCCAAAGGATGCTTTGCGAAAGGCACTCCACCATAACTAGGCGTTGGATTTTGTTAAAAGTGAAAACCGAAAAGACTTATGATGATGCGCATGTAATTATTTAACGTGGCGATAGATTTGTGAAGAATTGTAAATGTTGTATCTTTTTGTGAAATTAACCCATTTCCAAACTAACACATTTTTGGTTGAATGTGCTATCTATTTTGGTGTTTCACTTTTTTGATAAATGTGACAGAGCGGGTCATGGCTTGTACTGGAGCGGGTCTGAGATGGATGATCAACAGGTCACTATGAAATGCATTAATAAAGGTGGCCTCACTATCTATGTCACGGCTATCTATGCTAGGAACTCGGTGACTGGTCGTTCTATTCTGTGGAATACCTTGGAGAGAATTGTGGCTTACATTGATGAAGCATGGCTTATCACTGGTGATTTTAATAACATCAGGAAACAAGAGGAGAAGGCAGGGGTCGTGAGGTTCCTTCAACCATCCTTAGCTCGTTTAATGCTGGCATGGATAATGTTGGTCTTACTGAACTACCTATCATTGGTAAGGAGGTTTACACCTGGCATAACAAACAAGGAGTTGCTTAAAGAGTTGCTTGCAAACTTGATAGAGCCTTTGTCAATGATACCTGGTTGTCTAAGTTCCCTGGTTCTAAAACAAAGTTCATCACTTACAACTATTCTGATCATTGTGCTTTAAACATCAACATGAAGCCTATTTCCTTCAAGAAGAAACCTTTTAGGTTTCTCAATTTCTGGATGGATTGGGAAGGTTGTCGAGACATCATTAAAGAAACTTGGGCTACTAAAGTGAAAGGCAATCCTCTTTTTCAATTATGTCATAAACTCAAACTTGTTAAGGAGAAGTTGAAGACATGGTCCAAACATTACGTTAATCTCAAGAATCTTATTGCTTGAGAAAGAATGGAGCTTAATGACATTTCAGCTTTGATTCGTAGATGCCCCCTTGACCTCGAACTCATTCATGCTGAAAAACAAACTCTTGAGAGGTTGGACGTGCTTCTCAAGGTAGAGGAGGTCTATTACTGGCAACGCAGTAGGATGGAGTGGCTTTCCAATGGAGATAGGAATACTAAAGTTTATCATACCATTATTAAGAGAAGGGATGCTATTAACTCTATCACTGAGCTTTTTGATTCACATGATAATCTTTTACAGGATAATGATGCCATTGTGGATGATATTGTATGGTTTTTTGAGCAGCTATACAATCAACATTAGGTTGTCTCAAGTTCTTGTATTCCTGACTGGACCCCTCTAGTTTCTCGGATTGATAATGATATGCTATGTTCTTCTCCGAGTTTGAATGAGGTTCGAGAAGTTGTATGGAGCATTGGGCCTCACAAAAGCCTGGGACATGATGGCTTCAATGGTTATTTCTATAGGGAGAACTGGAACATAATCTGCGAGGATCTCCTTAAGGCCACCAAATGGATTTTTGAAGGCAGTAAAATGGTGAGACAAGTTAATCATGTTTACCTTGCTCTTATTCCCAATAAGGACATTGTCTCGTATCCAGAGGATTTTAGGCCTATTTCTTGCTGCTCGATGCTCTATAAAATCATTTCCAAAGTCATTTCAAGGAGACTAGCCACTTACTGCCAAATATTATCTCCTCTTATCAAGGTGCTTTTGTTAAAGGTAGAAGTATTGAGGATTGCTCTCTCCTTACGGCTGAGTTTACTCTTAAATTCAACCGGAAGACTAGCCCTCTTGCTGCTTGCATCAAGTTGGATATCACCAAGGCCATTGATTTAGTCTATTGGTCCTACCTTTGGGATTGTCTAACTGGTCTTGGATTCAATGTGAAAATTATCTCCATTCTTAAGCAATGTGTGGAAACTCCATCCTTTTCTCTTTTACTGAATGGCTCTTCGGTTGGTTTCTTTAAAAGTTCCAATGGACTAAGGCAAGGTGATCCTTTATCACCCTTGTTATTCATTCTGGCTATGGAAGGATTCAACAGATGTCTTGAGGCAACCTATGATAGCAAAATAATTAGAAGCTATCATATAAACAGGACCAAGGCTCTTAGCCATCTTCTTTTTGTAGATGATGTTCTTATTTTCTCTGAGGGGCGCTTGCATAGTCTTACCAATCTCAGGAATATTCTACATGAGTTTGGCTCTATTTCTGGTATGAAATGCAATCATAATAAAACCCACATATACCTCTCTTTGTCGCAACAAGGATGCCTTGATCAGTTGCATGGGTATCCAGTAAGGTATATGGCTCACAAATTATCTTGGGTTTCCAATGGATGGAGAAAATCTTAGGAGGCACCATTTTCATGAATGCTTGGATAAGTTGAGAGGCATGATTCAGTGATGGTCGGGTTCTAAAATCTCTATGGTTGGTCATCTTGTTCGCATTAAACATTGTGCAATGGGTTTGATTAGCTACTGGATGAGAATGGGTGGAATTCCTCCAGCTGTGTTACGTAGGATGGAGTTGCTACTCTCTGATTTCTTATGGGGAAGTTTTGTACATCCCTCTTGATGGGCTCGATTGGCCTACCCTTTATCTGAAGGTGGTCTTGGCCTTAAGAGACTTGACGAGCTCGTTGATTATCATACTTTACGTCGTATTAAGAGGTTCACTCAAGCTCAAAGCATATGGAGCTCATGGTTGTCTCGTAGGTATGGTGATTCCTTGGATACCTATGCCAGGAGTGGCTCTACTTGCCATAGGCATATGGTAGCTCTATGGCCTTCCTTCTCTATGTGGGCGGACAGGGATCTTTGGGAGAATGTCAGGCAAAAACGTCCAACAGATAAAGTTTATGGAAATCTTTGGTCCTCCAAGTATTATCCTAGGTGGAGCCTCACTTACTTTAGAGATCTTATCAATGTTCTGCCTACAGTGGAAAAGATTAGCTCCTGGTCGGGTGCTCCTGTTCCTGCTTGCTTATTGTGTGTCCAACACAGTGACTCGGTTGCTCATCTATTCGATGGCTGCAAATTTTGGAGATATATTTGGGGTCGAGCTCAGCTTAAACTCAACATCAGGTCTTCTTATTCTCTTTATGAATGCCTAGCTGACCTTGGTAAGAGGTCAAAACATGCCAAAACCATTGAACTTTGGGCTATTACTGGTGTTGTCCACCTTGTTTGGGCCAAACGCAATAAACGGTTGCATAATGGTGGTGCTTCTGACTTCGTTGTCATCTTCAACCAGCTTGCTCTTGAAATCAAGAGAATGTACTTTGCTTTTAAATCATGTCTTGATGTATCTCCTATTATTGCTAGGAATTTGGATCTGTTGTAACCAATTCCTAGGAGCTTGTAGTCACATGTGAGGGTGTGATTGTATTTTGTCCCCTTCCCGGAATTTTTGGAATATACTTACCCAATTTTCCAAAAAAAGAGGTGGCACTACATGTGCTAAAGCAGGTGGCGCATTTGCCCAACAATGGCTAACTAGTGATATTATAATGAATGTGATATATATTTTGGCACATTCAAACCATGATTACTTCTTGTGACATGAATTGGACATTTTATAGTCGTTGATGGCTTGAGCATGCCAAAATAGTTGACAAATTCAAGTAGCAAATAGACATAAACAATGCATTCTCTTCACTTCTTCCTTAACTTAATTGAGTTCTATGTTTTTGTTCTCCAAAATCTCTACTTCTTTGAACGCTCTAAACTTCTATTTTAAACAGAATTTCTTTTCATCTTTTTTTAGTATCTTAGTGGAGCTATAGTCAAAATATTTTCAAGAGCTTCATCATGTTATGATCATGCTTATTTCAGAAAAAATGCCTCACCAAACCATTGTAAGAAATGATCAAAATGGTATACCAAAGTCCTCTCATTAGAGATAGGTTTTATTATGACAAAAGAGCAAATACAATTTCATTAAAATTCATCTAAAACACTTTTCATGTACGAGAATCATCTTCAAGTACATAGTTGATATTGGGATTGTACTAAAAATAAAACAATGTCAGACAACTATAGGTTAAAATCAAACTAGCAATACAAATCCAGAGATATGTCAATTTCGTCATAGAGTATGGCCCTTTTATAAGAAAATCAAAATACATGTAGTAGATATTGACATGTAGTATTATTTTTTCTAGTTGGTGTATTGACATGTTGTATTATTTCTATTTGATGTTTTTTGGCATATTAATATAATTCTATGATGACATATAATGAATAATAAGAATTTATGATGACATTTAAGAAAATAATATAATGTGTGTATATCAAAATAGTCAATAAAAATAATAATAATTTATTTGAATATATAAATTGGTAGATACTTTGGTGATGTGATGAAATATGAGACTAAACTGAAATAAAAAATTGATTCGAATATAAATAATTTTGTATATGAAAATAAAAATAAGCACTAGATGTGAAAAATGGTATAACATATTCAACCTGAAAGCAGTGAATGGTATGGCGCACTCAGGTTGATTATGTGATAAATATGGTGCCTTAGCCTCACGATGAATGTGCCATGACTTTTGGATATTCAGACTAAACAAGTCCTAAATTTGTTGTATTCACAATGAATGCGGAAAATATTTTGCATTTTCACTGTGAATATGTGTAAATTTGATAGAAAACCTTTTGAATATTAAATATGCTAATCTCAATAATGTTTTCATTGAGGTATCAGTATTGTGTCATATAGTTTAGCGCATTAAACCCAAAAATTTAATGTGCCAAAATTGACGCATCTACCTCAAGAAGGTGCGAGTTTGGAAATTGGTTTTAAAATAGTGCATTTCTTGTAATATTTCACAAAACATGTGCTAGTTTTATTTTTTGAACATTTATATCATGACATATAAGATATGAAACTTTAGGATGTCAAACTATGATCTCTTACTAAATTGTCAAATAATCTAAGTTCACCAGACCTAAAAGAGGATGTGGATCATTGATCAAGAGTAGATTCATGATAGTTTTGTGACTAACTAATTTTAAACATAAAATCATGTAGCACAAACATTTGTTCATCGATGATGCTTTTCTTGGTTGCGTTATTGCTAGTTGATCCCAATTGTTCACATGTTTGTCAACAACATGTGCATATTGTAGATTTATCTACATTTTTTCTCTTTATCCTTTTCATGCTTATATGTTTCTTAATTAATTGATCACTATATTGGTCTAAATGCATGATGTATTTATTTTAATAGTTTTGAACCATCATAGTTGATCTTATTGAGTATTTCTACGTATCTCAAATATACCTTACAAAATTAGGGTGTTGATCATTTTTATAATATAATAATCAAAAAGTTCAACATAGTAAATATTTACATCAAAGTACACGACAAGTAGGGAACAAGTTGTGCCACTAGTCCTTTTTGGATGGAAAAAATAATCTTTTAAAACTCTACATTCATAGAAGTCATAAGATTACTATTCATAACTTTTTAGATCCTCTTGAAAATCTCACATTTATAAGAATCCAAATGTATCATATCGAAAAGGGATAAAAATATTTTGACTGTCAATGCACACTTTATCATGCTTAACCAATTTGGTTGAGGTAGCTTTAAGAGAAATGTATCCCACTATAAAAGTGTCACTCCTCAATCCTACCAGTGGTGAAAATTCTGTGAGATCCACCCACACATGTTTCCCCCCATCTCATCCAAATTTCAAAATATTGTATCTCTAAGTGTTGATCTCTCCTCTTATAATATGTCAAAAAGTTCTTAGGTGCCTCTTTCTTAGAAGCAACACCTACATGTCTGAGTACATGGTGCGTTTTAGCTTAGGGTACACCTAACCAATTGAATTTGGAGTAGATACACCGTAAGAACACACTTGGGATCTTTTAAAATTTGTAAATCCCTAAGACTTGGACACACTCACAATGACTAACACACTTACCCACAAGAGCAAGGGGTCATCTTATATTATAGGAGAGTGGAAAGTTAGGGTTCGGTCCACAGGGAGAGGGGGTATTAGAGCTAAGCGATGTTAGCTAGGTTACTAATGTGGAGCCTAGGCTTCAAGGGCTTTATTGGGGGTTGTTTGATTACACTAGATAGTTCAAGCACGAAATTAAAGGCAACAAGCAATCAAAACCTATATTAACCCTAGGCAAGTTAACTCTAATCAGTAAGAAAGGAAACTAAGCAAGAGAGAGAAATCTAAAGTGAAGCAAGAAAAGCAAGATCTAACACTAAGATTACACTAACAATTAACAACTAAGGCAATAAAAAAGACTAAGACCAACACTAACTAGCAAGAACTAGCACTATCAATCTCAAAGGATCACTAACTACTCTAGAAAGATTTAACTATTCAAAATAAGGCAATTAAATAACAAAGTAATCAAGGCAACTAATTAAACAACCATGAACTAACAAGTAAGGCAATTGGGGTTTTAAGAGATTTATGGAAGTGTTGGCCATTTGAGGTAATGTTACTAGAATCTAAGTTGAGGGGTCATAGCATGGAAATTCTAACCATTCAATTTTGATTGTTAAAGCAAGCAACGATATAAATTCTATAGAATTACCCAAAGCTACTAGTTCTCCATGGGTGGTGTAAGGTGTGGGAAGGGGAACTACATCCTTGCACACCCTATCCAACCTTATGTGGCTCAATTGGACTAGGGCTTGATTCAACCCTATTTTAAGGCTTCATCTTGTGTCATATTGCATTTCAATCACGTCTATACTTGCTAGATTACATGTTATTTCCCCCAATATGCTTATTTCTATCAAGTGCACTTATGGAGGCTTTTTGCATGTTTTATAGGTACTTTGTCCACTACTTGATGGCATGGAAAGAGGATGATCCAATCTAGGGTTTCCTCAGGCTTGGAGGAGCCCAAAATGAGGCCAAAACCACTCCCAACCTACCCCAAGTGGTCAAAGAATGTTTTGAAGCAATACCTTCCATGGATGATCAAGTTCAAAGCTCAAATGCATGGGAGAGACACCAAAACGATCGTGGTATCCCACCATGGTTGTGGTGGACATGCCCCAAGCACAAAAAATAAAACTCCCAGAAATTGATGAAAATAGCCAAAACGACCGTGGTGATCAACATGCCCGTGGCCATAGGTTCCCACCACGACCATGGTGACCCCCCACGGTCGTGGCCATCCATGTACATATCCATGTGATCTCCACATTTTAATTCCCATGACCGTTCCCATCCACCACGGTCGTGGTCTACCCTACCCACCACGACCGTGGTGACCCACCACAGTCGTGCTACACACAAAATTCACCCACTTTTCCACTGTTTTCCCCATTTTACCCCTAACTTAACCTTAGACCCCCTAGAGACCTATATGTACCTAGGTGCCAGCTGGGGCACGAAGCTAGCTACCTTCCACCACCTCCTAGCTCCCCAAATCACCATCCACTACATTCCACTCCATATCCACCTCAAATCCACTCCATTTCACCATTTCCACCACCAAATCACTAGTTTAGACTAGTTCCTACCCATAATCCCCTTCATTCTTCACCCTTGCACCCTGGAGGAGCGAGGAGGATGACCTGCATCTTCTAGAGAGGGGGATTTCAGCCACTACTTCTAGCTCCATGGACACCTCTATCTCTTTCTTCTCTCTTTTTGTATTTTCCATTTCTATGAGTAGCTAGGCCCCTGTGGGTGGGCTGTTTGGGGGAAATTATGTTACTTTAATACCATGTTGGGGGGAAATGACATGTAAACGTTGCAATTCCATTTGTTAATGATTATATTCTATTTGCATCTCATTTTCCATGGATTTCTTGTTGGTTTGTGTGTGGAATCACCTAGGAATTTAGGCAAATTGCTTATATGTGTGAATTTTGGGATTTGCCCCTAGGTCCAATTCTTGGATCCCTAGGTTGCCTCCCATCTTCCTACATCCTAATTAATCTCCCTAAACCTAAGTGAGAGATCTAAGGATCTAGATTAGGTAATTCTAGTGCAACTAGCATGGAGCCTTTTCAAGGCTAGAATGTGGGGGAATTGGGGTCCAAAACCCTAATCTCACCTCCCCATTACTACCCTCGGCCCCTAATTTCCCTAGGAATGCCTAATATAGAAACCTAGACTTGATTAGACTCTAATTGAATTGTACCTAATCCCTAACCCAATTGAGCCTCGTAAGGGTAGTAGGGGGTGTTAGGGACTAGTTCCCCTATGCACAACCTAGCATATCCATGACCAGTTAGTAGCTTAGGTTAATTCATTAGACTCTAACTTGTTGTTTGGTTTGGATAATCTAAATGGAATCATAATGTTCATATGTCACCCCCCAACTTAAATGATAAGTTCATACCCCTAAACAGCCCACACATCTCTTTTCTGCTTGAAACCCTAGTTTTTTGCTTGCTTAGCTTAATTAGTTCTTTCCTTTCTTATTTAGCTTGTTGCTTTTCTCTTGTCTTGTTCATGCTAGTGTAGCTCTTTAATTTCTCTTTTGCTTCTCTCTTGCTTTCCTTAGTGTAATTTTCCTTTTCATACCTAGCTTAGTCCTTTCTTTCCTACTTAGTCTTAATCTAGTCTAGGGTTAACATAGATTTCATTCTTGTCTTTAATTCCTCATTTGTTCATAGTAGTTTAATAGCCAAACAACCTTTAAACCCTTAACCCTAGTCTCCGCAGTAGGAACCCAGCAAAACTAACCTAGCTCTAGTGCCCCCTCTTTTCCTTATGGATTGACCCTCTACTTGCCACCTTCCTATACTACGACACGACCCCGTGCACTTGTGGGTGTAGTGTTTTAGTGTGAGTAGGTGTTAAGTTAGGTTTATAAATTTCGAAAGCAAAAACCCATCACATGTGTTCCGACCTCATGGGGCGCATCTAGTCGGGTCAAATCGGCTAGTGTGTTGCTCCTCTAGCGGAAGTGCACCAGGGCTTAGGTGAAATTCTATAGGATCTATGTGATGACATAATTTCCAAACCATGTGCAACATAATATGATAATCAAAGTTCTCAAAAACATCAATAACATGGAACATAGTGTTTGTTTTATTTTCATGCATAATATAAAGGAAAAGAAAGATTATTGTCCACACAAGGGGCTACATCAGCATGCTAAGAAAGATAAATATACTATGCCACACAAAGGGCACCTTGCCATGCTCCTAGCTTGATCTTTGTAGTCCACAGCACTAGACTCTAGATGAGCATGTCCTTTTGTCCATGCAATATCCTAGAGGGATAAACAATCTACGACCTAGACTAAGAAAAAAAGTGGTCAGCAATTGCTTATACTATATTTATATATCGAGCTATTTGGACAATATAGGTATTAAGTATGATTCAAGGTAATATCAAAACTAGGCAGGGGATATTTGGTGGAAAAAATTTGTCAAAGTAAGGATAGCAATCTTCCAATGTTTGTATTTCAAGATGAAATTCCCACAAGGCTATACAAAATGATTCAAGATATCAAATTATCAAAATACTTGCAATGATTAATTTTTAAATATTGCATTGGGCACTATCATATCATCTCTTTATCTAGGACTACAATGACATATGTTTAATCATCTATAAAAGAATGACATGGCAGTCTAATATTTTAACCACTATACTGGGGGACCACTAATCCATAACAACCAACACGTAGGGCACTGGAATGTAGCCAACCTCTAGGAGCCAAAGCTCCAAATGGACCAAAGTCCATGGAGTCAAAACTCCAAGATCAATTTTAGTGCTTATCATGATATTTAACAATGTGTAACAATAAGGAATTTGGAGTGGTGAAGTTTGAAAGATGCAAAAATGTCTTATAAAATGTATAGGGTTCACCACTAATAGTGTACATGGAATTCAAGAGGGAAATTAATAACTCGATATGTAAATCGAGAATCTAGTACCTTAGTTACCAAGAAAAATACAATATTTCCATATTTAGGGTTCAACAAGCTCTGAAATTTCAAATCCAAAAAAAATCATGTATCATTAGGAAATCCTTGGCTTTGAAATCACCTCCTAGGTTCTTATCAGGTGAAATTACCATTTTACCTCTTAGTGAGTAGGATAACTTAATTTTCATGCTTTTATTATAGTGTCTTGAGATCATTAAATCCCTTCCCGTTATGATATTTATATATTTTTGCACATGTACTATAGCATTCATTACCCATGTCCATAGTAGGTAAAATTTATGTATTACATAACATTCTTAGGTAATACAATAGTAAGGGCCACATGCATCTATCTAATTTAAGGGAAAATAACTTTTATGATTTGCATAAGAAATTAAGATAGTTAGAACTATTGGATTTGATTTCTCCATATATATGTCCCTTAATATCCTTATTGTTATTCATTTTCTTCTTTATCATGTTGAAATATACATTATGTGAATCATTAATAAGGATAATAAAATGTAGTCTAAATTATGGGAAATTCCTTGATCTTTTATGCTTACTCATGTTGGTCATTTTATCTATATAAATTGTCTATGTCATGTGTATACACATATGTACTAAAAAGGATTAGAATATGTCTAGGTTGCAATGTATATTCATTTGTTTGATTCCCATTATCATTTGAAATTAAATCATTCTTAGACTCAAAACTCCAAAACATACTTACATACAAGAGTTTGAGTATGCACATGCCAACATATATGTAACCTAGTGATTAAATACCCAACATTATTAGACATTTGAATTTAGGTTCCATCTCCTTATTATTATTAGCTTGTATGGTGATATTTGATTGTAAGTTGCTTGGAATTGTAATTAGGGTAAGGGTAGGTACCTCTTGATAGTTGGTTGTGGATCCTTCCAGTTTGGTTGAAGCAACCTGACTAACGGTGGGGGTGGTGGTTAACCGTCCTGGTGGTGTCTGTGGACTTGTTGATGATGGTTGTTGTTTGCACCTTTCGGTAGCATAGTCAGTTGAAGGGGAGAGGATGAGGATTGATGGTGATTGTGGTGGTCAATTTTCCTCTATAGATGGAAAGATAGTATTCTACTAGCCTCTGTGGAGCAAAGGGAGAGAAAAAGGGGAAGTCTGAAGTACTGGAGGAGGAAGAGACTGAGAAAAGAGGTTTTCGATGGATGTGGGTGTTGTATGTCTTGGATGTGGTGGTCGGGGGTATATTTAGGGTTTGGAAGGTTAGGTTTTGTACCCATTTGAAGATGGTGCTATGGGTGTTTCACCCTTGATGCGGGGTGCTATGGTGAATGGGTTGTAGGTCCCTAGGTCATTTATGTTCTAGTAGAAGAATGATCACAGGTGAGGAGAGAAGAGGGTTGGGAGTTTTGCAAGGTCTGGTGAGTAACCTACAGCATTGAAGGGTGCAGTGAATGGGCTTTGAATTGGGGAAAATGAACAACGAGAGAGGGAGAATGGCCAATTCATATCCTGTAGTAAGGAGGCCTTGGCTAGGGTTTTGAGGTTGGGGATGGGTCAACCCGGTTTGACCAGGGTTTAAAACCCCATTTTAAGCCATTTTTAGTGTTAATTTTAGAATTTATATCTCCCAAGTGTCTAGCCATTTTTGTTGACTCAAGGTCTAAATTTACTAAATCCTTGTTTTGATGATGACTAACCATTCCACTAATTTGTGTCTAATTCTTCTACTTGAGTGATTTTATATTAAGTATAAATACACTCCAAATGCCCTAACTTGTGCATCCTATCTTAGAGAAAAGACAAGTCAAAATCAATGCAAGTGCACTTTTGTGGAATATGATGTATCTATATTATAATCATGTTGTAAATCACTTGTAATGATTGTATGACTTGTAATTAATCTTAGAAACAAAATCAGGAGCAATTAAAATGAATATTTAAACACTTCAATGACAATTTTCAAAATGCATCATAGGAAGTCTGTTCAGTTGAGTTTCTCTCTTAGAAACTCAGATGATGCCTAGGATGGGTCTAGGAATTTTTCAGATTTGACTGAGTTTTGCCAAGGACAAACTCGACCCATGCCCTGCACAGTACTACATTTAAGCCATCGGCCGAGTTTCATCTAGCATAAACTCAAAACACACTTCAAATTTGATTTGTCACATAGTGCTACCAGTCAAATTTCCTAAAAGTAAACTCGACCGAATGCACTATATGGAGTATGCATAAAAAGTGTTTCTAACTGTTTGAGTTACAAACATCCAAGGATCTAGTCTTGAGTTATGGAGAATGATGTACCTTCCATACAAGCTACTAGTGACAAATTTAGAAGAATGGAATGAAGCTACGTTGAAGAAAGCAACCTTGAATGCAAGAGCCATCAACAATCTCTATGCCTCCATTTTCCCCACCAAATTCAACTAGATTTCTTCTTGAGAGACGGCCTATGAGGTATGGAGAAATCTATGTGTCAATTATTAGGGGACAAAGCAAGTGAAGGATATCAAAGTCTACATGCTCAAAGGCCTCCTTGAAAACTTCAAGATGGGAAAGGATGAGAGGGTAGCTGAGAAGTACTCAAGTCTCAACACCATTGTAGATGGTCTTTGTTCGTCCTCTGGCTAGACGAGAGATCAACTCAAAGATCCTTAGGACTCTTCCAAGAGGTGACAATCCAATGTGACTTCCATTGAAGAATTAAAGTCTCTTGATGATATTCCTATTGGAGAACTCATAGGAAATTTACATGCCCATGAAGTTACACTTGACAAGAAAGACGAAGAAGAAAGAGTAGATAAGAAAGAGCTCAAGAGAATGAAGAAGGCTGAAATCAAGGCCCAACTTGAAGCTTTTGTTAATCAAGCCACTCCATCCTTTCAATTTTAATAAGATGTCATGTACTCCAAGGGTAGACTCTACAAAGGCAGGTCTTCCTCCTATATCTGGTGCTTCAAGTGTGGAAAGAAGGGTCACTTCAAGGAAGATTGTCCACAAGGAAAAAAGACATGTCATCACAAGAGAAGAGAAGATAAGTACAAGAAGAAGGAGAAATGGTACAAAATCTCTAGTGACTCCTCCAACTCAAGCTCAAGCAAAGAATCAAGTGGAGGATCAAGCTCTTGATCCAGTGAAGATGGAGAATGCCATTTTTCTCTCATGGTCTCAACAAGTGAAGACTCAAATGAGGTTATTCCTGAATTCTTTAGATAAAGAATCTTTAATTGTAATTATTCATGCATCTCGTGCCTCTCTTAAGTATACTAAGCATAAGAATAAAAATCTTGCTAGAATTGTAGATAATTTGCATGTAGAAAAAGATGATCTTAAACATGCTAATATTTGCTTGCTATATGAAAACAATGGTTATCTTAGACAAGTTGATGCTCTTAAACTTGAAAATGCTAACTTGTTTGATAAGATTAGGATTCTAGAAGCTCAACCTCTCATGTCTAGTTCTAAAAGTGAGCTTAGTAGTAGTGTGAATTCTGTCATGCTTGATATTAATGTTCTTAAAACTAAAAATGAGGACATTGATTTTGTTTTGCAAGGTATAGAATCTAAAAATAGTGTCTATCTTTCTAATATTGCTTTTGTTTAAAATGAAAATGCTTCGTTGCTTACTAAAATCAATGTCCTTGAATCTTGTTCAGTTCTACTAGTAGAGAGAATAATGTTTCTTCTCTTCATATTGATAGAGATTTTTATACGAGCAATGTTCTTTTCTTCAAAACCAATCTTTTGCATGCTAGAGATAATATCAATTGTATTCTACTATTACTTCTCTTAATCATGATAATCATAGTTTGAGATCCTCTATGCAAAGATTTTTAGATGATAAAAAGAATCTTAATCGAATCCTATATCATACTACCGAACAAATGGGTAGAAATGATATTGGTTTTGATAGTAACCAAAGGAACAAAAAAGACAATGGACCTTAAATTTTCAATGAAGAATCCTCTATTCCAAGGCTAGGACATCATGTAATCCTTGTAATGGAATTTGTCATTATTCTACGTATTTCCCTTTTATGAAAGCACCCAAGAGAATTAGGACTTGGATTTCTAATCTAACCCCTCCAGACCCAAAAATATGATTAGGGACCATTTCAACTTTCTCATTGTAGGCCATGTGCTAATGGATTGACTTGAGCTATTGATTTATGAAATGACTTCTCAATCCACATGAAAGAAGAAAGGTGATATGTGTATGGGGTAGAAACAAGTAGAAAATAAATGGTAAGAACAAAGGTAATGTTATTCTTTCTTATATCCAATCATATTGTACTTTTGCCAATTTAATATGCACTATACATATAGTTTTGAGTCATTTTTGGTATATTGTGATTCCTATCACATTTTTGCTCAAAAAGTGCCCCTAATGATTTTATAATGCACTACTAGCTTGCTTATACATGTTTGGATATTCTCTATATTTTATCATGTGCCTCTAGATGTGTTTTTTTAAAATATATGTGCTTTGTGACAGCAGTTGTTGTCAGTTGAGTTTTCCTTGAAAGAAACTCGACCGACAAGTGTCAATGGGTGTTGACAACGGTTTTTGTCTGCCGAGAAGTTCAAACCAGAAACTCGGCCGAAAATACTATGCACAGACGGATGGCTTTTTGGATGAGAATTTCCCTCTCAACTAGACTTTCTCAACCAATAGTCGTATTCTATGGCACTCCCCTTGGTACCTTTGTATATGCATGTTTCCATGCTTTAAATTGTCTATCTTGCGTACAACTCTATCTCTCTAATTGTTCTAAATTGGTATATCTATATCTCACAATTACCTATCTTGAGTTGTTATGCTTTTCTTAATGATGATCTCTTTGACTCTCTAGGTTATGATCTAATTTGCTTCTGTTATTCTCTAACTTGCTACATCTATCTAGTTGTATTTATTTTGATACAACCTTGAGTTTCTTAGTGGTAATCATCTTTTGGTAATGATGCATATTTGCTAGTGAGCTATATCATTTCATGCTTCTGAAACTGTATATCTTTCTAATTGGATATTCCTCTACATCTATTCATAGCTTGCTCTTTAACTTATGCATCCTTTACTATGATCTAGATCCTACTAGTAGTCCTAACTTGTGATATCATATACTAGTAGTCCATCTACATGTAGTTCTAGTCTTGTTCATCAATTGGTATTCAACTATATGCTATGCTTGTATCTTGTTTTCATACATACTCAGGCTTGTTTCTGAACTTGCATATCTACTATCTTAAGTTTCTTGCATAGCCTTGTGATGAACAACAAATAGAGCTACATTATATGCATATTGGAGCATTTGAAGAATTTATGCAGTTTTTTAATGGTATACTCTAGTATCAGTTTTTGGTGCAAAACTAGTGTTTTCTATGCAGAAACAGCCTTTCAAGCAAGACTCATTGCTCATGAGCCCGAACGTTTTTTGGGCAAATTCAATCATATTGATGGTTAAAACTGTGATTTCTTAGGTTTCTACAATACATTGTGTTGTAATTTCTAGGACCTTTTTGTAATTTTTCCTTAATTATTGCTAGAATTACATTATGGGTTGTTTCAATGCATGTCTTGATTTGCTTTATATACTATACTTGGACAAGCCCCTAATTTTTTGTCTTCTACTCTCCTTTCTGATAGTTGGTATCTCCTTTTACTAACAAGTTGTGTTTTTCACCCCCTCACTTTTTAAAATGACAAAGGGGGAGAAGACATGTCTTATGGAATGGGAGATGTAAAGGGGAGAAGACATATATGTAGAACATGTATGAGTAGAAGACATGGTTTCTATTAATGTTATGAAAGCTAATAATGTAGGAGAAATACCATCAATTGAAGGGGAGTATGAAAACTCCATGAGCATTAACTGAGGGGGAGAATATGAACTCAATTCTATTAAAACCCCTAGGTTTCTCCAAAGTTATGATTTTACTTACATGCTTTCAATACATTTATGGAATGGTTTTTCATCTTCCAAATGGGGGATAATGTTAAGTCAAGGTCATTGTTCACTCAAGGTCTAAATTGACTAAACCATTGTTTTGATGATGACTAACCATTCCACTTATTTGTGTCTAATGCTTCTACTTGAGTGATTTTAGATTAAGTATATACACACTTCAAATGCCCTAACTTGCACATCCTATCTTTGAGAAAAGACAAGTCAAAATCAATGCAAGTGTACTTTTTTGGAATATGATGTATCTCAATTAGAATCATGTTGTAAATCACTTGTAATGATTGTATGACATGTAATTAAGCTTAGAAAAATCAAGAGCACTTAAAACAAATATTTAAGCACTTTAATGACAATTTTCAAAATGTATCATAGGTAGTCTGTTCTGACAAGTTTCCCTCTTAGAAATTCAACCAACGCCTAGGATGGATCTTGGAATTTACCAGGTTCGGCCGAGTTTTCCCCGGGACAAACTCGACCGACAACCTGCACATGCAAACCAAATTAAGCCATCGATCGAGTTTCATCCAGGATAAAATGACTGACACTTCAAATTTGATTGGTCGCATAGTGCTATCGGACGAGTTCCCAAAAGTAAACTCGACCAAATGCGCATTGTATGGAGTGTGTAAAAAAAAGTGTTTCTAACTATTGGAGTGTTGCAAACATCAAAATAGATCTGTTGTCACACCCCCAAACAACTAGAATTCATCCTTAAGTGTTTCCACTACTAGTAGGCATCTCCAACTATAAGTAGGACCCATTGGGCTTCATCCCATGGTTATCCAAACACTATGAAGGTCCCTATATTATACTTGAGTGCCTCCAAGATCCTCCTTTCACTCTTAAGATTAATCACTTGCTACATCCATCATAGTGAGTAGGAGATTTGTAAGATATGTAGTCCTACATATATATCTTGTGATGGTCTCACTTCCTCCAACTCCAAATCTCTCTTTATACCATGAAGATGAAGGTTCTCTCTTTTGGCTAAGAGAGGTGAAGAAGAATAAGGGAAGGAGTCCCTTGGTGAAAGTTTCTCTTTGGAAATGGTGAAGTCAAAGGCGGAAGATCCAAGCCTAGAGTGGGTAAATCCTCAAGGCAGAAGACTTGTTGCAAGAGTGGGTAAGTCCTTGGTGAAGGCGTAAGACACAGTGCAAAAGTGGGTAAGGTCTTGGTGAGGTATAAGACTCTTGGTCATGGATAGGTAAGTCCTTTGGTAGGTTGTTGGCTTCCTTTTCCTTGAATGGAAGGTTGGGCAACCTTGGTTGTAGCTCTTATAATGGAATTTAAGGAGTGAAACATGTTTCAAAATCATAGAGGTTGACCTCTCTAGGGAATGGAACTACATCTCTTAGTTTGTAGGTTGGAACCACTATAAATACTTGTGTTATTTGTGTTGGTATGCATGCCCTGAGAGTCAATCATATGATGATTGGATTGGCATACATCATTATTGATTTGATAAATATTAAAGGCAAGCTTCCAATTTATTCCAGTTCAATCCATTATGAGATAATGATGAAGCATAATGAATGTCTAAATAATGACAATACTCAAGTACGTGACTTGAACAATGAGATCATACATATGATAAGAGTATGTACATTCATGTTATGTCCCTACTCATATGTCATTGTGGAAGGTCGATAGACAACAATGACACATAAAGACTAGAGTGTGTATTGGTTGATGACAATGTCTCATTAGTCATGATATATGATATCAAACCAAGCACATAGATACATGTTAGAGAACAGTGTATCGGACAGACCCACCATGAGAGTGACACATGGAACCATGACATGGTGGTCAGAATCATCTCTCATAGTGATGGTTATTGTGATTCATAGACCTGAAATCACTGCACTCGTCGAATGTGATTGGGTACACTTTGACATCATCAAACGCAGTCCTAAAACATGGGTTGTTATAAAGGTGATGATTGGGTGTCTTTGACACATGAGATAGACTGTGAGTGATAGATATGGGATTTGTCCCTCCTAAGGGAGTATGATGTCCAGGCCACTTGATAAGAAAGACTAAGAAAGGCATGCACATGCACATGTGAATCAATATATGATATTGATGTCACACATATCTCAGACAGTCTGCTCTAATTCAAGAAACATGAATGAATGTTGAAAGGATGACAACTCCATGCCTTGAGTTCGTTCAAGATATCAGAGATAAAGGAATTATACATTCATTGGAACACCAATCATAGATTGTATGATTGAAATTTCTTCTCCAACTTTCCATATCACTTGGGTAGCTCTGATGTGTGACTATGTACCGCTCTTTGCTTGTGATGTCAGAAGCTAGTTATGGATATTCACTGCCAACGTGACATGGGACCTATAGGGTCACACACATAGGATTAACCTAGAAGAGGAGTTTATCCATGAATGATGTTTGGATTGATTAATAAAGTATTTAGGTACTTAATAAAATAATCAATCGATAGACTTGACTCAGAATCATCAAGTTCAAGTGTTGAACCAACTGATTAGAGTGTCAGATTGATTGAGAACTGAACTGACTGATTTTGCACAATCTGGACCAAGTGAATCGATTGGCTCATGGTTAGTGGGACGATCGGTTCACTCTAGTGAACCGATTAGTTTAAATGGACCAAATGAGCAATGTTGGGTTCTCTCAATTTGTGAGAAAAGTTTCTCGTATCACAAGTCCAATTTGATTGGGACAAAAATTGATCATCGCATTACTTTGAAACGAAATAAGAAAGTCAATTGTAGGAAAGTCTGGCTTGTGAACCGACTGGTTCACTAGTGCATCGATCGGTTCACTTGTCACCATGCAAATTATTCATGGAAAATTTAGACCCTTCTACTCCCGCACAGACTGGGAAACCTGACCCTACCCTCTACTATAAATAGAGGGGTATAGGGGGCTTCTCCAGACACACAACAGGCAACATCACATAATGACTTCTGAGAAATAGTTGCTCTATAAATTTGTTGTCCTCTCTAGTTTAGGTAACCAAGAGAGCCTGAGCAAGTGCCGCCTGAACAGGGAGGAGGCACAGCGAGGGAAAGAAAACCGTAGAATAGCAACTAGTTGTGGGAGAGTATGTTAGTGACTAGTACGCCAACATAATGGGACAACTCCTTCTAGTCCGTTCTTCAGGACGACTAGAGTTCCCGATAGTCCATGTGGACCATCTATAGAGGCGGGAGACTTCTGCCGCTCAGGAGGACGACAGTCAAGTGTAGTCCAGATCAAGACTAGGAGTTGCACAGACTCCATCGAAGACAGGTGGTTGAAGACCACACTTCCTACGAGGTATAGTCACTGAGCAAGCCTCATGACCAAGTATAACTCGCTAAAACCATCCATCCCATTACATAGATGTTGATGTGATCTGTTGGTTATGAGTTTATGGTCAAGTAATTTTTTTAATTATGCTGCCTACTCCGACTATGAAAAACCCAACAGTGGTATCAGAGCCACATCAATACTCTATATTTTGGGATAATTGATATGATCAGATTTTGGTTTTTCCATCTTTTATTTATTGCATATGATGTAAATATTTAAATGACTAATTTGAATATCCAATTAATACCACATGATCCCAAACTAATATATACATATATGATATGGTATATATGCAATCGATACACGTCACCCTAAAATAGTTTTGATGGTGGATGTGTAGCACGGTTATGGCCTATAAACCCTATGTGCATGTGTGTGTGTTTGGTTATGGTTGTTTGCATCTTGGTCTGCACACCAACCCATCTTCTTCTATTCTAAATATAACTCGAGATTCTCTTCTACCTTTGCTCCCCTCAATGTAACTCAAGGTTTCACAAAGATTATGCAAAATAGGATTAGCTTTATTTCTTATTATGATGAAGACTGGAGATGACCGCTTGATGGACCAAGACGACCGATTGAGGAGCAATTGGTGGACCGACGAGAAGCCCCGACAACCAGACGAGTTGACCATATTAAGGAGCCAGACGACTGACTGGAGGAGACCAACTGCCAGCCAAGAGGTGAGTCGACCATCTTAAAGGTTAAACCAGTCAACCTAGATTAGCAAGCATAGATCTTCATCAATAACAGATTGCATGTGATGTAGACCTTAGATGACTGTAGTTCCTTGTGGCTCTAAGGAACTATAATAGGATGGCCATAATCATCTCTTTATCGTTATTGCATGTTTTCATTTGTAGGATATAGAATTTATATGATATGTAATATATATGTGGTGATTGGATACATATATGCATATATAAGCATATAAAAACCCCTCAACAAACATATTAAGCTGAAGATGCCTTCCAAAAGCAGCACACATGAAAAACTTTATCAACTAAGTGTGGGCATGCCTTTGTGTGGTGCACTATTTATCTCATGGAAGTGTGATGGTGAATATCTGGGTCTGCCTTCGCAGGGTGCATATTCATTGTGTTGGCTTTTGGGTTGGACTTAACAAGGTGACCTTGATAGGATCAAGCACCTTGAGGCATAAAGATGAACATGGCAAGGAGTTGTGCATTGACATCTATCAAGAATTACATATGATGCAATTGGTAAAAGTTGTCTACCTGAAAGATTCTAGTTGTGGATGACAGCCCTCGTTGGTCCATGACTTAGATGAAATCAGGATCTTGCTCACTAGAAGGTTGTACGTTGCAGTCTTCTGAATTGATAATGAGGGTTATCAATTTGAGACAAAATAGTGAGAAAATTAATTAAGGACCTAATTAAATATCGCCAATTTTCAAATCAAATCAAATCAAAAGAGTTTTGGACTAAAATTGCAAATTTTCTTTTTGTAGAATAAATGGCTACCAGATCCAATCACTTTTTGTTGTGATCAGTCCTTGAGAAGGACAAGCTAAATGGGAACAACTTCCATGACTGGTTTAGGATGTTGAGAATTATTCTCACTCAAGAGTGAAAGCTCTATGTCCTAGATACACCAGATCTAGAAGAACCCACTCCCACCACACCAAAGGTTGAAAGGGATACTTATAGGAAGCATACTGAGGATGCCATTGATGTGAAGTGCTTGATGTTGTGCTCAATGAACTATGAGTTGTATAGACAACATGAAAACATGGACATCATTGAGATGGTTCAACATCTCAAGAACATGTATCAAGACCAGTCACGACAAGAGAGATATGATATCTCCAAGGCACTGTTCAAGTGTGTCATGACAGAAGAAGATCCAGTAGGCCCTCACACACTCAAGATGATTGGGTATGTGGAGAACCTAACTCGACTAGGATTCCCTCTGAGCCAAGAGTTGGCTACTGATGTGATATTGCAATCATTGCCAGAATCCTACAATCAGTTTGTGATGAACTACAACATGAAAAACTTTGACAAGACACTAACAGAGTTGTTGGTAATGTTGAGGACAGCTGAGGCACAGATGAAGAAAGACAAACCCAAATATGTGATGATGATCAGCAGAAAGAAGGGAAAGTCTAAAGGCAAGGGCAAGGGAAAAGAAAAAAAAGGTTCTAACGCTAGCCAACATCCCAAGTCATCTTCAACACTCAAAGCCAAGGGAGGGGTGAACAAGGGAGGTAAATGTCACCATTGTCATGAGCCAGGGCATTAGAAGAGAAATTGCCCTCTCTACATAGATTAACTAAAGAAGAAGAAGGATGGGATGAATTTCTCCACCTCAGGTATTATGAAATAAACTTAAAATACTTCTTTATCTCAGGTATGTGATACTAGGGGATAGATCTGACATATTTGATGTGCATAATCTAAAAAGAAGTGAAGGCCTTTATGAAATGACCAAGAAGGAACACTCATCAAGAATGGAGCAAGTGTTGCTTCCATAGATAGTAGTTCCTTTAGTTTATTTCAGCCCAAGAGGCATGCAATAGAGTTATGAACTGCTATTTCATTTTTCCAATAGAAACATTTTTTTGCATCTTGTAACAACAAGGATGTCTATCAATAAAAATTTTGTTTCAATTTCAAAGATATGATATTTGATGGTGATGTGTTATTTATCTTGTGTTACTTGGTATGCATGAGATAAAATAATAATACCTAAAAGTTATTGATGACTCAAACAATAAATTAGCATTATCATCTAAATAAATGAATGAGAAATTCATCTGTAGGTTCCATGTTGATGGACATACTAGACTCTCTTGGTTAATGAACCATTAAGAGATATGAATGTCTTGTTTATTGGGCATGATGACAAGTCAATCTTCACTAGATGTAGTGGGAGAATGACTATTTTATTAGGTATAATACATATTGATGTATATGCATACCTATTGGAATAAATGCTAATACTTCAGATATGGTATTTAATGAAATACAAATATGAATATCTTGAAGTGTTCAAGAATATCAGAAATGAAGAACAAACTTGGCAAAGTATTAATTCTTTGATATGATCAATGTATGAGATATTTAAACTAAATGTTTGAGGACCTTGTGAGTAACTATGATAGTGTATCATAGAGAACTCATGATTAAGGCATAATAATGTCTAAATCAAATAAGGAATCATACTCTAAATAGTAAGAGCATGATCATCAAATAAATAACTAATCTACTAGAAATTCTTCTAAAGAACATGCTTTACACTAAATAAATGTACCATTTAAAAGGTATAAAAGACACCATATGAGATATTGTATTGGAAATGTTCCAATATGTCTTTTAGTGATTGAATGCTCATATAAGAAAACTAGGTTCTTAGAAAGAGCTTCATTCACAAATCACATAATGTTAGTTGAACACTAATCTCAATCCAATAACAAAGTGTTTTTTATAAGGATGTCTGAATTCCAAAAGAATCAGTGGGAGAGAAGTAGAACTCAAAATGTTTGAGATCAACATAATAACATTGAAACCTGATAAGGTACAAAAGGAGATTAAGAATCACAAGTGTTGTGGAATATCAAATTCCTTATGTAACAGATACACCTCATATATCTAGTAGAAAAAACCTTGAGCTTGATGAATAATGATATCCTATAAACTCAAAGGTGATGAATTGGTCATATGATGATGAGACAATAATCTATCTAGATGATGTTGAGGAACCAGATTTTGAGTTATGGCTTGAAGCCATAAGATCCAAAATAACTTCCATGTGAACCAAATAAGGTATGACCTTAATGGAAGCACTTATAGGGATAAAACCCATAAGTGAAATTGGGTCTTAAAAGTTAAGACTGACATGGATGACATTTGAAGATCCGGTTGGTTAAGATGAATTCAAGTGAGTTAAAGGGTTGAACCTTATGAATTTATTGAACTGATTGCAGTGGCTATAGGCCATAAAGGATCATGCTTGCTATTGGAACTTGAAGACTATGAAATTTGTCATATGGATATTAAAACCACATTCCTAGAAGGAATAACATGAGGTTGTATATGTGACACAACCTGAAGGTTTTATAATTCCGTTAATGCAAATGCAGTCTATAAGTTACAAGAGATTAATCAATATGATTGATCAAATACAAGCATCTCAGAACTGGAGTCTTTACTTTGATTATATAGTCAAATGGTTTGACTGATATATCAAAATAAAGAAGGGATTTGTGATTACAAATATTTAGTGGGAGCATAATCATACTCTACATGATGGTGAGGAATGAAATGTTCTAAGAATAGAAACTGGTGTAGATATGCCTTCTTTAAGGGAATAAAGAGAAATGTCCTATGTTATAGGAATAGAGACCTATAGAGATATTTCTTGAAAGTCTCTTGATCTAATAAAGAGAGATCATACATTGGTTGTCTATGCTGAAGGGTTCAGTATGCAAAGATTCAGTGGGAGAAAACTTGTCCATATTACATGGGGTTAGTCTCTCAGATACCTAGTGTCCCAAATTCATATGAAGAATAGGAACACATAGATAGATGCCTTATGCATTTGCAATTGGATATATCATGTATGTAATCATCCCATTATCTTGTATGTATTAGACATGACAAGAAAATATATGCATTCATCATCTTGTATGTATTGGACATGACAATATGATATGCTCATCTAGTTATCTCATATGTAATGGACATGACAATATGATATGATCATCTAGTTATCTCGTATGTAATGGACATGACGACTGGATTTATGTCTACTTCCAGTGAGAGTCACTGGAATGCCATAAAGAACTTATTTAAGTACTTATGAAGAATTAAAGGTTTAGTTCTATGGTAATAAAAGGAAGAGTTGAGTGTAATTAGTTACACTGAGGTAAGCTTTTGAAATGACAGAAATTGATCGCAAAATACAAAATATAAAAGTAAATATATGTTGATAAATGGAAATCTTCCAAGAAAAATTAAAATCCATTTAATTCTCAAAGGAATGTCGAGTATCCTTGTGTTGAGAACATCGTAGGATACCATATGGATATAGAAGTTCATGGTGATGAACTTAGAAGTCGAAGGGGAAGCATTGAACTTTTTCGACTTTAAGCAAAAAAGGTTCAACTCAAAGCAAAGCGTACACTCACGTGTATATTCCAACCATTGATGAAAAAGTAGAAATACTAAGTCAAACAATGGAGCTAATTATTAGGCAAGGAATATCAGATAGCATATTATGGCAACTCCATCTCATGCAAAATGTCGTACATCAAGGAGATGTGAAACATGCAATATACCGACTAAAGAAAAATGTTGCTAACTCACTGGATTAGCACTAGTGCAGCAGAAACATGTGGGACATGTTTAAAGATCACTAAGAATATGATTCAAAGGTGATTGTCTCTAAGTGCAAGTGGGATTCTGTTGGTATGTATGCCCTGAGAGCTAATCATATGATGATTGGATTGGCATACGTCATGATTGATTTGATAAATATCAAAGGCAAGCTTCCAATTTATTCTAGTTCAATCTATTATGAGATAATGATGAGTAGAATGGATGTCTAAAGAATGACAATACTCAATGATGTATGTCTTCAAGTACGTGACTTGAATAATGAGATCATACAGATGATAAGAGTATGTACATTCTTGTTATGTCCCTAGTCATATGTCATTGTGGAAGGTCAATAGACAACAATGATGCATAAAGACTAGAGTGTGTGTTGGTTGATGACAGTGTCTCATTAGTCATGATATATGATATCAAACCAAGCACATAGATACATGTTAGAGAACAGTGTATCGGATAAACCCACCATGAGAGAGACACATGAAACCATGACATGGTAGTCAGAATCATCTGTCATAGTGATGGTGGTGATTGTGATTCTTAGACCAGAAATCATTGCACCCATCATATGTGATTGGGTACACTTTGACATCGTCAAACGCAGTCCTGAAATATGGGTTGTTATAAAGGTGATGATTGGGTAGCTTGGACGCATGAGATAGACTATGGGTGATAGATATGGGATTTGTCCCTCCTAAGGTAGTATGATGTTCAGGCTACTTGATAAGCGAGACTAAGAAAGGCATGCACATGCACATGTGAATCAATATATGATATTGATGTCACACATATCTCAGACAATTTGCTCTAGTTCAAGAAACATGAATGAATGTTGAAAGGATGGAAACTACATGCCCTGAGTTCATTCAGGATATCAGAGATAAAGGAATTATACATTCACTAGAACATCAATCATAGACTGTAGGATTGAAAGTTGTTCTCCAACTTTCCATATCACTTGGGTAGCACTGATGTGCAACTAGGTACCACTCTTTGCTTGTGATATCATAAGCTAGTTATGGACATTCACTGCCAACGTGACATGGGACCTATAGGGTCACACACATAGGATTCACCTGGAAGAGGAGTTTATCCATGAATGATGTTTGGATTGATTACTAAAGTGTTTAGGTACTAAATCAAACATTCAATCAATAGACTTGACTCAGAATCATCAACTTCAAGTGTTAAACCAATGGATTAGAGTGTCTAATTGATTTAGAATGGAATTGACTGAGTTCTGCACAATCTGGACCACCAACCAACTGGTTCACTATTTGAATCGATCAGCTCATGGTCAGTGGGATGATCAATTCACTCTAGTGAACCAATCAGTTCAACTGGACCAAATGAGCAGTGTTGGATTTTCCCAGTTTGTGAGAAAAGTTTCCCATTTCACAAGTCCAATTCGATTGGGACAAGAATTGATCTTCGCATTAATTTGAAACAAAATAGGAAAGTCAATTGTAGGAAAGTCTGTCTTGTGAACCGGAAGGTTCACTGAGTGAACCGACTGGCTCACATAGCCAACCGACAGGTTTGCCTGCCGCAGTGCAAAATATTCATGGAAAATCCAGACCCTTCTACTCATGTATAGACTGGGAACCCTGACCCTTCCCTCTACTATAAATAGAGGGGTAGAGGAGCTTCTCCAGACACACAATAGACAATATCTCATAACGACTTCTGAGAAATTGTTTCTCTACAAAGTTGTTGTCCTCTCTGGTTTTGGTAACCAATAGAGCCTGAGCAAGTGCCGCCCAAATAGGGAGGAGGCACAGTGAGGGAAAGACAATTGCAGAACAGCAATTGGGTGTGGGAGAGTGTGTTGGTGACTAGTATGCCAACAAAAGGGGACAACTCCTTCTAGTCTGTTCTTCAGGATGACTAGAGTTTCCAGTAGTTCGTGTGGACTATCTATAGAGGCGGGAGACTTCTGCCGCTTAGGAGGACGACAGTCAACCGTAGTCCAGGTCAAGATCGGGAGCTACACAGACGTTGTCAAAGACAGGTGGTTGAAGACCGCACTTGTTTCAAGGTATTAGTCGTTGAGCAAGCCTCAGGACCAAGTATAACTCGCTAAAACCATCCTTCCCATTACATAGATGTTGATGTGATCTACTGGTTATGGGTTTATGGTCAAGTAAATTTTTTGTTTCCACTACCTACTCCAACCACGTTAAACCCAACAATTTGGTGCTTGTTCAATCTCTCTCCCTTATTGTGTATGTTATAGTTACACTCTAAGTTCATATTATCCATATCACCTAAGAAATATCTTGAAGGTCTAATGAATTTTGTTTAAGTGCATTTATCTCTATTCACCCCAACTGTAGATCCCATCCAATATCCAAAAATTTTGACCCAAAATTTTACCACAACCTTAAATTGTATTAACCTAAATTCTAAAACTATTAACTCCCACAATCATAATTCCAATGGGGAAATTAAATTTATTCTCATAATTAATCCAAACTTTAATATCTATAATTTAATAATTTCTTTTTATGTGATTCTAAAGCTAAGAAATTATAATGGGGTCTAATTGTTCAATTGTGGGTCCTAAGTGGGATGACTATACCAAAATAAGGACCATTTACATTTTAGTGCTCGAGTTTCAAGATATTTCAAGTGGAGTGCAAATGTGAGTGCAAATAAGAAAAAAAGAATTTCGATTTTTGAGGAGTATTAATCATAGCTCAAGAAATTAAGTTTAACATCAAATTTGAGTATGTTACAACTCACCTCTCCTCAAAGGGGATTTTGTCTGGAAATCTATGACTAGGTAGAGAGTTGGAGGTAAGTCTTCATCATCTCATATTACAGTTCCCATGTTACTTCCTCGAGACCATGGTGCTTCCAAAGTACCTTCACTAATTGAATATCCTTATTTTTCAGTTGTTTGACTCACATATCAAGGATCTTCATTGGGTACTCTTCGTAGATCATATCTTTACAAATTTCTATAGGTCCAGTGGTAAAGACATAAGTTGGTTCCTTATTGTATTTCTTCTAAACAGAGACATGAAACATGTCGTGCATTTTCTCATAATATGGAGGCAAAGCTAGCCTATATGTACATTCCCTAACTCGTTGAAGTATCTCGAAACGTCCTACATATCTAGGGCTCAACTTTCTCTTAATCTTTAACCTATAAATAGTTTAAAGGTTTCACTTTTAGGAAGACCGGTTCACCCATAAGGAAACTTGTATCCACTCAATGTTGGTCAGCATACGTTTTCTATCTATCTGAGTTGCCTTCATTCTTTTCTTAATCAAGACCACCTTCTCAATGTACAACTATAGTTCTTCTTATTTCAGTAGAGACCTTTCACCCACATCATCCTAGTGTAAGGGAGATCTGCATGGTCTACCATATATAGCTTTGTATGGGGAATGTTGGTCTGATAACTATTATTGTATGCAAACCCAGCCAAGGGAAGGTCCTTATCCCAAGAGCCACTATGATCCCTAGCACATGAATGGAGCAAGTTCTCTAGGATTTATATTGTACATTTATATTTTTTGTCAGACTGAGGATGATAGGAAGTGCTAAAGGCCAATCGAGTACCTAATTCATCATGAATCTAGTTCCAGAGTTTGGAAGTGAACTTTGGATCCTGATTGGAAACAATCATCTTCAGAATCCCATGTAAGTGAACTATCTCTAGGATATATAGCTCAGACATGGAAAATACGTTCATCGTAGTTTTGAAGTTTAAGAAAGGAGCTGACTTTGTGATTCGGTAAATGAAGACCCAAACTGCATCATAGCCTTGCTTCATCTTCGGGAATCTAGCGATGAAATCGATCATAATTTTATCTCACTTCCATTCATGAATTTTGATAGGTTGTAGAAGGCCTCCTGGTCTTTGATGCTCAATTTTCACTTGTTGGCACGTTAGACATCTAGACACAAATTCAGCAATGTCATTTTTCATGTTCTTCCACTAGAATGAGCATTGAGGATTTTTATGCATCTCCTTTGTTCTAAGATGGATAGTACATTTGGAACAATGAACTTCTTTTAGAACTTTCTTTCTCAAGTCAGTAACATTAGGCACCTAGAGTCATTGATGATAGAAGATAGCTCCATCTAAGCCAATCAGCATCTCTATCTAGGGCTTCTCTACCAGGTTCATGACTTCTTCTAATTCAAGACTAGTCTTTTGGGCTTCTATGATCTCAAAAATCCAACTAGGATTAATAGAGAAAATAGCCATGTTTACTTGTAGTTCAAAGATCCTCTCAGGTTTCCATTCTGCAAGTGTATTCAGATTTTTCCACTCAGTCAGCCTCATGGCAGTTAATGTTGTGACTTCCTAGCTACTCGGGGTATCTGTGACTATTTTGGCCTTTCCAGGGTGATAAGATATTGTAAATTTGTAGTCATTTAGGCACTCTACCCATTGATGTTTTTGAAGATTTAAAAAAATTTGCATGAGTAGGTACTTGAGGCTCTTGTGGATGGAGAAAATTATAAATGTTTGCTATAGAGATAGTGACTCCAGCTTTTAAAGCATAGACAATAGTTGCAAGCTCAAGATCATGGATGGGGTATTTTGCCTCATTTGGCTTCAGTTGATGTGATCCATATGTTGACACGTGTTTATCTTGCATGAGGATGTAACCCAGACCATGTTAGGAAGCGTTAGAAAAGACCTCATAGCTCTTTCCTTCAATATGTAAGGTCAAGACTAGAGTAGAGGTGAGACTCTCCTTTAACTTTTGAAGCTAACTTCACATTCTAGTTTCCATATAAATTTTGCATCTTTTCTGGTTAGCTTAGTCATGGGGAAAGAGATGGTGGAGAAGTTCACAATGAAACATTGATAGTAGCTTGTCAAGCCTAAGAAGCTTTGAATCTCATAAGGGTTATGAGGCGTCTGCCATTTTTGAACAGCTTTGACTTTTGCAAGGTCCACGTCTATATGACCCATATAGAAAACATGCCCCCAAAATTATTACTTTAGATAGCCAAAACTCATACTTAGTGAATTTTATGTATAATTGGTGTTCTCTGAGTGTGCTTAGCATGATCCTCAGATGTACCCAGTGTTGTTCGGGTGTCTCAAAATATATGAGTACATCGTCAATGAAGACCACAACAAAAGAATCTAATTGAGGTTTGAAGACCATATTCATAAGGTCCATGAAGGCAATTGTGACGATCGTCTCACGAAAACAAGATTCACGAATTTAAACTAATGCGGAAGCGTTTTGTTAGCAGCGAAATTACTGAAAATCACAAAATTTTAAAACTTTTTGTAAAGAGAATCTACAAACTGTGAAACTCTTTTATAAAGAAACAAGATAAGTTATTTACAAACTGTCTCACCATTACATCTCTGTAATATCACATCTCGAGAGTCACAACATCAACTTCCCTATTAACTGTACAAGGCAAGATACAAAAATCTCGAGGCATTACGTCAAAATCTCAGATCTATATAAAACATCTAAGGACTCCTAGGACCTGAGAGTACATAGACGACACATAGGACTTTCTATGTACAAGACTTGACAGACAATGTCTCCACCTGAGGATCACTGTTGTCCCTGATGTTGTTGTTGCTGCTGTTGCTGCTCACCCACTGAAGGGTTCCTTCAACCTCGGCGTCTACCTAAAAAGTTGAATCCCACGGGGGTGAGACAATTGAATAATTGTCCCAACGAGAGTTATAACTCTTCGCCAGAAGCATTGTTATTGCAAATAATTGAATAACATTGAGCAGTAGAATTATAACTATTCAACAGCAGGCAATTCATTGATTAAACTAAGTAGAACAGCATTATCTAAGCAATCATTTCAATTATAACTTGATTGAATGACAAGACTTATATCAATAAAGAATATGAAGAACATGTATACTAGTTATTCAACTAGAACACTATAAACAATGTATCATCAATCATTGTTTCTCGTAGTTCAACCTAAGCAATTAAGCTATACGGTTGATTACATTTTTCAAACATATTTATGCCCTGAGGAGATGAGGTATACCACTCATTCTCCAACCGACCATTACTAAATCACAATCGGTACCATACATAGGTCATCATAAGAGCCGGATTTCTATGACCTCATCTTCTTTAGTCAGTGTGAGGTACAACATGCAGGACATCTTGTGTCTCTGCTATAATAGCTTTCCAGGGTATTCTGGAAACTTCGCTATTAGAGTTACACTGGCATGGTGTACTCTCTTCTCCATCGAGGGATTTCTTGTTTAACTCACATCGATGTGGAATTAACAACATCATCGGGAGATTAGTGATACATCATCCCGGCATACACATATAATGAAGGATTGAGAGATTAAATGTACATCTCACATCAATTCCCTCATTAGATCGTAAGGATATTCATGTCCATAACCCCCACATACTCAAAAGTATTCTCTCTAGGAGTTCCCTTAGGAAAACATGTTTCACCATCATTTAATTTCTGACAATGATGGATCTATGGTCAGGGCTCTACATGTTATCATTATACTTGATTATTTAAGTACATTATAGCGTTCTTTTAGCATCAGGCATGTTTTCAAACATAAACCAATAAGACAATTGCTATTAAGAAAGAGTACTAATTGTATCAAGTTCATTTCACATCTAGTTAACATTGGAATCTCAATCCCTAACCATCTCATCATTGTAATTCAAGAATATGGGTATTCAAACCCTTAGATCATCAAACACTTGTTACCAAGTAACATGTTGCTATTAATTCATTTAATAGTATGAACATGATTGTAGAAATGCAGGTATTTCTCATGGGTCATACAGTTTATCAAGTTCATTTATTACCTCTTACTAGGAAACAAAGCATAACATTACTTTCAATGCTTATAAAGTGCTTTCAATGAATATGACATCACAGCTCTTACCTGGCTATGTTCACTTTTTTATAAAGACATGCATGACTAACACAATCAATGACATGCACATTGTATTTGTATTAGCACAATACAAAATATTTCTAAGTCAAGTATAGAACACCACGACCGTGCTATCTTGCACGGTCGTGCTACAGAAGATTACCACGACCGTTTTACATTACCACGGTTGGTTTCTAGGGTTAGGGTTTCCTATTCAATTTAATTAGGGTTATCCAACCCCTTTAGCTTAATTAGGAATAATGATTCTTCATTTCATAGTTCAATCATAGAGTTTCATGCTTAAAAGCATAACCCAGAATTAGGGTTTACTATTCATATCATCACATTACCCTAGATTAGGGTTTACTATTCACATTACAATGAATTGAGATCATACCATCATTATGTATGAGGATTACTTCCATTAATGAACTCAAATTAGAGTTAAGATTCATTAATCATCATAATTAGGGTTTTCATGATCTCACTATGAAGGATCATACCCTAATTGGATGTATTCATACATATTGGAAGTTTATTACTTGATTGTCATTCATATAAGAAGTCTTCTCTCTCCTCTTTCTATCAGATGATATTTGCATCACCCTTGATTAGACTAAGTCAATTCAATATTGACATCATGGGTTATATCATTACTATTGTGATCATTAGGTCTTACTCATCCAAAGAGTACTAATCACTCTATCCCATCAAGGGTACCTTTTATAATCATCATTGATTACATCATGTCTTAATCAACTAATCACTTGGTCCTTTAATCACATTAGGTATACATGAGGTTTAGGTTAATCAACCATCAAACCATCTTGACCACTAAGGCATAAAACGATCTTAAACTTTTTAGACCTCAAACGGTCTTGCATACTAAACCCTCAAACGGTCTTGGACAGACCTTGAAACTGCCTGAGCACCAAACGGTTTGGGATCGTTTGGTCCCAAATGGTCTTGAGACCGTTTGGTCCCAAACCACCTCAAAACCGCAAGGACCAAAAAGTGTCTCTACCACTTCAATTGAGTTAGGGTTTCCAATGTTGAACCCCTCAATTAGTCATGCACTTGTTATCCACTCTCCTATTGAGTCAATTAGGTCAACCCTCAACTGATTTGACACTCAAGTGACCCTCAATTGATCATCAATTAGGGCTTGGATCAATTGGATTAGGGTTTGAAATTGATTACCCTTCAACATGTTCCAATGTGAGTCTAATTGATTTAAAATCATTGAACCATCATTCAATTTGGTCATGACCTGACCCCAAACGGTCTTGGGATCAATTGGATGACCTCCAAACGGTCTTGAGACCATTTTCTCAAGTCAACATCAAAAACTAACTTAACCAATTAAGGTTTGATTCATTGAATTGATCATTAGGTCAACAATCAATTATACTTCAACTTGTTACCTTTAGATCTTCAACCACTTGACCATAGTCAACCCTAGACCTCCAAACGGTCTTGGGTTACCCCCAAACGGTCTTGGGATCATTTGGATACTCTCCAAACAGTCTTGAGACCGTTTGCCCATTATTTTATCAAAAACCAAGTCATTCAAATATGGTTTGAACCCTAGGTTTGGTCACCAAATCAGCAATCGATTATGCATCAACTTGATATCATTGGGTCCTCAATTGGTCAACTCTACTTAACCCTAGACCTCCAAACGGTCTTGGGTGATCACCAAACGGTCTTGAGACTGTTTGGTTGATCCCCAAATGGTTTTGAAACCGTTTGGGCCACTCAACCCAAACTTCAACATGATACTATTATAGAAATCAGCAATTGATCCGATTAGGGTTTAGATAATTGATGGGCCTTCAATTGGTGATTCACTTGGAATTAATGGATGATTTTTGGTAGGTAATTAGTTTACATTATTCTCATCAGTCCTCCAAATTTTCAATGCCTGGTCAACGCTTCCAAATGGTCTTGGACCGTTTGCTTCTATGCGGTTGTTTGAAACCGTTTGCATTCAAACGGTTTGAAACCGTTTGCTCCAAATAGTTTGGGAAACTGTTTGAGCAAGGGTTTGAGACCGTTTGCTAAAGTAGGTTTTTTTTTTGGATAAACATAGGAATTAATGTCATCATCTTCTACCTCAAGAACAGAGGTTGTTCTTCACGGAATTTCTAGCAAGAACACACAAAGGTGTCTAAGAAAGAAGTATAAGCAACGATTTTAGGAAAGAAGGATGCAAAAGAAAAGCTTAAGGGTTTAGAGTTATAAACCCTCCTTTAGGTCTGATCTAGAGCTCCAAGCTTTGTATCTTTAATGGTGGTTTGAGCTCCAGTAGATTTCCAAGGTCCGTTCTTCAGGTTTTGGATGGAGAAGATAGCTAGAAGGAAGAATCGTGTGAAAAACACCAATAAACCAACCTTGTTTTATGATTTCCACCATGAATTCGAAGTAGATGATGGTCCATACTTACCAAACCAGATTGGTCTCCTACCTCTGCTCCAGAGCTCCTCCTTGGTTGGCCAAAGCAAGTTTGAGAAGAAAAGAACTAAGGGAAACGATCCATTGTGTTGTTGGGAAAAGGTTGTTTATATATTTATGGGTCTTTAAGGTAATTAGATAAAAGAGAGTTATCTTCTTTTATTTTCCAACTAAATCCACCAAAACTTGCTCCACTTTCTTGGCTACGTGGCCACCTTCTAAACCTTGCAAGACTTCTCAATTATCCAAGGTTTAGGGAAAAGAAACCCAACATCTTAATAAGTTGTATATATATTAAAGAGCTATTTACTTAAATCTTGATTATTCAATATCAAGATTATCTTTCCTTATATGATCCTTCATATGAGACACCCCTCTCATTTTATTTGCTCAACTTTATGCCAAGAAACATGAGAGATACTCTAGAGGGTATATCCTATATGTTGGACCCTAGGTTTTGGGTAATTTGCACATTACACCAAAACTAGTTTTTAAAACACAAGGATTGCTCTACAAGCTATATCTTGGTGCTCAAGCTTGTGGAATCCATACCACCACATCATATTCATTCTTATTATGTCTCAACATCAGAGGAACACTTTAACATGTGCAATTTACAAGTTAACCCCTCATCTTGGGTAATTTGCACTTTAGACCATTATTTAACAAAACAATGTTTCAACATTATGCAAAAAGGACTGAAAATGAAATATAAGTTCCTCAGGAGCCTTAATTACATTACAAAAGATAACCACAAGCATATAATCACATATTTAAGCAAAACACCTAGGGTTAGTTCATAACCCAGGTCAGGGATGTTACAAATTATCCACCCCTTACAAGGATTTCGTCCCCGAAATCATTACAAAAACATATTAAGAGAAAAGAGTAGGGTATTTCTTCCTCATCTCTTTCTCTAGTTCCCACGTGGCTTCTTCAACACCACGGTGATTCCAAAGGACTTTCACAAGACTTATGTCTTTCTTTTTCAGCTTTTTAATTCTCTTGTCAAAGATTAACACAGGTCCTTCTATATAAGATATATCATCATTCAATTCCACTTCCATAGGTTGCAGAACTAATTCTGTATCAGGATGACATTTCCTTAACATGGAAATATGGAACACTGGGTGTAACTTCTGCAACTCATATTGTAACTCTAGCTTATAACCTACCTTTCCAATCCGTTCAATGATTGGATAAGGCCCCATAAACCTAGGAGCTAACTTTCTTTTCCTCCCAAATCTAAGAACTCCTTTCCAAGGTGAGACCTTGAGGTACACTCTGTCTCCAACTTGGAACTCTAAAGGGCTATGACGCTTATCAGCATAAGATTTCTGTCTATCATGTGCAGTCTTTAACTGTTGTTGTATTATTTTAATCTTCTCAGTGGTCTACTGCACAAGAACGGGACCTAAAAGTTGATTTTCACTGGTTTCATACCAACATAAGGGTGATCTACAACGTCTACCGTACAAAGCTTCATAAGGTGCCATATCAATGCTATGTTGATAGCTATTGTTGTAGGCAAACTCAATCAAGCTTAGGTGGAGATCCCAACTTCCTGTAAACTGAAGAACACATGCTCTAAGCAAGTCCTCCAAGGTCTGTATAGTCCTTTATGATTGTCCATCAGTCTGAGGATGAAAGGTTGTACTAAACCTTAACTGTGTGCATAAAGCTTTATGAAGTCGCTCCCAAAAACGACTTGTAATCTGGGGACCTCTATCAGAAACAATGGTAACTGGGACTCCATGCAGTCGTACTATCTCATCTACATACAACTGTGCCATCTTCTCTGCAGAATAGGTTGTTTTAACATGTAAGAAATGTGTTGTCTTTGTCAACCTATCAACTATTACCCAGATGGAATCATGACTTTTGGTTGTTCTAGGTAAACCAACCACAAAATCCATGGTTACATGATCCCACTTCCATTGTGGTATGGGTAAAGGTTGCATTGTTCCTGCAGGCTTCTGGTGTTCAGCTTTAACTTGCTGGCACACTGGACACCGCATAAAAAATTCAGCAAAGTCCTTCTTCAAACCAGGCCACCAATACATATCCTTCAAGTTACGATACATCTTGGTGCTTCATGGATGCATAGCATACATTGAAGAATGAGCTTCTTCCAGGACTAGCTTTCTTAAGTTATCCATATCTGGTACTATCATCCTACCATGGTAATAGGCTACTTGATCATCTGATTCATGGAATCCATCTCGTTTCTCACTACCATACTCTGATCTAATCAGTTGAACTGTAGCATCAACTTGTTGTGCCTTCTTAATCTGTTGTCTCAGAGTAGGTTTTATATGCATCTCAGCTAACTGTCCAGATAACAATGATACTCTTAACTGTACATTATCTTGTCTTAAAGAGATAATAATATCTCTCCTAGAACATACCAAAGAATTCAGTTGTGCTCTATCGAAGACTGGTGTTGCTGATTTCCTACTTAAAGCATCAGCAACTACATTAGCCTTCCCTAGATGGTAATCAATTGTACAATTGTAGTCCTTGATTAATTCCATCCAGTGGTGTTGCCTCATGTTAAGATCATGTTGGAAAAAGATATACTTTAGTTTCTTATGGTCTGTGAAAATCTGGAATGTCTCTCCATAAAGATAATGTCTCCAGATTTTCAAGGCATGGACTACAGCAGCAAGCTATAAGTCGTGTGTCGGATAATTTTCCTCGTGTTTCTTAAGTTGTCGAGAAGCAAAAGAAATCACTTATTTATCCTACATCAACACACATCCTAGTCCATTCTTAGAGGCATCACATAAAACTATATATCCTTTTCCTTGTTCAAGTAACACCAGCACAGGTGCACTTGTCAACCTTTCCTTCAATAGCTGAAAAGATTGCTGACACTTGTCACTCCAGGTAAAAGGAACATCCTTCCTGGTCAACTTAGTCAAGGGTAAGGTTATAGAAGTGAATTTCTTAATGAACCTCCGATAATAGCATGCTAACCCTAAGAAATTATGAATCTCTGTTGGTATCTTCGGTTGTTCCCATTGCAGGACAGATTCTACCTTTTTAGGGTCAACATGTATACATGAAGTAGATATTATGTGTCCCAGAAAAGAAACTTCTGGTAACCAAAACTCACACTTGCTAAACTTAGCATATAACTCATGCTCTCTTAGCAAAGTTAGAGCCTGACGAAGATGTTGTTCATGCTGCTGAGCATCTCTACTATAGATCAGGATGTCATCTATAAAGACAACAACACACTGATCGAGAAAAGGTCAAAAGATTCTATTCATGAGTTCCATAAATGCAGCTGGTACATTTGTTAGTCCAAACGACATAACTGTGAACTCATAGTGACCATACCTTGTCCTAAAGGCAGACTTAGGTATGTCACCATCCTTAATACGTAGTTGATGATATCCCGACCTCAAATCTATTTTTGAGAAGACAGTTGCACCACGCAACTGGTCAAAGAGATCATCAATCCTTGGTAGAGGATACTTATTCTTTATCGTTACTTTATTTAGTTGTCTATAATCAATGCACAACCGCATTGACCCGTCTTTCTTTTTAACAAAGAGAACCGGAGCACCCCAGGGTGAAGTACTTGGTCAGATGAAACCCTTCTCAAGCAGCTCTTGTAGTTGTTTCTTGAGTTCTGCCATCTCAGCAGGTGCCATCCTATATGGTGTTTGTGCTATAGGTTGCGTGTCCGGAACTAGATAAATTTCAAAATCTATTTCTCGGGATGGAGGTACACCCGGAAGTTCTTCAGGAAATACATCTTCAAATTCCCTGACTACAGGAACTTCTGCAGGATTAGGACTCTCCATGGTAGTATCTACCACATGGGCCAAGAATGCATAACATCCTTACCTCATCAACTTCTCAGCAACCATAGCTGACAAAAAACAGGTTGGAAGAATCTTTCTATCTCCTTGAAAGATCCATGTGTCACTTTCATCAGTGAACATAGCTTGCTTGGACTCACAATCCAAGACAACCTTATACCTTTCTAAGGTATCCATCCCAAGGATTACGTCGAATCCATGCATCTCAAGTGGTATAAGATCCACTTGAATGTGATATTTAGAAAAGAAAAGAACGTAGGGAGAACATATCTCCCGCAACACAGCAGATCCCATCAACGGAGTTTCTAGCAACAAACTATCTGCTATATGTCTTATAGTTAGGTTGCAGTTAAGAATCACTTTTTGAGTGATAAAGGAATGTGTAGCACCCGGATCAATTAAAACAGATACAACACAAGATGTAGACATATCAGAATATAACAATTCCATCTGACCTGCCACAACCCGAGGGTTGATTACTGCATTAGGTGGATTTATTGCGTAAACTCTTGTCGTTGCTTGTGGTTGATTTGGTGCTCGATGACTAGGTGTTGATGATCCAGCTTGGGACGCTTGTCCACGTCCTCTAGCTCCTCCTAGAAACCGTCGCCTTTGAGATCCTTGCTGACTCTGCCTTTGAGGTTGAGTTACACTCACTTCTCTGGCTCTGCAATCCTTCATCATATGTCCCATCTTCCCACATACATAACAACTTTTATTCAGTTGTTGTGGTCTGGGTGGTCCAGTAACCGACATAGATGCTAAGCTATGAGCTCCTTCAAACGGTAAGCTTCGTCCTCTACCCCTATTTGACGTCCACTGCATCTGGGTACTGAATCTAGGTGGTGGTGTAGGCGCAGAAAAGCTAGGTTTCTTGAAATATTTAGATGAGGATCCTTGGAACTGGGGATACATCCTCTTATTCTTGGTCTGTTGCTTCTCTGACATAGCCCTCTCTATCCTCCTGACCGACTCCACAATGGTATCAAACATTTCCCTGTTCTCCAGAGCAGACACAGGGGTGGTCAACTCAGCGTTTAACCCCTTCTCAAAATGTCTAATCCTTTCTTCATCTGTAGCTACCATATGCGGATAGAACCGCAACAGCTCCATGAACTTAGCCTCGTATTCGCTAATGTTCATAGGTCCCTGCCTTAACCTCTCAAACTGAGAGATTTTCTCATCCAGAAACGTCTTAGGGAAGTATCTGTTGATAAATTCCCGTCAAAAAACTTCCTATGCGATCTCCACACCTGGCCTTTTCCGTTCTTCCATGGTCCACCAGTGACCACCACTCCCCTTGAGAAGGTATACAGAATGTCTAACCTTCTCAGCTTCTGGGATGTTCAGGATTCTAAAGGCCTTCTCTAGTTCAGTTAACCACAAGTCAGGATCTGCTGGGTCAGTTGTTCCAGCATACTCTGTGGCTCCAACTCGGCGAATTCGTTCAAACGTCTTGCCAACTCCTTATCCTTCAGGATGGCTAGGTGTCCTAGGTGTAGGTATAGGCATCCTATCAGTCATATGTGTCATGGCAGTCATAAACTGCCCAAACATGGCTTGGACGGCTAGGTTTCCCATGTCAGCTGGATTGAACTGGGGTGGTTCAGGTACAGGTTCTTCCCTTTCTTGGTTCCTTGCACCTTCTCTAGGTGCAGCAACACTACTCTCAGCAATGTGTTCCTCGTGTGATCTAGACATCTTCAGTTTTCTCTTCTCCTCCTGATGAGAAGAAGACACTATCAGATATATTGGATGACACTAGAATAGACTCAACAACCTAAGTCCTATGTTTTTGTAGACTCAGCGAACCTAGAGCTCTGATACCACTAAATTGTGACGACCGTCTCACGAAAACAAGATTAACAAATTTAAACTAATGCGGAAGCATTTTGTTAGCAGCGGAATTACTGAAAATCACAAAATTTTAAAACTTTTTGTAAAGAGAATCTACAAACTGTGAAAATCTTTTATAAAGAAACAAGATAAGTTATTTACAAACTGTTTCACCATTACATCTCTGTAATATCACATCTCGAGAGTCACAACATCAACTTCCCTGTTAACTGTACAAGGCAAGATACAAAAATCTCGAGGCATTACGCCAAAATCTCAGATCTATATAAAACATCTAACGACTCCTAGGACCTGAGAGTACAGAGATGACACATAGGACTTTCTATGTACAAGACTAGATAGACAGTGTCTCCACCTGAGGATCACTGTTGTCCCTGATGTTGCTGTTGCTGTTGTTGCTGCTCACCCACTGAAGGGTTCCTTCATCCTCGGTGTCTACCTAAAAAGTTGAATCCTAAGGGGGTGAGACAATTGAATAATTGTCCCAGCGATAGTTATAACTGTTTGTCAGAAGCATTGTTATTGCAAATAATTGAATAACATTGAGCAGTAGAATTATAACTATTCAACAGCAGGCAATTCATTGATTAAACTAAGTAGAGCAGCATTATCTAAGCAATCATTTCAATTATAACTTGATTGAATGACAAGACTTATATCAATAAAGAATATGAAGAACATGTATACTAGTTATTCAAATAGAACACTATAAACAATGTATCATCAATCATTGTTTCTCGTAGTTCAACCTAAGCAATTAAGCTATACAGCTGATTACATTTTTCAAACATATTTATGCCCTGAGGAGATGAGGTATACCACTCATTCTCCAACCGACCATTACTAAATCGCAATTGGTACCATACATAGGTCATCAGAAGAGCCGGATTTCTATGACCTCATCTTCCTCAGTCAGTGTGAGGTACAACATGCAGGACATCTTCTGTCTCTGCTATAATAGCTTTCCAGGGTATTCAGGAAATTTCGCTATTAGAGTTACAGTGGCATGTTGTACTCTATTCGCCATCGAGGGATTTCTTATTTATCTCACATCGATGCGGCATTAACAACATCATCGGGATATTAGTGATACATCATCCCAGCATACACATATAATGAAGGATTGAGAGATTAAATGTACATCTCACATCAATTCCCTCATTAGGTCGTAAGGATATTCATGTCCATAACCCCCACATACTCAAAAGTATGCTCTCCAGGAGTTCCCTTAGGAAAACCTGTTTTACCATCATTTAATTTCTGACAATGATGGATCTATGGTCAGGGCTCTACATGATATCATTATACTTGATTATTTAAGTACATTATAACATTCTTTTAGCATCGTGCATGTTTTCAAACATAAACCAATAAGACAATTGCTATTAAGAAAAAGTACTAATTGTATCAAGTTCATTTCACATCTAGTTAACATTGGGATCTCAATCCCTAACCATCTCATCATTGTAATTCAAGAATATGGGTACTCAAACCCTTAGATCATCAAACACTTGTTACCAAGTAACATGTTTCTATTAAGTCATATAACATAATGAACATGATTGTAGCAATGCAGGTATTTCTCATGGGTCATACAGTTTATCAAGTTCATTTGTTACCTCTTACTAGGCAACAAAGCATAACATTACTTTCAAAGCTTATAAAGTGCTTTCAATGAATATGACATCACAGCTCTTACCTGGCTATGTTCACTTCTTTATAAAGACTTGCATGACTAACACAATTGATGACATGCACATTGTATATGTATTAGCACAATACAAAATATTTCTAAGTCAAGTATAGAACACCACGGCCGTGCTATCTTGCATGATCGTGCTATAGAAGATTACCACGACCGTTTTACATTACCACGGTTGGTTTCTAGGGTTAGAGTTTCCTATTCAATTTAATTAGGGTTATCCAACCCCTTTAGCTTAATTAGGAATAATGATTCTTCATTTCATAGTTCAATCATAGAGTTTCATGCTTAAAATCATAACCCAGAATTAGGGTTTACTATTCATATCATCACATTACCCTAGATTAGGGTTTACTATTCACATTATAATGAATTGAGATCATACCATCATTATGTATGAGGATTACTGCCATTAATGCACTCAAATTAGGGTTAAGATTCATTAATCATCATAATTAGGGTTTTCATGATCTCACTATGAAGGATCATACCCTAATTGGATGTATTCATACATATTAGACGTTTATTACTTGATTATCATTCATATAAGAAGTCTTCTCTATCCTCTTTCTATCAGATGATATTTGCATCACCCTTTATTAGACTAATTCAATTCAGTATTGACATCATGGGTTATATCATTACTATTGTGATCATTAGGTCTTACTCATCCAAAGAGTATTAATCACTCTATCCCATCAAGGGTACCTTTGTTATAATCATCATTGATTACGTCATGTCTTAATCAACTAATCACTTGGTTCTTTAATCACATTAGGTATCCATGAGGTTTAGGTTAATCAACCATCAAACCATCTTGACCACTAAGGCATCAAATGATCTTAACCTTTTTAGACCTCAAACGGTCTTGCATACTAAACCCTTAAACGGTCTTGGACAGACCTTGAAACCGCATGAGCACCAAACGGTTTGGGATCGTTTGGTCCCAAACGGTCTTGATACCGTTTGGTCCCAAACGGTCTTGATACCGTTTGGTCTCAAATGGTCTTGAGACCGTTTGGACCCAAACGGTTTTGACACTGTTTGGTCCAAACCACCTCAAAACCACAAGGACCAAAAAGTGTCTCAACCACTTCAATTGAGTTAGGGTTTCCAATGTTGAACCCTCAATTAGTCATGCACTTGTTAGCCACTCTCCTATTGAGTCAATTAGGTCAACCCTCAATTGATTTGACACTCAATTGACCCTCAATTGATCATCAATTAGGGCTTGGATCAATTGGATTAGGGTTTGAAATCGATTACCCTTCAACATGTTCCAATGTGAGTCTAATTGATTTAAAATCATTGAACCATCATTCAATTTGGTCATGACCTAACCCCAAACGGTCTTGGGATCATTTGGATGACCTCCAAATGGTCTTGAGACCATTTTCTCAAGTCAACATCAAAAACTAACTTAACCAATTAAGTTTTGATTCATTGAATTGATCATTAGGTCAACAATCAATTATACTTCAACTTGTTACATTTCGATCTTCAACTACTTGACCATAGTCAACCCTAGACCTCCAAACGGTCTTGGGTTACCCCCAAACGGTATTGGGATCATTTGAATACTTTCCAAAAGGTCTTTATACCGTTTTCCCATTATTTTATCAAAAACCAAGTCATTCAAATATGGTTTGAACCATAGGTTTGGTTACCAAATCAGCAATCGATTATGCATCAACTTGATATCATTGGGTCCTCAATTGGTCAACCCTACTTAACCCTAGACATCCAAACGGTCTTGGGTGGTCACCAAATGGTCTTGAGACCATTTGGGTGATCTCCAAATGGTTTTGAAACCGTTTGGGCCACTCAACCCAAACTTCAACATGATACTATTATAGAAATCAGCAATTGATCTGATTAGGGTTTAGATAATTGATGGGCCTTCAATTGGTGATTCACTTGGAATTAATGGATGATTTTTGGTAGGTAATTAGTTTAAATTATTATCATCAGTCCTCCAAATGGTCAATTCCTGGTCAATGCTTCCAAACGGTCTTGGACCGTATGCTTCTATGCGGTTGTTTGAAACCGTTTGCATTCAAACGGTTTGAAACCGTTTGCTCCAAACGGTTTGGGAAACCGTTTGAGCAAGGGTTGGAGAACGTTTGATAAAGTAGTTTTTTTTTTGGATAAACATAGGAATTAACGTCATCATCTTCTACCTCAAGAACAGAGGTTGTTCTTCATGGAATTGCTAGAAAGAACACACAAAGGTGTCTAAGAAAGAAGTATAAGTAACGCGTTTAGGAAAGAAGAATGCAAAAGAAAAGCTTAAGGGTTTAGAGTTATAAAACCCACCTTTAGGTCTGATCTAGAGATCCAAGATTTGTAGCTTTAATGGTGGTTTGAGCTCCAGTAGATTTCCAAGGTCCGTTCTTCAGGTTTTGGATGGAGAAGATAGCTAGAAGGAAGAATCGTGTGAAAAACACCAATAAACCAACCTTGTTTTATGATTTCCACCATGAATTCAAAGTAGATGATGGTCCATACTTACCAAACCAGCTTGGTCGTCCTTCCTCTTCTCCAGAGCTCCTCCTTGGTTGGCCAAAGCAAGTTTGAGAAGAAAAGAACTAAGGGAAATGATCCATTGTGTTGTTGGAAAAAGGTTGTTTATATATTTATGGGTCTTTAAGGTAATTAGATAAAAGAGAGTTATCTTCTTTTATTTTCCAACTAAATCCACCAAAACTTGCTCCAATTTCTTGGCTACATGGTCACCTTCTAAACCTTTCAATACTTCTCAATTATCCAAGGTTTAAGGAAAAGAAACCCAACATCTTAATAAGTTGTATATATATTAAAGAGATATTTACTTAAATCTTGATTATTCAATACCAAGAATATATTTCCTTCTATTATCCTTCATATGAGACGCCCCTCTAATTTTCTTTGATCAACTTTATGCCAAGAAACATGAGAGATAATCTAGATGGTATATCCTATATGCTGGACCCTAGGTTTTGGGTAATTTGCACATTACACCAAAACTAGGTTTTAAAACACAAGGATTGCTCTACAAGCTATATCTTGGTGCTTAAGCTTGTGGAATCCATACCACCACATCATATTCATTCTTATGATGTCTCAACATCAGAGGAACACTTTAACATGTGCAATTTACAAGTTAACCCCTCAGCTTGGGTAATTTGCACTTTAGACCATTATTTAACAAAACAATGTTTCAACATTATGCAAAAAGGACTGAAAATGAAATATAAGTTCCTCATGAGCCTTAATTACATTACAAAAGATAACCACAAGCATCTAATCACATATTTAAGCAAAACACCTAGGGTTAGTTAGGGATGTTACAGCAATAGGGGCAATAGTCAACCCAAAAGGTAACAAGATATTCATAATGCCCATATCGAGTGTGGAAGGCAGTTTTTGGGATATCAATTTCCTTGATTTTCATTTGATGGTAATCACTATAGAGATCGATTTTCGAGAAGATTGTATCCTACTTTAATTGATCGAAGAGGTCATCAATTCTCAATAGCAGTGATTGATTCTTGACTGTGACCTATTTTAGCATGTGATAGTCAATGCATATTCGCATGGACCCATCCTTATTCTTGACAAAAAGAGCAGGTGCACCCCAAGGTGACCGACTGAGTCTAACAAAACCCAAGTCAAGGAGTTCTTTAATTGCTTCTTTATTTCTACTAGTTCCTCCATCTCCATGTGATATGAGGCCTTTGATATGGGGGTTGTTCCTGTAAGAAGTTCAATGTTAAAATCCACCTCTCTTTCTGGAGGGATCCCAAGAAGCTCATCAGGGAATACATTTGGGTATTCTCTTACTATATCTATGTCTTCAATTTGTAAGGGTTCCTTCTCTGTCACTATCACTGCTAGGAATGCTCTACACCTTGGGTCCATCATATTATGGGCTTTCATTGCTGAGATATGGATCTGATCATACTTCTGATGTCTTGTGACTACTACTTGTCTATTGTTAGGGTGAATGAGGATAAGTTGCTTCTTCCCACATAAAAGTTGGGATTGGTGAATGGATAACAATCCATTCCCATAATGATGTCGAAGTTGACCATGCCAAGTAAGAGAAGACTAACGGGAAAATATTTCCCAAAATAGAGATATCTATCAGGAGAATCTTACAGCACATTGATTTCACGCATCCACTAGGGGTGTTGATATTCAAAATGAAGTCCATATATGTTGTTTATAATTTCAAAGCTTCCACTAGTTTTACAGAGATGAAAGAATCGGTGGATCCAGAATTAAAAAGAGCCTTCACAAGTTGGCCCATAATAGAAAGCATACCTTGAATTATATTGTTGTTGTTTGTTTTCTCTTTAGTAGTCATAGCAAATAATCTCCCACTATGCTGGTTGTTGGGCTTTGGCTTGTTGTTCTAATAGTTGTTTCTCGGGGTTGAGTTTTTGGGAGGATTACCTTGATGGGGTTGAGCATCATTTTACCTTCAAGGTTTGGTGCACTCTGTCTGATGGTGTCTAGGTTTGAAACAATTGTAGTATAGAGGAGTCAGATAATCACAATCCCCACAGTGTTTCTTGCTACAGTTGTGACAAAAGGAATGGGTCCCCTGAGTGGGACAGGCAGCAGTATGAGGAGGCTTGTTTTTATTTCCATTACTATTGTTTTTTTTTCATGATGATGGTTTTTGTTGTAACGGTGCTGACCATTGTTGTTGGAGTGGTGTTGATACCACCCATGGTTCTGATTGTTGTTGTTTCTTAGGGGTGCAGAGTATGTCGCCTCTTGATGGTGCATCTCAGTAAATTGCGCCTTGGCCATCAGTTTCTTGAAAGTGAGTGGGAATTGTAGAGCCAAGATGTCACTTAGGTTCTTATTGAGCGCTTGCAAAAATATTTGTATCTTCCTCTACTTGGTAATACCAGTTGAATACCTCTCTGGAAGAGTGAAACGATGCAAGAATTTGACTATTGAGTCATTTCTCTAACGTATTGAGTTGAATTCCATCTCTTTCTTGATCAACACTGATTGGGGAATTCATTGTTGGCGGAATAGCTTTAGGATTTATTCCCAAGTCATTGCGGTAGTTTGATCTAGTCAAATGTGGGTCAAGTTTTGCCACCATACCTCCGTTGCACCCTTCAGAAAAAAGGTTGTGAACTTCACCCATAGGTGTTTGTGGCAACTCATTCCCTCTAGAATATCCTACATGGTTAAGATCCAATCCTCTACCTTATCTATGACATCCTTATCACTCTCCCCTAGAAACTAAGAGGATTTTAGCTTTATGAAAAATCCAATGGTGGTTTCTCTGGGGCCAGTATTCTTGTCAATAAGGCCCTTCATTATTGTCCCCAAAATGGACTGAAGTTGGGCTAGTTTGGTGACAGGATCACCCTTAGCAGTCGAAGGCCCTTCAGAATGCTCAAGGGAGGGGGTATTGTACTTCTTGTAGGATGAGGATCCCCTCATCTTCTTATAGCTCTTATACTCATCATCAGAATCAAAGAACAAATGTTTCATATCACAGAATAGAGAGAGTATGTGTCAATATAGGGTCCTAAAAGCTATTCTAGACTGGAGCAAGGAGGATGTTGGTTGCGATGGCTCTAATACCATTTCATGTGATGACATATTTTCCAAACCACACGCAACATAACATGATAATAAAAGTTCTCAACAACATCAACAATATGGAACACAGTGTTTGTTTCCTCGGCATACATAAGACAAACTAAAAGAAAGAGTAGTGTCCACATAAGAGACTACGTAATCATGCTGACAAAGATAAATGTACTACACCACACAAAGGAAACCATACCATGCTCCTAGATTGATCTTAGTACTCCATAACATAAGACTCCAGATGAGCAGGTCCTTATGTCCATGCAATATCCCATAGGGATTAACAATCCGCGACATGGACCAAGAGAAAACGGATCATCAATCTCTAGAACTATATTCTTATGTCAAGCTATTCGCATAATATAGGCATTAAGTATGATTCAAGGTAATATCAAAACTAGGTAGGGAATATTTGGTGGACTGAATTTCTCAAAGTAAGGATAGAAATATTTTAGCATTTGTATTTCAAGATGAAATTCCCACAAGGCTATGAAAAATGGTTCAAGATATCAAATTATCAAAATACTTGCAATGATCATTTTTTAAATGTTAGATTGAGAATTGTCATATCATCTCTTTATCTATGACTATAATTCCATATGTTCAATCATCTATGAAAGAACAACATGGTAGCCTATTATCTTAACCAGTATATTGGGGAACCACTAATCCATTACACCTTGTGCATAGGGAGACGGGACGTACCCAACCTCTAGGAGCCAAATCTCTAATGGTACAAAGCCCAAAGGGACAAAATTCTAAGGAGTCAAAACTCCAAAAGATTAAAATTTGTGTGTTTATCATAATATTTAACATCTAACAATAGTGAAGTAGTAGTGAACTTTCAAAGAGGCAGAAATTGGTTATAAAAAGTATAGGGTTCACCAATAAACAATGTACATGGAATTCAAGAGGGAAATTAATAACTCAATATGGAAATCAAGAATTTAGTACTTTAGAATCCAATAAAAATCCAATATTTCCACAGTGAGGGTTCAATGAGCTCCAAAGTTTCAAATCCTAGAAAAAGGAAACATCATGTGTTATTAGGCAATCATTGGCTTTGAAATCATCTCCTAGGTTCTTATTAGGTGAAATTACAATTTTACCTCTTAGTGAGTAGAATATCTTAATAATCATCCTTTTATTGCATTGTCTTGAGACCATTAAATTCTTTCCCAATATTGTAGCTATATCTTTGTGGACATGTACTATAGCATTCATTGCTCATGTTCATAGTAGGTAAAATTTATATATTACAAGATATTACTTAGGTAATACAATAGTATGGGCCACATGCATACATATAATTAAAGGGAAAATAACTTTAATGATTTGTAAAACAATTATGATAGTGATAACTATTGAATTTTATTTATTCATATATATACCCCTTAATATCCTTATTGTTATTCATTTTCTTCTTTATCATGTTGAGATCTAAATTATGAGAAACATTAATAAGGATAATTGAATGTATACACATATGTACTCAAAAGGATTGGAATATGTCTAGGTCATGATGTGTATTGATTGGATTGATTCCCATTGTCATTTGAAATTAAATCATCGTTAGACTAAAAGCTCTAAAAGATGCATGCATACATGAGTTGAGTATGCATATGCGAACATATACATAACCTAGTGAGTACCCAACTTTATTAGACATTTTGATTTAGGTTCCATCTCCTTATTATTAGTAGCTTGTATGATGCTATTTGATCATGACTTACATGGAATAGTAATTTGGGTGAGGGTAGGTACATCTTGATAGTTGGTTGTGATTCCTTATAGATTGAGAAACCCAACTAGCGGTGGAGGTGGTGGTTCGATGTGGTGATGGTGGTCGCAGACTTATGGTTGTTGCTTGCTGCTTGCACCTGCTACCAACATAGCCAATTGAAGTGGAGAGGAGGGGTGATGGTAATTGTAGCAGTTAATTCACCTCTGGAGATAGAAGGGCACTATTCTACTAGCTTCTATGAAGTGAAGGGAGATGATAGTGGGAAATTTAAAGTACTGGAGGAGGAAGAGACTGAGAAAAGAGGTTTGTGGTGGCTATGGGTGTTGTGGGTCTAGGATGTGGCGGTCAGGGGTATATCTAGGGTGTGGAAGGATATAGTTGCATTCTCAATTGAATGCGGTGCTCTGGGCATTTCACTCTTGATGTGTGGCGTCGTGGTGAGTGGTTGGTTGGTCCCTCAGCCATTTCTATTCTAGTAAAAGAATGATCACGGCAGAGGAGAGAAGTGGGTTGGGAGTTTTATGAGGTCTGGTGAGTAACGTAGAGCATTAAAGGGTGTATCCAATGGGCTTTGAATCAGGGGAAATGGTCGAGAGGAGGGAGAATGTTCAATTCATATCCTACAATAATGGTGGTCTTGGCTAGGGTTCGGAGGTTGGGGACGGGTCAACTGTAACATACCGGATCTTGGACCCTATCCTAGAAGTTTGACCTTTTGGACTTATCCAAACAAGGTTGAGGTTAGGATGATCCTAATAATCTAATGCATGAATAATGTAATCTAATATGTCACATAATTCATTTGGTTGGTAATAAGATGATAAAGAACTTAATTGAATGAGTAATTAAGATAATGGGCCACTAATGGGCCATATGACATATCTCATAAAAAGAAATCCCAAAAGTGAAATCTACATTTAAAATTGTGTTCCTTGGGTCCCAATTGCCTTGGGAGTCAAGTTTCACTTTACTCACATAATAATAATTCATTTAATTCAAATAGGAAAAGAAGATATGTGTTTTCCCTAAAATATCAAATAAAATAATAAATGACTCCAAAATAGAAAAATAATCTTAGATTTGTAATCTACATAATAAATATAGCCTTTGGGTGAATTTTCATCCAATTTGGAGAATGTTTGCGTAAAAGGTGAAATCAGGAGAGAGAAAGTGTGTAGAACCTTCAAAATATTAAATATATACTCAAACAACTCCAATATGTAAAAATTCATGACAAATTCATATCTAACACATTAAATATGACTTGTGGGTCAAGTTTCATCAAATTTGGATAATCCTAATGTCATTAATGAAGGAGGAAAGAGAAAATATGATTTGATTTATTTGACACATTAAAAGTTCTCAAAATGAAAATATAATTATATATTTGGATTCCTCATATCAAAAATAGACTACATGTCAAATTTCATTAATTTTGGGATTCGTTTGCACCATCAAAAGAAGAAAGAGAAAAGGAGAAATAAATGCATTGCCACTTTAATCGAATTTAATTTGGATAATATTTTTCCGTTAATTTCCTTATCATGTGGGTTATCATTACATGACTTCTTTCGATCGTATGATTCCATATCTAACAGCAACAAAGTCATCTCCTACCTTGAGTAGTAGACTGACTCGTGATGTACAGTAAACCTAGATTTGTCGCCAACTTTTCTCACTGCTCAGAACACGATTCTTTGAGATTTCATTTTCTTTGATTTCCTTGCCCTTTTCTACACTGGCCAAGCCCTTATATAATGGGGTTTGTCACTCCAATATCTTAGTCGGCTAGGAGGGTCTTGCCGCTCCCCTATTCCCTATCTTCTCCACTTTTTGCCTCTCCAGTCTATTGGATTCAACTTGTACTCTCAGTGATCTCATGTGAGACTTTACCTACCTTCTCACGGTCCCAGTTCATTGGCTTTATCTTCGGAGGGTGTTTTCCCTATCCCGACCGGAGTCCGGCGAGCCCTTGGGCTCGGGATGGCATCTCGGGTCTTCCCGGTGTTCTTGGGCGATTGCTAAACTTTTTATGAGTCGCCTTTGTGGTGTGTGACCCTCCAATTAGTTTGGCTAGGCATGTATGACATTTTCCCTCTTTTTCACCTTCTCCGTAGGGCTTTCCGGCATTAACCGGATGATGGTCATTTCTTTTGCGAGTTTTGGTTCTTCGAGTTCGTTGGGGCACAAGGAGGACAATGAGAACCCCCATTACCTTCATTTCATTGCGAGTTGTCGTGACTGAATCTCGCCTAGAGCTGCTTCTTCTCTTGTCATTGTTTCTTCTAAATGAAGAATATGGTTTGTGTTACTTTGTCTACCTTACCCTCATTTTTGTTTTTCTCATTAGGGGTAAAATCATCTTTGTGTCTCATGTTTCCTTTGCTATGGGGTGAGTCAAATGAGCCTTTGACCCGCTGACCTAGCCAGTCATCATTGGGCCATGTCAGTTGGGCCCGGTCTCTTCTCTCTCTCGCCTTTGATTTGTTGAGTTGGCTTTCCTAAATTTTCCTATTGGTGGATTTTATAAAACTAATAACTAATTCTACACTGATCAAAAAAATATGCATAAATAGTCGTTGGATTTAGAAAAATAAGGGCTATCTAATGGTATCAGTTTTTTTCTTGAATCTAATCTCAAAATTATGTGATTTTAACGGATTAACCTAAATAAGTAATAACTAGTATAAATCATAACTAATTATATATAAGTTAGAAAAATATAATAAAATATGTTTTGGACTCAGAAAAGTATAACCTAAAATATGGCATGGTTTTGATAACCTAATTCAATAATAATACAAAGATGATTTTTATGGTTTTGAATAATTAATGGAAACTTAACCCTAATTCCATATATATGCTAATAGGTGCTTTGGATTCCTAGTCTTAGACCTAGATGTGACTTTGGATCTTTTGACTCTGAAATTGAGTATGTTTGCATCACATATTATTCTTGTTGAGCAATTATCCTATTTTATTCTTTCTCTTGGTCATATGGACAATAGCCTATACACATTTCTCTTATCTTTTGATATCATGGTTCTTGTGAACTATCTTATTTTTTAGTGATCTTGTGATCATGGATATTCTCTTGACTTTGTTTCATATGCCTTGGTGCATGTTGGACTTTTGATATTATATGCCCAATGTGATGTGGAAGTTTACTTGGTAGTATATGCCCACTTTGAATTGGATGTTATATGTTATGTTGACCATTGTGTCATGGCAACATTGTTTATTCTGACTATACTTTCTACTTGCCTCTACATTATACATGCTATGTGATTCAGTAGCACTAGAGTAGTGCAAATTACATTGGTTTTGTTTATAGCAGATGTGATATTTCCTGCTCTTTTGGGATGGCAAGGAACCTCATACCCAAGGCAAGATGTGTAATTCTTGGCCCATGTTTTTATATATATTAGGGAGATGGCAGTATTACTTTCTCTATTAGGTTTCAAATTTATGAGGGTTGGCCACCAATTGTGTTTATATTGTTCTAGGGCTATGTTTATCTCACATGCATGTAGGTTGATGAAATTTATGATGGGTTATGTGCCCAAATTGATGATGGGTTTTGTGCCCATAAATCTTGAAGGGTTATGTGCCCTAATTTCATAAGTGCTTATGTGGCACCACTTTTATATGTTGTTTTATGGCAAGTATCCCTTTTGTTATGATTCTTTTCTCTTGATACCCATTTGGATGGTACTTATCTCTTGCATCAGAAGCCTTTTATATTTGATGCCCTTTATTGTATAATGTTGCTCAATCTCCTTTTAGTATGCACATACCAGCCTTTGCTAATGTCTCCTATTATCTTTCTTTTGTTGGGGTATGCTTCCAACCCTAGGTGGAGGATTTGGATGACAAGGCATGTTGACCTGGACTTAGATTGAGAAGTTAAAGCTTGGAGACAATCTTGAAGTGGTTTAGATTTTCTCTACATGGATCCTTATGGTGTAAGTTTAAGATGTTCCCCTATTTATAATTAAATATAGTCATTTTTTATTTTGTTGTTATACTTTGGTCTTTTGATTACCATTAATAAAGATATAAAAATTATACACCCACTCCATCATACCTTCTGAGTGTGTTTGGATTGGAGGTTTTATTTTTCAAATTTTTAGTAGAGAAGTGATTTCACTTCTTTACAACATGGTATCAGAGCCCATGGTAGTCGGAATCTGACTATTTCAATTTTGTCTCCCTTTAGAACCCTTGACTTTGCTAGTTAGCTCTAAGTGAGATGTTGACCGTAGATTTGATCTATGATGGTATTTTTATGCAACAAAGTTTCATTTGAGGATGTAATTAGGTTATGAGAAGATAGAAGGACAAGAAGTCTTAATATGGATACATTATGACTTGGTTCCGCATTGATTTTGAGCTCACCATTGTTTTATATCGCATGATTCTTTGAAAAAAAAATATTTTTAATTATATTACTATATGTATAAAAGTTTTCTAGATTTCATCAAAGTTTTCCTTAACTAAGTCACAGTGAAGTGATATGAGAAGTTTTGGATAGTGAAACCCTAGAATTAGTTGTTTAGAACCTAACCCTAGTTTTTGTTATTAGGATTGATATAAGGGTGTAGTTGACCTACCCAATGACTTTTGGATGTTCATGTAGGGTTGATAGGTTAGAGACGCGAGGACCTATTACTCAACCCTAGATAGCGACTTGATAGTAGGGGTGAGCATTCGGTTAATTCGGTCGGTTACGGTTAATTCAGTTCGGTTAAACGGTTAATTTGTGGTTTGAGATTTTAACCATTAATCTAACCAAATTGAGTCAGTTAATTCGGTTATTGTCCAATCGGTTAATGGTTAATTTGGTTAACCAAATAACACTCGTGTAATAATATTATTTGAAATAGTCATATAATTTGGGACAATATTCTTATATTATAGTAGTATTGTTGTAAATTTAATTTTGTATGGCTCATAAAAACTTGATTACTATATATATGGGGAAGTATTTTGAAATAAAAGTACAACTATATATGTATATATGCATGTGTAGGATATTATTTATGAATAAATTTTGACTATTCAGTTAATTCGGTTAACCAAAACCAAAAATTTCTTTAACCGTCAAATTAACCATTTAACCGATTAATCGAAATAAATTAACCAAATTAACCGAATTAACCAAATTTACCCAATAAAATTAACCATTCAGAATTAACCGTTTGGTTAATCGGTTATTAACCATCACCCCTACTTGATAGTTGGATACATGAGAAACGTAAATCTCTAAAAACTTTCACAACTGAGATATGTGGGTAACTCTAAAAAGTTGTTTAGTTTGACTTGTTAGGTTGAACCCTTTAAGGGGTGGAGAGTAGTTAGTTGTTGATGTTTTGATCAATAGATTTCGAGGACGATATCCTTTTAAGGGGTGGTGTTATAACATACCGGATCTTGGACCCTACCCTAGAAGTTTGACCTTTTGGACTTATCCAAACAAGGTTGAGGTTAGGATGATCCTAATAATCTAATGCATGAATAATGTAATCTAATATGTCACATAATTCATTTGGTTGGTAATAAGATGATAAAGAACTTAATTGAATAAGTAATTAAGATAATGGGCCACTAATGGTCCATATGACATATCTCATAAAAATAAATCCCAAAAGTGAAATATAAGTTTAAAATCGTGTTCCTTGGGTCCCAATTGCCTTTGGAGTCAAGTTTCACTTTATTCACATAATAATAATTCATTTAATTCAAATTGGAAAAGAAGATGTGTGTTTTCCTTAAAATATCAAATAAAATAATAAATGACTCCAAAAGAGGAAAATAATTTATATTTGTAATCTACATAATAAATATAGCCTTTGGGTGAATTTTCATCCAATTTGGAGAAAGTTTGCTTAACATGTGAAATCAAGAGAGAGAAAGTGTGTCGAACCTTCAAAATATTAAATAAATGCTCAAACAACACCAATATGTAAAATTGATGACAAATTCATATCCAACACATTAAATATGACTTGTGGGTCAAGTTTCATCAAATTTGGATAATCCTAATGTCATTAATGAAGGAGGAAAGAGAAAATATGATTTGATTTATTTGACACATTAAAAGTTCTCAAAAGGAAAATCTAATTATATATTTGGATTCCTCATATCAAAAATAGACTACATGTCAAATTTCATTAATTTTTGGATTCGTTTGCTCCCTCAAAAGAAGAAAGAGAAAAAGAGAAATAAATGCATTGCCACTTTAATCGAATTTGATTTGGATAATGTTTTTCCTTTAATTTCCTTGTCACGTGGGTTATCATTACATGACTTCTTTCGACCGTCTGATTCCAAATATAATGGCAACCAAGTCATCTCCTACCTCGAGTGGGAGACTGACTCGTGATGTACAGTAAACCCAAATTTGTCACCAGCTTTTCTCGCTGCTCAGAACACGATTCTTTGAGAGTTCATTTTCTTTGATTTCCTTGCCCTTTTCCGTGCTGGCCAAGCCCTTATATAATGGGGTTTGTCACTCCAATCTCTCAGTCGGCTAGGAGGGTCTCATCACTCCCCTATTTCCTATCTTCTCCACTTTTTCTCACCTCTCCTGTCTATTGGATTCAACTTGTGCTCTCAGTGATCTCGTACGGGACTTTACCTACCTTCTCGCGGTCCCAGTTCATTGGCTTTATCTTCAGAGGGTGTTTTCCCTATCCTGGCCAGAGTCCGGCAAGCCCCTGGGCTCGGGATGGCATCTTGGGTCTTCTCAGTGTCCTTGGGAGATTTCTAAACTTTCTATGGGTCGCCTTTGTGGTGTGTGACCCTCCAATTAGTTTGGCTAGGAAGGTATACCATTTTCCCTCTTTTTCACCTTCTCCGCGGGGCTTTCCGGCATTAACTGGGTGATGGTCATTTCTTCTGTGAGTTTTGGTTCTTCGAGTTCATTGGGGCACGAGGAGGACGATGAGAACCTCCATTACCTTCATTTCGTTGCGAGTTGTCATGATTGATTCTCGCCCAGAGCTGCTTCTTCTCTTGTCATTGTTTCTGCAAAATTAAGAAGATGGCTTGTGTTACTTTGTCTATCTTATCCTCATTTTTGTTTTTCTCATTAGGGGTAAAATCATCTTTGTGCCTCGTGTTTCCTTTGATATGGGGTGAGTCAAATGAGCCTTTGACCCGTTGACCTTGTCAGTCATGATTGGTCCATGTCAGATGGGCCCGGTCTCTTCTCTCTCTCGCCTTTGATTTATTGAGTTGGCTTTCCTGAATTTTCCTATTGGTGGATTTTATAAAATGAAATTCTACATTGATCATAAAAATATGCATAAATAGTCGTTGGATTTAGAAAAATAAGGGCTATCTAATGGTATCAGTTTTTTTTCTCGAATCTAATCTCAAAAATATGTGATTTTAATGGATTAACCTAAATAAGTAATAACTTGTATAAATCATAAGTAATTATATATAAGTCAAAAAATATAATAAAATATGTTTTGGACTCAGAAAAGTATAACCTAAAATATGGCATGGTTTTGATAACCTAATTCAATAATAATAAAAAGGCAATTTTTAGGGTTTTGAATAATTAATGGAAACTTAGCCCTAATTCCATATATATGCTAAGACGTGCTTTGGATGCCCAGTCTTGGACCTACATGTGACTTTGGATCTTTTGACTCTGAAATTGAGGTATGTTTGCATCCCATATTATTCTTATTGAGCAATTATCCTATTTTATTCTTTCTCTTGGTCATATGGACAATAGCCTATACATATTTCTCTTATCTTTTGATATCATGGTTCTTGTGAACTATATTATTTGTTAGTAATCTTGTGATCATGGATATTCTCTTAACTTTGTTTCATATGCCTTGGTGCACGTTGGACTTTTGATATTATATGCCAACTGTGATGTGGAAGTTTACTTGGTAGTATATGCCCACTTTGAAGTGGATGTTATATGTTGTGTTGACCATTGTGTCACGGCAACATTGTTTATTCTGACTATACTTTCTACTTGCCTCTACATTATATATGCTATGTGATTCAGTAGTACTAGAGTAGTGTAAATTGCATTGGTTTTGTTTATAGTAGATGTGATATTTCTTGATCTTTTGGGATGGCAAGGAACCTCATACCTAGGGCAAGATGTGTGATTCTTGGCCCATGTTTTTATATATATTTGGGAGATTGTAAGTATTCCTTTCTCTAACAGGTTTCAACTTTATGAGGGTTGGCTACCAATTGTGTTTATATTGTTCTAGGGCTATATGTTTATCTCACATGCATGCAGGTTGATGAAATTGATGATGGGTTATGTGCCCAAATTGATGATGGGTTTTGTTCCCATAAATCTTGAAGGGTTATGTGTCCTAATTTCATAAGTTCTTATGTGGCACCACTTTTATATGTTGTTTTATGGTGAGTATCCCTTTTGTTATGATTCTTTTCTCTTGATACCCGTTTGGGTGGTACTTATATCTTGCATGGGAAACCTTTTATATTTGATGTCCTTTATTTTATAATGTTGCTCAATCTCCTTTTAGTATGCACATACCAGCCTTTGATGATGTCTCCTATTGTCTTTCTTTTGCTGGGGTATGCTTCCAACCCTAGGTGGAGGATTTAGATGACAAGGCATGTTGACCTGGACTAAGATTGAGAAGTTAAAGCTTGGAGACAATCTTGAAGTGGTTTAGATTTCCTCTACATGGATCTTTATGATGTAAGTTTAAGATGTTCCCCTGTTTATAATTGAATATAGTCATTTTTTTATTCCACTGCTATACTTTGGTCTTTTGATTACCATTAATAAAGATTTGAAAATTTTACACCCACTCCATCATACCTTCTTAGTGTGTTTGGACTGGAGGTTTTATTGTTCAAATTTTTAGTAGAGAAGTGATTTCACTTCTTTACATCAACCCAGTTTGACCAGGGCTTAAACCCCCATTTGAGCCATTTATTAGTGGTTTAAACCCCCATTTGAGCCATTTGTTAATGTTAATTCAAGAATTTGTATTTCCTAAGTTACTAACCTTTTTGGCCCAAAATTACATAAGATTGTATTAATCCAAATTCTAAAAATACTAACTCCCATAATCATAATTCCAATGCAGTAATTAAATTCATTCTCATAATTAATCCAACTTTAATATCTACAATTTTATAATTTCTTTTTATGTGATTCCAAAGCCAAGAAATGCTTACAGCGTCCAATTATCCAATTGTGGGTTGATGAATGCATATTCATCCCAGTTTTAGTTGCATTGTTAGTCTAGTTTAGCATTCATATAGCTTAGTTTCCATTATAATAGATTTGTTTTGATCTACTTAGGTTTTTATGAAATTGATACTTTTCTTGACTCCCTTTACAAGTTTTTGAATTCTATCAGTCTACACCAAGTTTTCCTAGGGGGTCCCATTGACCTTTAGTGCGTGGGAGTCGAGAGGAATATGCCTCTCGCGGGGTGTGGGACAGCACCCCGAACCGAAACAGATTTTGAGCACTTCTAGAAGGAAGATTGACACACATATTTTGTGTCTAAGGACAATTTCGACCTATCGATCAACATGCCAATTGACATTAAAATCGATGAAGAAATCAAGATATACAAGAGGTCAACAGCTTTGTTGACCTCATTGGTCGGCACCCAAGAGGAACAACAATCCATCGATAAGTAAGGTCGACAGCCCAGTTGACCCCCTTCTTCCATCATTATCGGTCAGCAACCGACAAGAAATTAGTCATCAGTCTACTATGTCAACATGCTTGTCGACGACCACATCTTCCCAACACCGTTGTCGACCCTCGACCTCCAAGACGATGACCAGAAGTCTAGAATTTGTCAATCGACAGACCTATCGACCAACAACGAATAATCGACATTGATGGAAAGAGGTTGACATCCTCGACCCTATAAATAGGCCCCCAACACAGCCGTACAACTGATCTCAATTTTTTGGAGATAGAAACATTGAAATGTTGTCGATAAGATCAGAGAAAGGACGAGACCTATCGACAAGCTAGTTCTATTGAACTAGCTAAATGATACCTATCAACCTCAAGCATAGATTGACATATCTCTTTCATCTGCAACTCCAGGCTGTCGATCTCCTTTCTTAGACGATTGATCTCTTCCCTGAGTTGTTGTTCATCCACCTACTTTTGCTGCAAGTCGGGGTTAATTCTTGAAACAAGAAGAAGGAAGGAAGTCTTTCATCGCACACCACACCGAGCTGCTTCTTCAACCATCATGACCATGATGGTGTCCTCTTCATCTTGTTGTGATATTAATCTTGCCATGTTGAGGGAGTAGTCTTTTCACTGGGATGTGGGACTAGCCTCACTACCTATTTCTTGCAATTCATTCATATTCCAACTCTTGTATGAACTCATTTAATTCATTGCCAATCGTTTATTACATGTTTTGTGGATTGATCACCTGCTTTACGTGATTTATTATAATATTTTACTGTGAGAACTTCAATGTTTAATATTTTGGTAGCCATTAGCTTTGGTTGACACCCTGACAAGAACTTCCAACGAAAATTCTCTGGAGTAGTGGATAGAGGATTTGTAAGTAATGAAACATCAAGTTTATAGGGATATCTACTCATGCAAGTTTCTGACGCCGAAAGGAAAAACTTGCATAACTCCAATTATATCTTCATACAGGTTTGGATTTGAATGAATGCATAGATTCGAGTAGTGGCGGTGAAACCCAGTTCCACCCTAGTGTTTCCATCCATTGATAACTAGAACCTTAATCTAGCTCTTTTTATTCATGCAATCTTAGATTAAACAAACCAATCTCAACTTTTATGATAAATACTAGTCTTTGATAGGTTACTTAGATTAGATCATCATCATCATCATCATCTAAGCCTCAGTCCCAACTATGTTGGGGTCGGCTACATGGATCCTTCGTTTCCATTCATCTCTATCATGGCCCATATTCTGGTTGAGATGTAGAGATTCAAAATCTCTCTTTATAAGCTCATCCCATGTTAATTTAGGCCTTCCTCTTCTTCCATTTATAGTGTTTGGATCAATAACATTGCTTTGTATAGGTGCACTAGCTGGTCAGTGTTGCACATGTTCGTACCATCTGAGTCGGCTCTCGTGCAACTTGTCCTTAATGCTCGCCACCCCCCACTTTATTCCTGATATAGTCATTTCTCAAGCGATCTTTTCTAGTCTTCTCACACATCCATCTCAGCATATGCATTTCAACCATGTTCATCTTATTGAGACCTTGTTTCTTCACCGCCTAACATTCACTCCCATAGAGCATGGCTGGTGGTATAGTTGTCCTATAAAACTTACTTTTTAACTTGAGAGTGATCTTTCGATCACATAAAACTCCAGTTGCACTCCTCCATTTCAATCATATTGCAGTGATCCAGTGACAAACATCATTTTGAACATCCCTGTCTATTTGAATAATAGAACCCAAGTAACAAAATTTATCACATTTTGGTATATCTACTCCGTCCAACTTGGCTCCATCATTCACACTACGAGATTGGCTGAAATTGCAATGCATATATTCAGTTTTTCTCCTGCTAATCCTCAATCCATTTGATTCCAATGCCTTTCACCAATATTCAATTTAATCATTTAATCCATCTTTAGTTCTGTCAATCAAAACAATATCATCAGCAAATAGCACACACCAAGGAATATCATCCTGAACATTCTTTGTCAACTCATCCATAACAAGAACGAACAGATATGGGTTGAGTGTGAATCCTTGGTGTACCCCAACTATGATAGAAAAAGTTGGTGTCACTCCTCCAGGAGTATTGACCCTTGTAGTAGAGCTATCATACATGTCTTTGATCAAGTCAATGTATTGGATTGGCACACCCTTTTTCTTCAAAACCATCCACAACACTTCTCTGGGTACTCGATCATAAGCCTTTTTTAGGTCAATAAATACCATATGAAGATCTCTTTTGCTTTGTCTATACTTCTCCATAAGCCTCCTTATCAGAAAGATAGAATCTGTTGTTGATCTTCCAGGCATGAAACCAAATTGGTTGTTTGATACCTACATTATAGATCTTAACCTCTGCTCAATAATCCTCTCCCAAAGCTTCATCGTGTGACTCATCAACTTGATACCTCTACAGTTTGTGTAGCTCTGAACATCACCTTTGTTCTTGTAGATGGGGACTATAGTACTATATCTCCACTCATCTGGCATCTTCTTGGTCTTCATGATCTTGTTAAAGAACTTCGTTAACCACATAACTCCTTCATCCCCCATAATCTTCCATACATCAATGGGAATACCGTCTGGTCTACATACCTTTCTCATTTTCATCTTTTTTAAAGCATTCTTGACCTCAAATGGTGAAACTCGTCGTGTGTAAATGATATCTCTTGTATTCATGTCACATGAGTCACTACCATTATTGCACTTCAGTTAGATTAGATAATTCTTTAAAATGTTGTCCCTTGGGATTCGATACTCAACTATACTGTGATAAGATCAATCCACTTGCGGGTGGTATTATTGCACTTCAATTTTGGTAAACTCTTGGAATTATATTCCTAGTGAATTTGCAGTGCGATAATATTCCAAATCATGGATCCTAAGTTGTATGACTAGATAAAAACAAGGACAATTTACATTTTGGTGCTCGAGTTTCAAAATATTTCAAATGGAGAGCAAATGAAAGAAAAAAAATCAATTTGGGAGGTGTAACGTTTGGGCCCACTACCCAAGGCTCTAGTAGAGTTTAGGAATGACGAATGACCCCACAGACCACCACTACACTTAGTTGTGTACTTTGTAGCCACTCACACGCAAACAAGGATAAACTTCTCAATTGTTCACCCATCCTAGTACTACTTTGGGCTGAGCATGCTTAACCACAAAGTTCTTTAGTGATGGACTCCCGCAAAAGGAGATGCACCTTGGTGATATGGGTAGTCCATTCAATCCTTTTACGATCATTTTAGTTGAGGCCTAAAATTTTGGGATGTTATAGTGTCCCCTACATAGATTCTTGATGTCCTTATCAAGGCTCAACTATACGGCCTTATAGTTTTTCCCTATTTCAGTGCAGACCTAACATGGTCATGTACACCCAGCTCTCGATCATAGTTACCAGCATAAGGGTGGCTCCATTACCAAGGATAGCCCTTTCCAACATGTCTGGACCGCACAATCAAAGAATAGCACGCCACAGGCCCATGTGGGCCCCACCTACTGGAGGGAAAATGGTTTTGTGTCCACAAGAATGACGACTAGCCTTGTTGGCTAAATGGACATCTATAAATCCCTTTGTTTTGATTATGACAAACATTTCATTCTTATTGATCTAACGAGCTACTTGAGTGTGCAGGATGACAAAGTAACAAGGGAAAATCTACAAGCTTACATATTTATATTTTCATGCAATGTAATCACTGTTGTAAAAACTTGTACAAAAATTATAATGTACAAGTACTTAGAATTGCATGTAAATCAAGCGTTAGATTCTCCCTAGCTAAACACCACAGTTAGACATGTCATCCCATTCAAATATGATTATTTTTGCACACTCACACACATAATTAGTGGATAAATTGAAACCTTGAAATAGGATCAATCTCGGTCGACAAACTCCTCGACCGAGACACTCTCGGTCGACAATCTTCTCAACCGAGAAAGATCTAAAGTAGCCGTTAGACACAACAAACAAGTTAGTTGGCAGTTGAAGAAAGACGTTGCAAATCACTTGTTCCAGAGAGCCTGTCGGTCGACAAAAGTTCGACCGAGTAGGTGTCTCGGTCGACCATTTGTCGACCGAGATGGTCTCTGACAGCAACTGTAGAATTAATTAATTAGCCGTTGTTAAAGCAACAACTTTGTACCTAACGGCTAGTTAAGCACTTAGAAACCCCTAGAAGTCGTCTAGAATGTTCTTAAGCTTCCTTAGGCCATTCCTATAAATAGGACAAGCCATAGGACACCTAAATACACTTGTTTTACACTTGCTATACTTGAGAAATACTTGAGCATACTTGAGCAATCTGTTGCAAGCAAATTGAGCACTGTGATCATTGGCCTACTTTCTCCTTAGCTCAAATTCGTGTCCTATAGGCTAGAATCTCCTACCCACAGCAATCACAAGTTCACACATTTGGTTAGGAGATCTATACGCTTGATCTAGGCATATCAAGCCTTGGGCTTTAAAGGATAAGTTGTAATTTCCTTTTTCTTTCTTATTCCCTATTACTGTTTGTACTCTCCTTGCTACTCCTAGGTTGGAGGTTGCGGATTGGAGAGGGTGAAGATCTTCTTGGCGAAGAAGGAGACTTTGAGCTACTTCAGAAGGCTGGTGCAACGGGAGGTTACTTCTAGAGAGGAAGGCTACTTCAAGGGGGAGCTTGGAGTTACTTCAAGAAGGCTACCTCAGGGTTGGTGCACCTACTTCAAGTGAAGGTTGTTCAAAGGGTGTGGTTGAAAGTATTGTATTTTGTATAAATCCTCGAGAGGTAATAAAATAAATACTTTCAAATCCCGGTTGGGTAAGCAACCGGGTAGTGGACTGACAACTATAGTATTTGCTATAGTTGGAACCACTCTAAACGCCTGTCTCCTTCTTCTAATCTCACTTTTGGTTGTTTGAGTTAAATAATTTTTAAAATCACTATAAAACTCTATTCACCCCCCCTCTAGTAGTTTTCAATTGGTATCAGAGCAGGCTTCAAGGAACCCTAACCAGGTCTTGAAGAATGGAGGGAAATGGTGAAAGGTGCTGTTTGGACAAAACCACAACATGCTGCAATTGGTGTTTAGGAACAAGCCACAAAACAACTGGATGCCCATGGAGATCAAAGGAAGAGCACAAAGAATGTCTTATTGCTACAACTAGTGAAGAAGAAGAAGAGGTAAGTCTCTTTGATTTATCTAAAGAAGAACTAGTTGCTATTATTGAAGAGACACATAATAAATATGTTGAGTGCAAAAAGAAATTAAAGAAATCAAATAAAGAAAATGATGATCTAAATGTTAAACTTCTTGCTCTTGCATCTGAAAATGAGGATCTCAAAGAGGGAAATAAATATTCTGATCTTAAGTTAAAATCTATGGAAGCCGATTGCAAGCTCCTTTCTGTTGAAAATTCAAACTTGTAGACTCAAGTAAACGATCTTCAAAAACAACCATTATTGTGCACCCATATAGATTATGACACTATTGTTAAAGAAATAAATTTATTGTCATCTAATCTAGACCAAGCAAAACTAGATATTAAGAAGAGAATGAAGAGATTGCCAAGTTACAACAAAAAGTCAGTAATTTAAATAATAATGGCATTCTTTATCAAAATCTTAGATAATTCCTATCATCAAATTGGGAGAAGAGGACTAGGTTATAAGCCTAAAGGGAAGTCCTATCAACCTAGTTGGAAAAAGTCACAAACCCATCAATCTATATATGTACCTAAAGGAACAAATACATTTTTACCAAAGAACAACCTAGAACAAAACCATAGAAAACGACTTGAGGTTGATTCTATATGTTGCCATTATTGCTCACGTCTTGGACATTACTCTTTTTCATGTCCTTATAAGAGAAAAGATGTCGAGTTAGTTTGGGTTCCAAAACCTCCAAACTAAATGAACAAAATCAAGTTGAGATATGACCAAAGACATTAGTTGCATATTTCTATGTCTATCTCAACTCAACATAATGAGATTACAAATGTAAATGAAATTAATATTAGTTTATTCCCTAGATGATTTAAAGTTTAAACTGAAATTATGCTTAGTCAAATGAAAAGAAAATTCCTATTTTCACATGATTGTTCGTAAAAGTATTTTCTGGTCTTTTCATATACTAATCATGTAATGGAATTATCATTGTATGCTGTTATTACCATTATACCATGTTTTCATCATTGGGTGTGCATAGATAATGAAAATTGTATGCATGGATCCATAAAAATATATAGGCAAGCAAAATGATTTATTAGTTATATGTTATTGCTTGCAACACAATCCATAAATTAGTATCTTTGAAGATTTGAGAAAATTAATTGTACCTTCAATGAAGAATCTTAAGTATTATGTTTGACATTTAATGCAGATATTATACTCAACATATTCAATCTGAAAATCTGCAAAATTAGCCTCTTGGTCAAAATAAAATTTGACCAAGGGGCGCTATGGTCGTAGTCAAATTCAACCTAAAATAAGTTTGACATAATAACTATTTGGATATCCTTTTATGATTAAAAGAAATTAATTTATGATCACAACTTGTCCCAATATTGTCAATAATAAACACAATATTACTCCCTTGGAAAATCTATATATGTGTGCTCTACAAAAATAGTCTATCAATTACATTAAAAATCAGCTTCAAATTCGTACTCAGTAAGTCTCTCGGTCGACGAACTCTTCGACCGAAAACCTTTCGGTCAGCCCCTCTCTCTCGACCGACAGAATCTAGACAGATTTAGTATCGGACACACTTTCGGTCGACAAATGTTCGACCGAGACAATGTCGGTCGACAATTGTTCGACCAAGAAATAGCCGTTGGATATAACCGTTGTAAACCGACCGTTATGACCGTTTATGACTGTTATATGACCGTTGGGGAGCCAAGTGGCGCCTCTGCAACATGACCGTTGCGGACGCTCGGTCGACGATTCGTCGACCGACCAGGTCGCTGGATTGTTATAAAAGGAACCAAAAACGGGTCACTTCCTCACACTTGCATACTCTTGCTTCCATAGGCTCTCTCTAGTGCATTTTTGTGCAACTCTTTAGCATCCTCATCCCCAAGCCTTCCTTGCTTCTTCTCCACCTTCAAGCAACACAATGGCCTCATCATCTGCTCGTGGGAAGAAGAAGGTCGCCGGCAGGAAAGGAAGGGAAGCTCGGGAAGCTACTCCACCACTTACGATCATCAACGAAATTGCCTTCCTCGATGGAGATGCTGGTGATCGATATCTACAGCTTTCCTCCAAAGCTCCTCTCCCACGACGACCAGTTGAAGTTATGGACTTCATCAACATCGTCGACTTGGAGGACCTTTTCGAAGTACAAAAGTTAAAAGAATTCATCAACCCTTCTTTTCCTTCCTATTCAATCAAGGTAGTGAATGAATTCTATGCAAACCTCATTTCCCACTCTGAAAATGAAACCATCTTCTTCTACACTATGGTCAATGGGCATAGCTTCCGATTTACTGAAGGGGATATTCTTGAAATGCTAAACATTGACATAGATGAATATCAAGACACCCTTGACCTTACTTCTGGAAACCCCCTTAACCAATTTCTCCAAGATGACCATACCATTAGTCTTAGTGACATCAAAAGGACCATTTTTAAATCCAATACAACCTGTCACGAAGATAGAGGCACATATTATGCTATAAATCTTAAACCAGCTGCTAGGATTGTAAACCTTATTGTATCAACAAACATACATCCTAGAGCCAATAAGTCTGAAGTTCCTGTTTTTCGTATGTGTCTAATATATGCCATTATCCAACGTATTCCCACAAATTTTATCCGCATTATTCTTAAAAACATGCTTGAGTTTTCTGGCAATCCTCCATATGGCGATTTTGTATGCCAAATTACTCAACATTTCCTTAAGACCCCACTTGAGGATCTAGGATATACATGGGAGCGTAGACCACAAAAAATAAGTAAGAATACAGTAGAAAAAATGGGAATTGATTTTGGTCATAAAAGGGCTAGAGTTGAAGGAGAAACATCTCATCAAGACATACCACCACCCCCTCCTTCTACTAACCTATCACATGACCCCATTCAAAACACTCTTACTTATATTGCTGGCTCCCAATATCACCTGAGCAAACAACTAGACTATAACCATCATGCCATGACTTATATAAACCAAAGAATGCAAACCCTTTCACCAAACCAACCTGATGAATATCCGTATTCTTTAAATCCTGGCATGCTCAATCCATACAATCCTTCGTACAACTATTATCAAACTCCACCTCCACCATCTGTGGATCTTACGCACACTCAGTTTTCATCCATGCAACTGCAAGATATTGCCGCTCATTTCCGATTTGACCGAGTTCCTACATTCTTGGAAGCATATGCTTTAACTAAGACAGGTGCTCTAGATTGGCAAACCTTGGTCCAGTATTATGGAACTGAGCCTTTTCTTGGGAAAGACCCTGACATTGATGTAATCCTTAAGTCTTTCCAGTAAATGATGGAGTTATTGTAATGATATCTTTTGAATAATTGTAATGGGTCATCTCTATATGATGTGTCTATCTTTCTATGCTTGTAATACATGCTTTTAATGAAATTGGCCATCTTTACTTGATTCCAATGGATATTTTTTTGTGATACATCTTCAAAATATGGATTATAAGATCATCATTGTAGAACATACAAAATAAGGGGAGTAATAAATAAAAATGCAACCTTTAAAATTGTGGCAAAATTGACAAGGATCTATGACACAATTACTTAAAACAGTTATGAAACAAATCCAGACACATTCTCGGTCGAGAAACCTTTCGACCGAGAACACTATCGGTCGAAAGATCGTCGACCGAGCAGGTTTCTGTTGTCAAGTTTGCAATAAAACTGAATATATTTGCAAATTAATCATGTTGAAGATAAAAATTGGCTAAACAGCTTCCACTAGATCAATTTAACAACATTAGGAAGCAATTGCTTATCACTCCTTTGGAGGATGTTTTCTTTGATATTTGTGCTATTTAAATAAAAACTCTTATTTACATTTTTGGCTTTTAAATGGACATCTTTTTCATTAGATTTGATGGGATATCTACTTAAGGGGGAGTTTTTATTCTTAAACGGTTATCTTTTTGAAATGACAAAGGGGGAGAGATAAATATAAAACTAAAATTTAGAAATTATGTAAAACTCAATTAATGAGTTTCATAAATAAACTCTTGGCTTTACATTGAAAGTTGCTATATTCCCAAATGATCTGGATTTCATGTTCCATAATTCATGGGGAATAATAAGCACACATTTTATACACAAGAGAAAAAGCTACAAAAGGTAATCTAAAGGTATGAAACTCATATGTCTTATATTTCCTTTATTTATATTTTGGAAATGTTTGTCATCTTCAAAAAGGGGGAGATTGTTGGCTAAATGGACATCTATAAATCCCTTTGTTTTGATTATGACAAACATTTCATTCTTATTGATCTAGCGAGCTACTTGAGTGTGCAGGATGACAAAGTAACAAGGGAAAATCTACAAACTTACATATTTATATTTTCATGCAATGTAATCACTGTTGTAAAAACTTGTACAAAAATTATAATGTACAAGTACTTAGAATTGCATGTAAATCAAGCGTTAGATTCTCCCTAGCTAAACACCACAGTTAGACATGTCATCCCATTCAAATATGATTATTTTTGCACACTCACACACATAATTAGTGCCTAAATTGAAACCTTGAAACAGGATCAATCTCAGTCGACAAACTCCTCGACCGAGACACTCTCGGTCGACAATCTTCTCGACCGAGAAAGATCCAAAGTAGCCGTTAGACACAACAGACAAGTTAGTTGGCAGTTGAAGAAAGACGTTGCAAATCACTTGTTCCAGAGAGCCTGTCGGTCGACAAAAGTTCGACCGAGTAGGTGTCTCGGTCGACCATTTGTCGACCGAGATGGTCTCTGACAGCAACTACAGAATTAATTAATTAGTTGTTGTTAAAGCAACAACTTTGTACCTAACGGCTAGTTAAGCACTTAGAAACCCCTAGAAGTCGTCTAGAATGTCCTTAAGCTTCCTTAGGCCATTCCTATAAATAGGACAAGCCATAGGACACCTAAATACACTTGTTTTACATTTTCTATACTTGAGAAATACTTGAGCATACTTGAGCAATCTGTTGCAAGCAAATTGAGCACTGTGATCATTGGCCTACTTTCTCCTTAGCTCAAATTCGTGTCCTATAGGCTAGAATCTCCTACCCACAGCAATCACAAGTTCACACATTTGGTTAGGAGATCTATACGCTTGATCTAGGCATATCAAGCCTTGGGCTTTAAAGGATAAGTTGTAATTTCCTTTTTCTTTCTTATTCCCTATTACTGTTTGTACTCTCCTTGCTACTCCTAGGTTGGAGGCTACGGATTGGAGAGGGTGAAGATCTTCTTGGTGAAGAAGGAGACTTTGAGCTACTTCAGAAGGCTGGTGCAACGGGAGGTTACTTCTAGAGAGGAAGGCTACTTCAAGGGGGAGCTTGGAGTTACTTCAAGAAGGCTACCTCAGGGTTGGTGCACCTACTTCAAGTGAAGGCTGTTCAAAGGGTGTGGTTGAAAGTATTGTATTTTGTATAAATCCTCGAGAGGTAATAAAATAAATACTTTCAAATCCCGATTGGGTAAGCAACCGGGTAGTGGACTGACAACTATAGTATTTGCTATAGTTGGAACCACTCTAAACGCCTGTCTCCTTCTTCTAATCTCAATTTTGGTTGTTTGAGTTAAATAATTTTTAAAATCACTATAAAACTCTATTCACCCCCCCCTCTAGTAGTTTTCAAGCCTCATAGATTACCACTACCCTTAACTGTGTGTTTTGTCATCACTCACGCACAAGCCAGGATAAACTTCCCGACTAGTCACCTATCCTAGTACTACTCTAAGTTGAGCATGCTTCACCACAGAGTTCTTTAGTGATGTTCTTCCTAAAAAAGAGGCACACCTTGGTGATATAGGTAGTCCAATCATTCCTTTTAAGATCATTTTATTTGAGGTCTCAAATCATGGGACATTACATCCTCGTCCAGGCTCAACTATAAGGCCATAATCATTTCTCAATTCAATGAAGACCCAGAATGACCCATGGGCACCCAACTCCTGATCACAACTACTAGTGTAAGGGTGGCTACATCACCGTAGACATCCCTTTCTAAGATGTCTGGACTGCACAATTTAAGACTGGGTCACCACATGCCCATGTGGACCCCACCTACTGGAGGGATATTGGCTATGATACCATTTGCAATGCCTAGGCCCACTACCCAAGGCTCTAGTAGAGTTTTAGGAATGATGACTAGCCCCACGGCCACTATTAGGAATTGTGTGCTTTGTCCTCACTCACATGCCAGCCAGGATAAATTTCATGACTGGTCACCATCCTAGTACTACTGTAGGTTGAGCATGCTTAACCATAGAGTTCTTTAGTGATGGGCTCCCTTAAAAGGAGGTGCACATTGGTGATATAGGTAGTCTAATCATACCTTTTAAGATCATTTCATCTAAGGACTCAAATCATGGGATGTTACAGGAGGATTATAAATCATAGCTCAAGAAATTAAATTAAGCACCAAATTTAGTATGTTACAATCTAACAAGTCTAGGTTTCTAGAGTAGGTGCCCTTAGGGTAATTGGGAGTCAAGGGTAGGAATTGAGAGTGGATATGAGGGTGTTTCACCTCATATCACTCACCATCTATCCTTTCAAAAACTCCTAAGAAATTGCATTAAGCACTCCTACACTAGCCACTAAAATCTATCACTTAGAAGTAAAAGAGTGGATATGTAGCTAGGAATATAGGGTGTTAGCTAGGGATCCACTTGTTGGACCTAGGGGAAATCCTTAATATAGCCTCACACAAGCCATCCTCTCCTAGAATCTAAATGGTTTCAAGCATAAATCAACAAGAAATCCATGATCTTAAGCACAAAGCACAACAAGAAATATGGAAAATAAGATAAAAGTAGAAAATAATCATCATAAAATGAACCTAGAGAGTTTATAAGTTATTTTCCCCCAACATGGTATCAAAGTAACATTTTTACCCCCAAACAGCTCACCTAAGGAGCTTAACTACTCATTACAAAGCAAAAGAAGAATAAGAATAGGAGTGAATAGTTGTAGAAGCTTGGTGAAGACTCCTATTTCTTCACCTCTTAGAAGTTGGAGCACGCCCTTCTTCTCCCAAGAATGGATGGATGGCGTGGAATGGTGGTGGATGATTGCCAAAGCCGTATAAATTAGGATTTTGAGGTTGAGGAAGGTGGGAATGAGGTAGAGGTAGGTGGATGTAAGTGGGATCTACTTGAATGCTTAAGATAGGAAGAAATGAATGCTAGAAGAGTGTAACCTTATGCTACAGCCGCCACCTAGCTATGTATAGGTGGTAGGGAAGTACTAGGTTAAGTGGGGCAAACTAGAAACTTCACTATAAAAAGTAGGTTAGGGTTGTTGAACACCATGGCCATGGTGGGTTGAGTGAAGTTGGTCGTGGTAGAGTGGAACAGTGAGATGGAAAAGGTTGGAGTGTCTGAGAAAAACATGATTTTGGGAGGCCAGTGGCACAACCGTGATGAGTGGATGGTGGCACAGACGTGGTGGTCACCACGACCATTTTGGAGGCAGCTGACTTAGTCATTTTCTTCAATATTGGTCATGGTGGAAGTCTATCACCACGGTCGTGGTGTGTGGCACGCTCGTGGAAGGTCTAAAGTGCCACTATCATTTTGTTGGCCACAGCTATGGTGGTTGAGTGATGTCTTCAAAACTTGATTTTCCTATGAATTGGGGCACTCTCACCATGATTGTGGTGTTGTACCATGACCCATTTTGAGGGTCCAGCTATGCTTTTTAGCTCCCAAGTCCTTCTCTCAATTGGCCTTTGCCTTGGATCAGATTTTGACCACCTATGGAAGGTTAGGAGATGGTCCAGGGCTCATCTTGGGGTGTAAAAGTTGTAGGATGCTCCTTTCTTTCTTCCCTCCATCTAATGCATGGTTCAAGTGTCTCAAAAACACACAAAGAACAGGCATAAGAAAATTTGATATTAAATCATTTATTAGGGAAAATAACATGCAATCTAAAATGTTTAGATGTGATTAAAGTACAAGAAGGCACAAGATGAAGCCCCAAAATAGGATTGCATCAGTACATCAAAAAGAACATTCATGCAACGAAATGTGTCTTTCCAAAAAGTGTCCAAATATGCCTTATAGCAAACTAGATATATCTCATCAACTAGAAATAAAGGAATCATGAGATGATATTGGTGGATAGTAAGATATTTCACTGGTGACATATGTAGGCCAAGCCTGTCAATAAGAATAGTAAGAAGAAAATCTTAAGCATGATCAACTTGTAGAAATCCAAAATATTGCCTTCTGTCTAACAGTCATGTCAAAGTTACATCCATATCCTAAATTATTTTGCTAAAAAGGGCACTTTTCAAAGCATTTTGGCCTTCTGGAGGGTAGTGCCCTTGCTAGAAAAAAATATTAAGGTCAAAAAATAGAATCATGACAGAAAAAACAAAATAGGGCACAATCAAAGTCAGAGTCCATACAATAAATCTATAATTGACTGACAAGATATGATCCTAAAACAGCAAAGATTGGCCACTGGAGGTCCCCAAAGAAAGGAACTCCACAAACTATGATGTCTTCAATAGAGTGTTGTAAACCTCTGTTGAACCATGATGTTCTCTCCTCAATGTGTATAGGTTGGCATCTTTTGGGGACAAATTAAAAATTGGTGATACCCATGACAGAGCAAAAGAGCTCACTGTGTGGATCACAGAAATGAGGGGGAAATTATGTTCGCATTAAAGAATATGGTACACAACTTCTAAATTTACCATTTTCATATTAGTTAAGGAGAACCATTGTGCATGGAAGCTTTGTCTTCATGTTTCATACTAAGATGGGAAGATTTCACAAAGATATAGAACAATTCCTTATTTTTACTTATATGTCCTAAAATTCTATGAATAGTAGATGTGTTGTAAAGAGTGAAACCTAATAGGGGATCCACTCTTCACTGAATTGAAGAATAAGTCCATCCAATCCCATCATACCAAAAAGGCAAGAAGGAAAGGAGGAATTTCATTCATTTCTCAAATGGTAGATATTACAGAGCATGATAATGAATAAGCAGCGGAAACAAAACTATTACACAGTTACTAAATTTTCTTTGTACAAATGTTCCTCACCATATAAGGTGGAACGAAAAATGAAATAAAAGGTATACACCTAAGAATACATAAGGCTGGTTGCAGAGGGCAACCAACTATCCCAAGCTATCCTCAAAGTCCACGTCTGTATATTCGATCCTTTAGCATCTTGCCTTCTAATGTACCTAAATCTAGGTGGAAGGGAACATCACCCAGAACATAGGAAACAATAAAGAGGTCAGCAAAGAGCTGAGTATGTACATATAATAAACTTTGGGCATTATATAGGGTTACAAGTGCAAAAAGAGATGTTCCCACAAGAAGGGGGCTATTTGCAATTAGGTAAGTTCAAAAGAAATGTAACAAAAGAAATGAGGCATATTACATTCAGATTACAAGCATGATAGTAAAAAGTGTGTCTTGCCATACAATCAACCACAATTTCATTTTTAAACAATAAACATTTGCATGCATAACAATATAGACTAAATATACCTAAAATAGGGCCATAACACCATAGGATCATGGCCTAAAAAGAAATAAGGGTGGAAACGCACACCCCGGGCGGAAAACGCACGCCCTATATAAGTATAGTTGTACATAAGTACCACTATTCTAGATATTCTAGTCAAACACATAGCATGCATAAATAGAGTAGCAAGACTATCATTTCAGTGAATTTCTCATAAAAAGACAATTGTAGCAAGTGGGGTCCAAGAGCACATATAACAAAGTAGTTCAACAACCACATGGAATATAATGAATCAAGAACATGAAATATGAAAGTCCAAGTAAATGATTTCAAGTAGAAATTAAGAGCTCAAGAGATGCCTCATTAAAATGAATGTAGGTTTCAGTCAAATAATGCCCAAATTAAAATAGAGGATGTACATACCTTATCTTCATGACTAGTGGTTAGCTCAATTAATATACTTGCTCCACGAAGTTGAGTTTTCATCCTAGGAACACATTATGTATGTTAGTCAAATGAAAGCTAACGTGTGTATAACCTAATAGGATGCATTTATGTTGTTCTTATACTAGTTTTGATCACCTAATCACATACTAGGGTTTTTAATCGTACTAAGTGAGTATATTATTCATTAGATATCTAGTTCTGTTATCCATATTATTCACATAAATCAAAGTAGGTCTACGTTAGATATATGTATTCTTGTAGTTTAAGTTTTGTAATGTCATTCTCTTTCTAAGACCATCTATTTCCATCTTACTCCTAACATCATATTCAGCATGCATTTTAGTTTCTAGTACACATAACATTACATACTTCTTAAGCATGTCATGAATACTAGTATTTAATATATAGAAAATAGGAAGTAGTCCAACATGTCGCCCAGACTTACATTTATAAACATATGTTCTTGTACATAATTTGTGTTCCCTTCTATTTAATATATCAACCTAGATAAATGGGTTGCCTAGCCCCATATGTATTACTAATTATCATCTAATGCTTATTGAAGTAGATTGGCTTTCAATGCTACTCAGAATTTAATTGGTATCTAGGATGTTTCAGTAAATCAATCTATTATTATGTATATATTTAGTGCCCAGTCAGTTGGATTATCCTCCTTAATCATGCTTTAATACATGCCATATTATTATTGACTAACGTATGACTTGATATATTAGTATCGAGATAAAAGTCATACATAACCTACATACTTCATACTATGTAACTAGATTATAAGGTTCACGTCAACTAATGTATTGATCTAATGCGATATAATCTTCATTATGTCCTTTGTTTATCTTGTAAACTGATATATTAGAGAATTGAATCTAAAGTAAGGAGGAAACTAACCTCATGTTGACATGGATCCTAATGAGGAGGGTCCTTGATTGTCCAACATTGGAAAAGGGACCTTGCTGGAATCCCATCGTTGGTATTTCTCCATCGTTCCAAGGCTCCAAATCATTCTTTAGCCCTCATCATGCAGATGGTGACAGAAGGAGGGAGAGGATGGGGAACAATGAAGGTGAAAGTCTATCAGGTTTAGTATTAAGACTGTAGGTGGGTAAAAGAACATCATGTTGTGTTTTGTGAAAGTCTGAAGGGAGGAAAGAGTGTGGTTGTCGAGTTCTAATGTGAGGTTGTCAAGTTGCACGTCTGCCAATCCGGTAGGCCGTTGGGTTTCAGAGGTGCAAGCGGGTCCTCGAGAGGACGGGTGGTAGGCTGGGAGTTTCTGAAGTCATGGTGGAGCCTGAGGAGATCTGAGGTTGACGGCCGTGAGTAGGATGGCGGCTGGGAGGTGTGGTACCCGATCAGAGCATGATGGTGGCCGATATCTGCAGATGTTGAGTTCTGGAATGTGAGGAGACGAGGAGAAGAGAAGATGTGGTGGAGAGGGTCAGTAAGGAAGAGGAAGTGATGGATGGGGAGAAGAAGTTGCTGGCAATCCCTATGGCGGCAGGGGAGCTGGTGATGGCGACATTCCAGGTGATGGAGGTGCATGGTCTGCAGGCCGTGTTGGTTTTATATGGTGATGGAGGAGGAATATGAAGAGGGCGTCGAGAAGGAGATCATGATGGTGGGGACGCCGCTGGGTGCTGCGGTGGACCCAGCGTTGAAGACGGTGGGGCGTCGCTACTACGGCCGACCGACCAACAGCCTCCATCGGCTACAGTTAAGGCAGTTGGCGGCGATCTGATACATGTTGCGTCGTTGATGGTTCTTGCACCTACAGGTCTGGTTCTCACGTGGTTGGTGCAAGGAATGGAGAAAGAAGAGGAGGCGGCAGCGGTGCCTGTGAGGTAGGGCTCTGTCTGGTGTTGCGCTGCCGTCAAGAGCTGTGAGAAAGAGAAGATGGACGGCTAGGGTTCTGTGTGTTACCTGAAGAGAGAGAGGAAGGGAAGAGAAGAGGAGGGGTAGTGAAGAGGAGGCGAGGTATCGAGGGAGAAGAAGGAACGGCCATGTCGGCTAGCCGTGTGAGATCTGTAGATACAGGGAGAACACCTTGATTGCGTCAAAAGGAGGGAGCGGGTCTCCTGGACAAAGAAACACGGTAGCATGGAAATGTAATAGTATGAAAATAAGGTGTTTACTAAGTTAGGTACTCAAACCATTAAATGGATGGCCATTGTTGTCCGATTGATACCAAAATCGAAAGGTAGATCAATTAGCATGTGAGAAATCCAATGTTGCCATCAATTTTACATTTTGAATATGTTTACTATTAGATTTCATTATTTGTATGTCATACATACATTTAATGTACTCACTAATTTTAATGATTATTACACATTAATTTGATTCATTTCATCTTATACTCCTAAGAATATGTTAGTGTGTCAAATTCGATTCAAGCATGGTATTTGGTATATTTGTTCCTTAAGTCTTGGTTATTGAGTGTGTTATGGTTATTTTATCATATATAAAGGGTATTAATGAATTTATGATAATGATTGGCTCCGGTTATCTCTAATGCATTGCAAACTAGGTAGATCAGGTATTCGTTGTAAATATAATCGACTAGGGCCTAGAAAAAGGGAGGCTACAACTATGTGTCTAGATTTGAGTATGTTACATGCGTAATAGTGTAGCAAATATATAGTGTAGCAAATATATAAACAATGACATCAAGAAGACGCATTGCTAACTTTTAATTGTTGTTTTTACCCATATATATAAACTTACTAAATAAACTATCATAAAATAGATAGCTAATAGTATAATATATATCATGTATTGTTTATTTGATATTCATACTAAAATATTGATTGATACATAGTTTGGTGTGTGTATATTGTCCTTGTACTAATCTTTCAGACTAGTTTTCTTCTCTAGTGCAGGTGTAATATGCATGCTAGGAGAGTAATACGTCATGGTATAATGATATCTGGTTAAGAGTGTTGGTATCATGGTATATATGTTACCTCAGTTGTAAAACATATACTATTTGTAGCTTTACGAACATCGTTATCCATTTCTTATAATAAGGTGATATCATGTGTTATTATGAAATTCGCTCTTTATATTGTGAAGGCATTGGTTTTGTGCCTTCCTTAATGTACCTTGCCGGCCGAGAAAAAAGAAATCAGATCACATCACAAATCACAGAACATAGTACGCACATTTTCCATTGACCAAATTCCTGTTACTTATGGAGAATCGTGGTATATTGAGTCCTTATCTTATTTGTCAATCTGTTTTCTTTTTCATGTGCAATTTTAGATGTGTTATGTTTTCCTTTGGAGGATTCTTTCCGAGGTGTACCTCTGGCATGTGTTTGTTTTTTATAGAGGGGTTGTTTGTGTATTTTGTTTTTATTGGTGTATAATATGCTCAACTTGTATTCAAGAACAAAAAGCAGGAGAACCAGCGAGCCCATGTATGTCTCAGATCTGAAAGAACCTAGACTTAAATCTGCTATCTCACGATCTATAGCTAGCACCAACTGCAAGTTAACAATGCTCTTGTTGGTTTGATAAGGCGTACATGATACCTAATTCGATAATGATTAACAGAATCTGAATCTAAATTTGGTAATCCACCGTGCCTAACTAACTAATTTGTAGCTAATAGTTGATGCATGATCCTCTACTAACATCTGGGTTTAGCTGCATTATCCAGAAGGATTAATACTGTAGTGTGAATGCTTTAAAATAAGATACAATTTGGATTGCAAGATTCGGCATATTGTATATTGCCAAATTGGGCAGTTGGTGTTTGACGCATTAAGTCGGTGAGGCAAATTGGGAGGTAGCTGCCGAAGTGCGTGTCTTATCAAACAGCGCGTGAGAGGAAGCCAACAAAGGAGACAAACAAACAAGGAGGGGAAGAAAAGCACGATGTAGCCACGAGTTAGTAGGAGTCCATCCATCCAACAAATTGAGTTCTGTGAGCACATGTTCCACTTGTTAGAGGACCACAACCTGCTCAAGCAACAGCACAATCTTGTAACAAATGATCATAAAGGATTTTGGGCGAGGGGGGACAGGAACGTAGTTGTAAATGATCCAACACACACCCATTTAATAAAACCATTACTAGGTCCGGCATAGTTGAGTTGTTGAGATGTGCATTATCACTGCATTCATTGATTGATGTGGATTTTGGATCAGCGCACGGATGAACAAACACACTTAAAATGCAGACTCACCTTCCACTTCCCCTTACTTTCTGAAGAGCACAGCTGTCGCTAAAAGGACCAGCACGTTAACTAAGTATAGTGCTTGATCGATATTGATCGAGCTTGCTTCTGCTGATGCCAGCTTCGTCATCCCATGATGCAAGGAAAGAGCAAACCCCATATCGATCGATGAGATATGGATATGTTCCACCATATATTCCTCGCAACCTGTCATTCAGAGTGCATGTTTAGGTATTCCGATAGGTAGAAGGAATGGGCCTGTGTATTATTACTACTCGTTCTCCGCATGGGATACAGTACACCACTTAGGTTTGTTGGCCGCCAGCAGATCGTCGAATAGTGAAGCTCGATCGCTTCCTGCCGGCAGGGTCCACCGACCAGCAACTCCTTCCCACTCAAAGGTCGTACTCCCAGCGTTATGTGGCGACAGCGCTGGGGCCGTGAAAGACCCGACAGAGGTGACGGCGGAAACGATGGGCCGCGCCGCGTGTTGCCGGAAACCTATAGGCCCACGTACGCAGACGATACGGCACACAGCGCAGGGGCAGGAGTCCGGCCGCTCATTGGAGAAGCTATCGTGGGGCAGTGACCACGAGGGTCGCACGAGGGGAGAGACGGTGTCGTGAGGTCATGAACAGTGGTTGTTGTGGGTTTGATTGGGACTTGCAAGTTAATGCCCCAATAGCATCACTGGATTTGTTGCCTCTGGCCCCTACCAATGGGTCCATGGGTATGGAGGTGATAGTGGACTTGTCATTGAGGATCTTCATAATAACGATTATGCCAGTATGGGCTCTTGGGTCTGATATATATTGAAAATATATGTGACCGGCCTAGTTAGCTAGACTAGGATCCGCATTACATGCTCATTAGATGACATGGGGTCGACCTCTCAGTCATTCATGCTTTCTCTGTCTCTCCGACACGTACACATAGCTGGACGTTATTGTTGGCTCTATATTTGATCAGGTGGGAGGATGTAGACATTCCAAGGATTGACTCTTTCCAATCTTTATCAAGTACTTATCCTATAGTAATCATCACCCAAATATCGGATAAGGTGATGGCCCAATAAAGGGCGTGCATGGAGAGCCTTCGTAGCTTCCAATTTCAACGTTAGCTAGTTCATACTTGCTTGGACCTACTGTGTGTTAAGTTAAATTGACCTCCAATATATAATACCTTATCACTAGATACTATTCGTTGGGGGTGCTCCCACATTGTAATGATATTAGATCAACTTGTCCCCTTTGTTTTTGAGACAATGTTATATGTTATCCACACTTTATATTGTATAAGTACAGTAAATACCATGAATTGTAGAACATTTCATCAAACTTCATACCATGATGAGAGCTTTTTGGTGGCGTTGTGGGTTGCACCATTGTTGTATTGCGTTGGCCGTTGATTTACCTACTCTCCTATTGTTGAGCCTCTATAGGACTATGATGTCCTAGGGTGAATCTTTTCCTTTTGGTATTCTAAACTCCACTTAATAACAATATAATATAATTCTTTCTCTAAAATATGGAGCCTTCTTTATTTTTTTCTAGGGTTTCTATCCTCTTAGCTAAGTTTTGGCATCCCCTCCTTCCAGTTATCCAGCAAAAAATCTTCTTATAAGTCCATCCTAGTTTGCCTCCAATATGTTTGAAGGTCGTAACGTGGAAGGTTTTTTTGATGAAAAATGACTTCTTTTTGCGGTCTTATCCTTGGCTATTTCCTCTTGGGTGGTCAATGGCAATCTTTGTAAGTGACCTTGGTGAGCTCACACACTAGGGTGAGTAGCCAAAAATATTGATGCCTCTAGATATGGATGTTCAACGAGCCCAGTCTAAATGGTATTTGGTAGGATCGTTTACTTAAGGAGTGTCTTCTAACATGTGTGTTAAAGCATCTCTAGAGACACATGGTGATTGAGGATGTATGATGGTGGTGAGTCACGTGACAACATATCCCTTATATCCTCGACATGGGGATGGATATCCCAAAACAATTAAAATGAGACAGAAGGCAGACGGGCAACAAGCTGCGCCACCAGCCTTTTTGGATGGATATCCCAAAATAAGTACCCGCGTATAACAAGAGTTGGCTTTGTGTTTCACCCATCAAGACAACATCAGTTTATGATACATTCTTTGGTGTTGTAGTGGTGCTTTGAAATCCATCAATAGGGGCCTTCAAGTTGCCTGCCTTTGAGCTCTCTCATATGTCGCTCGCATTTATCCTCGAGGTTGCTCGGTGTACCTGGTGGTGAAATACGATGCTTTATTTGTGTCCTCGGTTTTCATTCTGGTTCACCATGTAGTGGTGTTGATGTATCTACTATTGGTCAATTATGCAACAGTAGTATCTCTTGAACAGTGGTTTCTCCACTTTAGAAGCAATAAGAAGCCAATTATATTATTTAGACAAGAAATTTCCATCTGTTTGATGGTATCAACCTCCCACCATTCACTTTCTCACATATACAAGGGGAAGAATCATTATCAATGCATCAACTCCCTAAGTTTTCTTACCAGAATCATCAATATTCATATATGGTTGCTTTTCCTTCATGTTCTATATAATTGCATGAATCCTAGGTTGATGGCGGATGACGCAATACCAAAGGGCTACTCATCGATGATCATTCATTGAGCATATGGTTCTCGAGTAAACTAAATCTGCAGTCTTGTGCATCTGAACGTACAGAGGGCCGCGATCTGGACCGCATTTACGACAGCAAATATGGAGTTAGTGTCGGGATGTTATTTGTAATCGGATGAGTCATTGTGGCACATGTGGACGGAGACTTCGTCCATGCACGAATTTAATCCGGCTTGCTGATGCTAGTCCCGATGATTAAATGGGCCTTCCCTGCACATGCATCCATGCATAATTTTGGGCCTGGGCGCCCTAGCCGTTGGAGTTTGCATGCCCGTTTTAATTCTTTTTGCTCTTTCCATGAGAAGAAACCGCTGTGCTATCTGCTGCTTCTGGTGGATGGATATTCAATTAGCTGAAGTATGTACACGTCGGCCCAAGTCCTGCTTAAACAGGCTCGGTGTCCACAGCGAATGTTTGCCAAATTTTTGGAGCCTTTCTGGGAGATATCAAATGATAATAGGGCCTTGAGAAAATCATTAACGTACATCTGATGTGTCATTGATAAGGATAAGTCGCACAGAGCAACATTCTTTATTTTTTCTATGCACAGTTTTGGTAAAAAAGTAATAGTTAACAGCAAGTCTCATTCCATCAATTAACAACATCCGTCATCATCAACAAAAAGATAGCATACATGTCGTGTTATATACAGAAGTTATTTGCTTTTCCGTCAACTTAACCGGATAACATGCATGTCGTGTTATATACAAAAATTTTAACAGAATCGTTGGCCTCCAAAGAAAAAATATCCCTCGACTGTTACATGACTAATACCTATGACCCCTAGTGGTCAGAAAAAATGCCACTTCTCCCATTGTGTGGAAATGGTCTTATCTAGGTGGAAGAATATAATCAAAACAGACCGCAGATGTGCATTGTACAATATTTCAGTTCTGGTACAAGGGTGGCCTTCGCAACCTTGACCAGAATTCTAACATACCCCCATTAAACAAGGCAGAATAATAAGGTAGAAAACTGGGACTCCAGATTAATTCTATGACGCTGAAGGAAATGACTGTTCCATTACTCCCGATACTCTGCTTTTAACACCCATCTAGAGCCATCGGCGCCTTTCTCTAAAGCAGCTATTTCCTTCAGAAGATTCCGAAATAGCGGCAGATCCTTCTGAGGCACTCTGTCTTTAAAATGCTCTACTATGATGGAGGATTCGGCAGAACCTCCTCTTTGATGGATGAACGTGCACAATTGACGAATCAAGACCTCAGGCTGTACAACCGTCAACTTGCTAGACGGTTTAGCTCTGCTTTCTGATGCAGCATTGGCTCTCAAGGACGAACCGAGCTGGTGTTCAATTGCATGATTTATAGCATTTTCTTGATTTCCACGAGTCTTTGCCAATAGTTCAGCAGAAGACAAAGTTTTTCCTGTTGTGGCTCCAACAATTAAACCAGGCCCACTAGAAGATCCTTCTGGTTTTACTTTTGAACTACCCAGCAGATTGCTATTAACAGCAGAGCCAAACTTCCGACGGACAGAAGATGGTGCACCTGCAGCACCGGATTTTCCAGTCCAAGTTGGCACCGAAAAACTTTCCTGGCTCCTAATGATTCGAGATTGCCGCAGGGCCTCTGCTGCTTTCTGTGCAACCAAAGAAGCTTGTTCCTCCAATCTCAACCTATCGTCATCGTTGGCATCGACAATGGCATCATGATTCAAAGCACTCTAGACAGAACATAAAAGGAATAAAAATAGAGTACAATTGGTATAGAACTTGATATCCTCAAGAAAATGATTATTTGAGACAGAACTGTATAGAGAATTACTCACGTGTATTCCTTGTGCGCCGAAGAGACTCTTCAGCACATTTGTTTCTTCATCCATAGAACTACCATTCTCATTAGCCGCCTCTTTCCCTTTCCTATCGGGAATACCCGAGACTGACGCTTCAGATTTCGATTCTCCGGCCCCATATGCAGCAAGTTTCTCTTTGCCTCTTGTGTCACCTTTTGTGTCATCCCGGACCTCAACATTCACAGCACCAGATAACTGACTGAAAATATCTGATGTTTCAGTGGAACCCGCTTTACCATCATCTTGCAAAGTGAAGAGATCTCTCATGTCACGAGCTTTGAAGAATCTTCGTTGTTTTGGATTCTTCAATATTTTATTTGTGAGAAAATGCTTATAGATTTGTCTATGATAAACCTTTTCCTCTATGGTCCCACGTGTTATTAATCTATAAATTGTTACATCCTTAGTCTGCCCGATTCTCCATGCACGTTCTCTTGCCTGCATAATGACATTTCTATTAATTCCTAGATGCATATTCCACCGACTAAACAAGAGAGTAACGTAAATGGAAAATTGGAAAGAAGATTCTCTTTAAAAGAATCTGACAAGGGCACTGAATCAAAGCCAATATAATGGTCTTCCCAGATTACAGAAAGTTTGATGGCATAATGTAGAAAGCACCCTCCCATATTTTTACTAAAAAAGATATAATAGAAAAATTCATCAAACTAGTCGTGAAAAACATATTGCTGAAAAAATTAAGAAGCAATATACCTGCATATCCGTTGAAGGATTCCAGTCGGGATCATATATAATTACCCGATTTGCGCCAATTAGGTTGGTTCCAAGACCACCAACTTTTGTAGTAAGGATAAAAACGAAAACTTCAGTGGAATTATTAAATTCATCTATTAAAGCCATCCGCTGTTTCACTGGAGTAAGTCCATCCATTCTTCTATAGATGAACCCGCTATTAGAGAGAATTTTTTCAAGAATGTCAAGCATCTGTTGGGTCTGAGAGAAAATCAGTACACGATGCCCTTGCTCTTTCCAAACGTCAAGTACCTGGGCAACTACTTTCATCTTACCACTCCGTTCAGGATTACCATAGTCTAAGTGCTGCCCACAATACTCCCTCTCCAGCAGATCAGGATGGTTGCAAATTTTCCTCATGACATCGATTCCATAAAGTGAGTTACGGCGGCCATCAAAAATTTGCTCAACCTCGGAACTAGCAAGAAATGCACGGTATGTGGACCTTTGCTCATCAGTCAAGCTGCAGAACAACACATGCTCTATTTTCTTTGGAAGATGAGCATTCACATCTGCTTTCATTCGCCTGAGAAGATAAGGCATGATGAGATCACGCAAAACAACTGCACATCTGTAAGCTGTAGAAACTTGTAATGGGGTAGCATTTGCATATCCACCAACAGTGATGGGGACAGCAAATTCCCTTTCAAAGACAGGAAGAACTCCTAATTTTCCAGGGAATATAAAATCAAAAAGAGACCACAGTTCAGAGAGTTTATTTTGTATTGGAGCCCCAGTCATGATTATCCTATGAACAGTCTGCAGTTGTTTGCAGACTAAAGTAACCTCAGCGTTTGGGTTCCTTATGCGATGACCCTCATCCAATATAGCATACCCCCATTCTATATCAAGTAACTTTTCACCTAAAATCCTCAATTGCTCATAACTGGTGAGAAGTAGGCCAGAGTTTGAGTTTAAAACTCGATCAAGTAGATAATTCCACCTTTCGATAGATCTTCCGCTAGAAGGTGTTTCACTCTTACTATCCGGTGAATCTTTTTCACTATCATCATCACTCCCACTGGAGCTTGCACTTGAGCGTTTATCAAGACCATGGGCAGAATCATGCAATATCTCAACATGAAACTTTGGGTACCATTTGCGCGCTTCTCTTTGCCATTGTCGCAGAAGTGTTACGGGGCAGATAACAATGCTAGGTTTATACATGTTGCTGAAATGAAGTGCAGCAAGAAATGATATCACCTGAATGGTTTTACCTAGCCCCATCTCATCACCTATAATTCCACCAGCCCTTTGGCAATGTAATTCCCACAGCCACTGCACTCCTACTTTTTGATAATCAAAAAGTTGGTTGTAAATTGCACCGGGTATTTTAAATCCCCCTTCTATGATGACAGAAGATTCCCCATCATCAGCGTAGCCCTCTACCTGTCCATCATAGTCCCCATCAACCAAATTGTCACTTTCATCTACTCCTGGAAGAAGACAGTGCATAGGATTAAAACAACAGAAGATTTGAAAATTAGGTAATTGATTAGTAATATACTCAATAAAGTTGATTGACATTGTCCATTATATGCTGTTTGGGTGTTGAAGATTTTTCAATATTTAACATTGATAAAAGTATAAACTACTATGCTCCTATTGAAAGTTAACTAGAAATTTACACACATTTACATGCTTAGAAGGTAGATAGCTGGTGAAGATGATGAAATTCCTGTTAAACAGATGGACAACCTATGGCGACAGCATTTGTTTGTAGAGAAAGCACCTTATCTTGGCAATGAACCTTTCAACTTCTGGAAAAGAACAGGTAAGGTTCAAAACCACCAACTTGAAGTGTCGCGTCATACTTGGTAAGTGTAACCATAAATTGAACATACATAACTTGGGGCAACTTCTTGTATATTTGAATTCTTTTTTTTATCATTAAGCGTGCTTCTCTCTATATTAAAAAAAACCAGAAAAGCATTTACAAGTGGGGAGAGATGGGAATCATCTCCAAAAGAAAGGAACAACCTATCTATGCATAATGCTATTGTAGTCATTTGATTCTATGCCAAACTACATTTGTAGTTGGTTTACAGTTCTCAAAAATTGTTTGGTTCCTAAAGAACCAAATATGATAAATTAGTATATCTTCTTGGCATGTAGGTACCTCAGGCAGTGACCAACGAGCTTCCCTCCATATATTTTTTGCGATATTGCAGGTCCAGTGGATGTATGAGATGTCTTCTATGTCCTGGTTGCATAGGCAGCATTTTGACGCAAGGTATTTGCCTCTTTTCTGAAGCATGCATTCAGTGACTTGTTTCCCCTGCAGCATTTTCCACCCATGGATCATGAATCGTTGAGTAGCCTTTATCTTCCATAATCAAAGAGCCCAGTCATCCTTCGGATAATGGGAATGACAGATGTTCCATGCTCCTTTAAGAGTGAATTTCTGTAGCCCATCAATATAGCAAACATCTTGTTTACCATTCAGTTGTATTTGAGAGCAGACATTTCTGAGAAGATCAGTACCCCTGCTAGAAGGCAGAGCCCACACATTATCCTTGATAATCCTACTGAGTCGCTGACTATCATCTAGCCCATTACAATACTTCAGGCTGGTGCCAATACTGAGGTGGAGGAAACTCCCATTCATCCATGGATCTGACCATAAAGATATCTGATTACCCGTGCATATATCAAATCTTACTAGAGGTAAGAAATCATCTCTGTATCTTAAAATGGTGTGCCACATCCAGCTGTGGTGTTGTTTGGGCTGACAGGACCATACAGATTGAGTTGTGATATATTTACTATGCATCCACTTGATCCATAATGTGTCCTTGTGATTTGCTATATCCCAGAGTAGACGCATCATGCCTGCCTTGCACCAGTCTTCCACCCTGTAAATGCCAAGACCTCCTTCCAAATTTAGGCCTGCAGATTTGTCCCAGCTCACTGTGTGGAAATGACTTTCCCCTTCCCTATCCCTCTATAGGAATGTTCTGCATAACTTCTCGATCTCTTTCATGGTTGATCTTGGCAAGGGGAAAATACCTGTCCAGAACAGGTGATAAGTTGATAGTGTGATCACAAGCTCCAATCTGCCTGCCATGGACAGGAGCCTGGTCTTCCATGTATCAAGCTTGGTCTTGATCTTGTTGATTAGGGGGGTACATAAACCTTTTGTCAATCTTCCCGTGAATAGGGGCACACCCAGATATCTCACTGGAAAATTTGTACTGGCTATTCCCAGAGCAGTACTGATGTGATTTGGGGTAGACTTGCCGACAAAGAGTTGGCTTTTAGCAGGATCTAATTCCAACCCTGACAGGGTGTTTGAATTCTTTTCTATTCACTTGATATATGGATAGAGCAACTAGGCTGAGCTTGATCACAAAGATGATCACATTGACATTGTCCACTATGTTTTGAACTTATCCTCAGCCTTGACGAACATAAATTATTGGAAAGAGGTACAGCAATAACAAGAGAGATGTAGGACATATGAACGAAAGTAATGCACTATCACTAGTATGATGCATTATCATAGGCAATATAGCATGCCCCTTACCTGAATAACAATCACCCATGCAACTTGCCATGCACAGGAGCATAGCTGTTTTGGGGGGGGGGGCTACCGGGCTTTAACCCTCTCCCCAACCAAAAAAAAAATCTGAAATAGCTGTTTTTTATTATCAAACAAACCTAAATATATATATAAATATGTTGATCACTTGATTGCATAACTATTGACAGAAAAAGTAGTTGGTAGGAGTGGTGGATGGCTTGCTTGCAAGAGCTAGTAGTGCAGGTTCAACTCTAAATGAAAACAAAAAATTTAACCCATCCCCCCAAGTTGTAAAACAAAGCTTCATTTGCATTGATTTGAGCCCATTGGTGTAACTTTTTGGATCCGCCACTGCACGTAGGGAAGGAAAGCGAACAAAAAGTCCACAATATTCACTAGTAAAGAGTCCGGTTAAAGTTATATGAGTCTATTTGTATATGGGCTAAAGTGTGTCTTGGCCCATTAGGGTTTAGTCTAAAGTTTGTACGCTTTCCCCTTCTATATATAGGAGGGGGGTTATTCTTCTTATCAAATATATCGCATAGACATCTTTTATTTTACAACATGGTATCAGAGCAGTGATCCAACCCTAACCCTAGAGGAGACAAAAAGATTTTCTCTTACCTATTGGCGACAGCCGCCCCTTGTTAGCTTGGTCGCCTGCCAGGCATATGTCCACCTCCATGGCTAAGAAACTTCATCACCAAGTTGTCGTTCATGCCCCAGCCCCCGTCATCTTACCTCTTGTTGTCAACCTTTCTTGAACAGTCGTCCTCCTCCCCTAGCCTATTGTCGCTCGTCCCTTGTAAGGCTATATTCATGTTATACACACTACGGAGCCTTCTTCCAAACATGGAAAAACACTTTACACGTTTAAAAAAAAAACTTACTCTTTCGCACTCATGCCCATTGTCTTAAGACAATCTCCTGTCCGCGCCATGGAAGACGAGGGCTGGTATGGACTCCCCACAAATACACTGGCAATGATTCTGGAAAACCTAGTGTATGCTGACCGTTTCTGATTCAAATCGGTAATTGCTTAGAACTATACACCCTTGTTGATGCATCCTCCCATTGAAGTCCCTTGACTCATCTCCCTATCACTACACCCTAGTGTGTGCCCCGCTCCTACCCTCCTACCCACACATGGAGCCCATCGCTTGTTGGACAATTTATAAGACAAAGGAGCGACCTATTTGCAAAGTACTTGTGTCGGAAAAGAACCCCTTTCATTGTCATTGCTTACTGCCAGCCACACCCCCTCGCAACAAGGTTGCCGCCTTCATTATGACCAGTCGTTGGCTTCACGGAGGAAGTGGCCGCTAAGTTCCGCTCTCGGCCCTGCACTCACCAATCATGTTTTTTTCTTCTTCTACCCTTACCCAACATATGACTAGTATGAGATCTCTACACATACTACCAATTCACATATCCCTTGTAGTTTGTCACTATGACAGACGGATCTATGAGGAAAGTGCAACTGCAAGCAAGCAGATCTCTTAATTCTAGTATTAATTTGAAATTTTTGCACTATGTACATGATTTTCCCTTCAATTTGTTATTTGATGCTAAGTTTGCTAAGTGACATTTGGTCCATCTTCCTTTGGTTTCAAGATCTCATGAGTTTGAAGATGATTGGCAAGGGGCCTAGGAAATGTGACCTCCATTTCTTTCAAGGTGAAAGTCTACCTCGTGCTTGAGCTTCTACTTCTTGGGTGGCTCTCCTCTAGTGTGGCATTGTAGATATGGGCATCCTTCTTATCAATTGTTGAGTATTCTTTCCCACAGCAAGAGAAATCCTTTTTCTTTCCCAGATGTCCAGTACGAATGACTCCAGTCGGTTCTTGAGTCTATGTACATTAGAGCGGTGGAGCCTGCCTTATCTTATGTATCTACTATTACGTGTCAGTCTTGTCAATTGCCAAACATCGTAGGATGTCAGTCCCTAATCGTGACAATAAGTGCACTATGCGCCCCTTTCAATTTGGTCCATAGTGATGGTTGAGTTCCTCTCATAGAAACTAGATATGATGGATTTCATTATTTTATTTCCTTTGTAGATGATTGTTCTCGTATGACTTGGATATTTTTGTCAAAAAATAGAGAAGAGGTGTTACCTACTATTCAACATTTCCATCAAGAAATAGAAGTTCAATTTGATTACAACATGAAAGTTTTCCAATCTGATAATGATCTTGAATATGCTCAACGTGCTATGTATGAAATTTTTAGTTCCATTGGAACGTTGCATGATACATCTTGTCCTCATACTCAAACAAAATGGCACGGAAAGAAGAAAAACCGACATTTGCTTGATATTGCTCAAACTATTATATACCAGTCTCATGTCTTGATGTGATTCTTACCTTTAGTTTCCTAATTAATTGCCAACCATCTTATGTTCAGCAGGGTGCTACTCCCTTCTCTGTGTTACATCCCAACGATGAGCCTTTTTCGGTCCCTCTTTTGAGTGTTTTGATATACCTCTTTTATTCACAATTTTGATCCATGTGCATATAAATGTCACCACGTACAATTAAGATTGTCTTCTTGGGGAACTCCAACACAAATAAGGGACTAAAATGCTATTGTCCTATTAATAGGTGTCCTTGTGTCTAGAGATGTTACTTTTTATCAGTCTACTCTATATTTTGCATAGGCTATTAACAAGGGGAGAAATGGAGTGTACCACCATTACCTGTTTTGAGTGACGAAACTATTATTGAGAAAGAGAGGAACGAGAGGCAAGCCACCTCCATCACTGCAATTCAGTAATTTGAGCAGGTGTGCCATAGACGTGGAAGACAAGAACCAGAGAAAGTAGAGGCACCAGTCCCGGAGGCTATATTATCTTTAGCTACTAAGGTACTTGAAGGTCACTCTAACCTTAGTCTCCCGGTGCTATTCCTAAGGGTGTCCGTTCTTGTGCTACTCATCACCCTATATTTGGTGTCTATTGTTTACCTAGCTTATCCAAAACAGCATGCAATTTTGCTCTTGGAATTGACTCGGTGACTATTCTTAAGCATTATACTTAAGCTCTACAGGATATGGATGGTCACATGCAATGGAATCAGAGATTGCAGTTCTTTTGCAGAACGATGTTTGGGAATTGAAAGATCTATCTCCTGGTAAAAACGTTGCTGATTGTAGACAGGTCTACACAATTAAACATAAACATGATGGTTCTATTGAAAGATTAAAGGCTCGATGAGTGGTTGAAGGTTACACACAGACTGATGGTGTAGACTTCTTTGAGACTTTTTCACCAGTTGCCAGGTTTAATTTTGTGCATTTTGTTATTTCTCTAGCTACACATTTGATTGCTCATTATTTCAGCTTGATGTGAAGAATGCCTTCATGGTGATCTTGAAGAACAAATGTATATGCAGCGACCTCCTAGATATATCGCTCAGTTGTGCAAGTTGAACAAGACAATTAATGGGATGAAACATTCACCTCGGGCCTGGTTTGACAAATTCAATGATGTTGCCTTACAGATGGAATTTCTCACTCTAATGCTGATTATTCATTATTTCACTACAAGACAACAAGAGCCATTGTTATTCTTGCAGTCTATGTTGATAATCAGTGGCGGAGCCACGTTACGGGCGGGTGAGGCACGTGCCTCACCCAGCTTTGGAAATAAAACCATACAATATATCGACGTTTCTAATAGAGTTACGGGCCGCAATTAAAATTCCAATTATCTCAAACAAGACTTTATCGGCCGGACAATTGCAGGTTTAAAAGGATTCTTGCTGTCTGTGCCCTAAGTTTCTCGCATCACAGATGTGGCTGCCACTGGCTGGACATAACATAACCAACGTGGAGATGTTGACGAAGGTGTTAGATGGCCCACTTTTGCGATTACGCTGAAAAAATCTTGGCAAATTGATGCCTGCGAGGCTGGGGGGTATGTCTTTCTCTCACGCTGTCCGCTGTAAATTCTTCATGGGATTTGAATAGATAGTTACTATTATAATTATTTTGTTTCTTTTGTCCATCCATACTAACGACAGGATCGTCTATTCGTCTTTTCTCTGTTTGATTTCATCACTCTTTATCTTCAGATTCATGGGATGTTTGTTGTTCCTTTTGAGTTGTTTTTGCCAATTGAAATTCAATTGTTATTGTCATCAATATTTTTGGTACTATTCAGTTGCAGACACAATTATCTAGAAGAAATAATGGCACTAGCGATAGGTTCACACAAAAAGTTGCCTTTCATACTATCTTTCAGTATTCATTGTTGTCGCCCCACTCTCTAGATGACCATTATCGGGAGGCTTAGACAATTCTCAACAAAGTTTCAAATATGTATATTTGCTAGTATCTTTTTCCATACTTCTCCTTAATACTTTACGGATTATATTGCTCAATTGATTTTGCTTGCAATATTTTTATGCGTGTGGAATCTATATAAATAAGAATCAATTAGATATGAAGACATCTTTAAAAAAAAAATTTAAATCCATTGCAATATTTGTCAGTAAAGAAGAAAGTGGACGATATAGTGGAGACTGGAGAGTAGGCTATTAGAACCATTTTTGCACCCGAGCCTCAGAGTAAATTGATAGGATTAAGTTTACAAGAATAGGCAAACGTTAAACCCTACATTCAAAATATAACCCCAATGTCCAACATGTCATTACAAAGGCTACTTAACAACATTGCTCTGTCAAACACGTCGACCATGAATTTTCATTGATTAATATCAAGTTGGCTTGGAATATGTTGCAGTTGGATATATATAATGTTGTCACATATTGAACACTTTATATGATGAGAAATTTAAAATATAATTTGTTGAATAGGATGATGTATATTTCAATAATGTTTGGTACTCTATGTTAAGAAAGATATTTCCATAAAACTTAATATTAGTGTTATTAGGCCATAAGTTTAGAATATGCAACCACGACAATTTGCATCTATATATTGATTATTTTGAAATATTTGTAATTTTCTTTTCCTTTGACACATCGAAGAACATTATAGGCATAATTTTTTTTAAGTGTGCCTCACCCACTATCAAATTCTGGCTCCGCCACTGTTGATGATATTGTTACAGGAAGTAATGCTAGGGGAATAGCTACAGTCAACTTGGGATTATGAAAACATTTTCACACGGGATCTTGGAAAATTAAGATATATTATCTGAATTGAGGTCATGTGCTCAAGTAGAGCAACAAACTTATCTCGATGAAAATATGTCCTTGATTTGCTTCAAGAAACATGAATGCGGGATTATAAACCCGATTCTACTCCCTTGGACTATCATACTAAATATTTTGTTAATGATGATACTTTTCTGATATAGGATAATACTGGAGGATTGTTGGTAATTGATTTATTACAATGCTACTCGCCCTAACATATTTTATGTTGTGGGAGTGGTGAGTCAGTTCAAAAGTTCACCAAAGAAGTCACACTAGTCTGCAGTATATTTTATGTTCTGGGAGTGGTGAGTCAGTTCAAGAGTTCAGCAAAGAAGTCACATTAGACTGCACTATGCCGTATCCTGAGGTACTGGCGTACTAGTGTTCTAGGAAAGGTGTTATTCTAGATCAACAACTCGAGGTGATCAACTTGTTCTCACGGGATGTGCACATGCCGATTGGACTGGAAATACTCATGATAGACATTCTAATTCTGGGTATTGCACCTTTTTAGGAGATCAGCTTATCACATAGAAGAGTAAGAAACAGACTATTATTACTCACTCCAGTATAGGAGTAGAATATAGAGCGATGCTCATGCTTATTGTAAATTGTATAGGAGTAGAATATAGAGCGATGCTCATGCTTATTGTAAATTGTAGTGGGTCCAATCTTTGTTAGCAGAACTGAGCATATATGTTGCTACTCCTACAGAGCTCAAGTGTGATAACCGCACTGCTATCAATATTGCCAAGAATCTTGCTTTCCATGAATGTACAAAATATATTGAGGTTGGTTGTCACTTCATCCGTGACATGAACAGTCAAAAGAAGATTGTGACACCTTAAGCTAAAATAGGAGATCAGCTTGCAAATATTGCCACTAAACCACTGACCCCAATGGTTTCTCGGCATGTAAGTAACAAGTTGGGCATGCGCAATGTGTATGTTGCAGCTTGAGAGTCGGTCATTTCCCGCTTATGTAGACCTTTCTTGTAATTGTCCCCGTTCATATAAAGTTATAAACAAAGGGGGTAACGCCATAGCAACCCTAAGAATATTTTTACAGTAACATATATGAATATGTGTATGTTTGTGTGTGTCGCAGAAACAATATGAAGTAGATAACAAACATGTTGCATTTCTTAATAGCAATATAGTAGATTTTGAGAATAGATACATGAATTCCAACTACTCAATAGTCCATTTATTAGCACAAAATGTGAGTCATTAAATCTGATTCATCTTGGATTTTAGATATTGACCATATTTAAGAGCATTGTTTGTAGTTTTGACAAGACCTCAGTCATGCCTTACATTTTCTCAACAACATCACATACTTATTTAGTGGTTGTATATCAGAATTTAGACTCTAATTAAGTAGTTGCAGCAGAAACTGTTACACAGATGTGTCCAGGAAGCATCCAGCCCGTGTTCAGCTGTGTCCGGGGTGGAAAACTGGACCAAAATGGATTGCACATGTTGCAGACGTGTTCAAAAAGCTTTGGGCCTCGGTGGGCACGGACACGAGGTCTATGTAGAAGCATATGTGCTTCATAGGTAACCAGCGACTCCTGATAGTCCCCCTCATGTTGAGCACCCTGGCTCCTTTCTCCAGCCTAGTGGGCAGACCCCAACAGTTTTCGACCCTAGTGTGGCGCAAGGCAGCCCAAAGACAGCGGCTGGTGGCTCCTCCACTAGGTTAGTTGACCGGCCCATGCCCTGTTGTTGTCTTCACCCGGCCCCACAGGCAAGATGGTGTCCACAGCCAGTGACAGAGGAGGCCACGGGTGATGGCTGGGGAGGTGAGAGAGAGAGAGAGAGAGTAGTGGATGCCGAAAGGGAGATATGAGCAGCTGCTAAAGGGGTTGCGGTAAATTGGAGAGAGAGAGAGAGAGAGAGGTGATTAGATTAGGTAGTCACATAGTGCTCTGATACAGTGTAGAATATGATAATCTAATCTCTTGTTTAATTCAGAACATGATACAAAACGTCTCCTAAATAGCAGTAGGCTATGTCACACGCACAATATAATTTATAGTATAATCAAGTAAATTGGTTAGCAATCTTGGGCTTGTGGTCCATTAGGCCTGCACGCCTATATTCCATTAAGAGCTATTAGATTCACCTCTTACATGCATACAAGTAGGGCTGGCAAAACAGGACGACCCACTCGACCGATCCGACTAAAGCGGATCCGGGTCTTGGTTTTTTCGACCTGACCCGAAATGACCCGAGCCCAAAAAACCCGAATTTATGTGTGTCGGGTCTAGAATTACACTTGTCGACCCAAAAAACCCGATCGACCCGAATTAAATCTAACATTAATTTTACTAAAAAAATTCCATGATGGATATAAAATTTTAATATGTACAAACATATCTTTATTTTTTAAAGGAGAATTATGACTAGTATCTTTTGATTTACAATAGTTTATACAAATCTTTGTTTACAAAACAATATTTAGCAAACAAATATTTCCAATAATTTCAGGTTTAGCAGGTTTGCAATTTGGGTTTTCAGGGTTAGAAATTCGGGTAATTTCAGGTTTAGCGGGTTTGCATTTTGGGTTTTTCCGGTTTTGAAATTCGGGTTTTTCGGGTTTACATTTTCGGGTTTTTTGGGTTTGCATTTTTGGGTTTGGATTTAACATTGTATTATTTTTTGGCCATCGCGTCTATCAGGTTGGACCCGTAAATAGGAATTTCGGGTTCGGGTCGAGCAGGTATGAGCTGAAATTATATTTGGGTTGGGCTCGGGATGAGCATATTTGGACTAACCTGAATTGACCCGAAATAGAACCCACTCAACCCGGACCCGATTGCCACCCCTACATACAAGAGCTCACCTTATTGAATATTCACATGAATGGAAAATTTTAGATATAGATAAAAAAACTTCTTATGGTAGAAAAAGATACAATAGCAAAGAAATATCAAAAGATATAAGGTAAGGAAGACAGTAGATACTACATAGATGTGAAAGAACGCTAAATGTTTTATTTCCTATTTCAAAATCAGCATGATTTCTGTTCCAAAAACAAACTTCAGTTTCATTTTATTACGGGAGGATGAAAGAAAATATCTAGACATTACCAGCTTCATTTAGTTGTCTATCTTCAAGCGTTACATTAGCTCTCCATTTCTTTCCCGGTAAAGGTCTTTTAGACCTTTTCACCTTTTGCTTCTTTTCAATGTCATCAGTTGGAGATATTGGGCGTTTTAGAGGAGTTTTTAACCTATGGAAAGGACGAGTAGGTCCATCAAGAGTTGGCAGAGAGTTTGCATCAAGTAGTTTCGTTGAGGATCGAGCATTTGCCATGTTTGACATTGCACTGGCAGCTTTGGCAATACTAGAGGAAACCAAATGTTCACTCTTATCGTCATCAATATAGCTTGGATTGCTGACTGTTTGTGGAGGAGGTACTTGAACACGCCGTTCAAGTCCTCGAAGTTTATGAAAAGGAGTCATGAGTCCCTTGCGCACCATCTTTTCTCTCTCCTGGGATGCCAAAAAGATTTGTTAGGATACATTCGTAATTATCACTATCTTGAATATAGATAAGCATTAAGTAGCAAGTCTCTGACTCATTCATAAAATCCCACTTTTCCAAAAAGTTCTCAAATGCAGCATGTCTTTTTCATAATTATTTCCTTGGAACTTGTGATTGATTAAGGAATACAACAAAGGAATACAGATTTAACATGATAACATGTGATATACATTAGTTAAAAGAGATTGTCCTAATTGAAAATTCAGAATAAAGTCTTATATAATTTCACAACTTGTAAGTTGGGAACAGTTCTCTTTTTTGGATACGATCAATGAACTCAGTTTGTACACAACTTTCAAATCTACGACAGTAATCCTCAGATCACACAACTAGCAGACTAAATATAGGCTTAAGAAGTGGTCCCCTCTTCAAGCCAACCCCACCCTTAGTAAATGGAAAACAAATAAGCTTCTAGAGAAGAAAAAATATCATGCAGTCACCATAAACTATGAAAACTCACAGTTTCAACAAATCCAGTAGATGTAGCATCTAAAACCGCATCAAAATCATCATCATCCTCATATGCAACTGATTTAAGTTTCAGATATGATGTGCTCTCTGATGATTGGCTTTCTTTCAACTTTCTGCTTTTAGGTGTTTCCTTGACCAATTTCTCAATCAAACTACTATTTTCAATGCTTTCAGTAGAAACACTTTCATCAAGTCTAGCAATTTCATTTTGAAGCTTGGCCTTTGTTCTCTTGAGGCTTTTCAAGCGATCAACTGCTAGGGCGTGTTGAACTGAAAAACCATCACTTGTAACTTGATTGGAATCATCTCTATGTTCCAAGTCATTCTCAATGTCAATGTTACCATGTGTTGAGGCATCAGCTACATTTTCTTCAGTCGTTTTGGAATTGTCAATACTAGCAGCAACAGCATCAATCTCAGTTTTTACTGCCTGCAACCTGCTGTAGAGTTTTGATCGGATATTAGATTGAAGATCCTCAGCATCTTGAGAAGGATTCTCATTCTCCTTTTTGTCCTCAGGCGTAGAATGAGTTTCGACCTGCAGAAAGAAAGCTTCGTTCAATATATAAATGGATTGATAACTATCTCTCTATATTCCTTATTTGATATATGTTGGATCATATAACTCAGTCTGAGATTCTGAGTTCTTTCAGAGTATTTCGTTGGGTTTACAAATCTATTAACCTTGTATACAATTATCAACACGAATATGAGCAACTGGCATCATGGCTACTGACTGGAAATGGATTACAGTTTCGGTCAGCTCTAAACGTGGACATGCAAAACTCCAAAATTGCAAACAAAGTCAAAAAGTTTGACATAAGCAAGAATATAATCACATATACACTGCCGCTAAGAGCCGTAACATAAGTTAAATATAAGTAGAAACCTAGCAAACTCTAATTGCAAGTTTTTTCATGAATGGATTTTCGCAGAATATAAAGGGGGTTAACTTCTTAACAAATAATGAATCACAAAAAAGGCCAACAATAGTAAACAGATATATATATATATATATATAAACAATCCAGTGAGAAACATATCTTGGTGAGAGCATGAGAGGCATTTGAATAACTCTCCACATAGATCAATTTTTCATAATCCAACCGTATAGATTGCAAGTATACCTTAATATTTACCTTCCTACAAAATTTCATCACCATCCGATTTGTTGATCACTCACAACAACAAAATACTTTTCAACGCTCTATATTGAATTTCAGGCTGACCGTTGGATGTAAAGAGTATATATTGTACATATGGACATGTAAACAATGTCTGATTGCAATGACTTTTTGTGAGAAGGTAAATGAAATGATGCTTTTTCATCTATTCGGTTGGATTTTAAAAAACAGTTCTCAATTTGTAGTTATTCAAATGTCTGTCATGCTCTCGCCGTAGGATGTTTCTCACTGGATCGCTACCCTATATATATATATATATATATATATATATATATATATATATATATATATATATATATATATATATATATATATACACATACATCAACTAAAAACTTGTAGAAAGTTAGCGAAGTCTATCTACAAGTCTCATGCTATACTTGGTGTTGAAAGGTGCAATGGGAAAACTCACTTGTGTTGTGTTGTATTAGATGGCACACCCATGTCCTATATATAGGAGAAAGGGTGGAGATATTATAGATTTGGGACTCAAGGCAGCCTATATGGGCCGAGCACTTAAGCCCATTAACTAATTATCCTATTTACAAAATAGGCTAATAATACTTTCTAACACTTCCCCTCAAGCTGGAGCATGAATGAAACTCATGTATGGCCTAGCTTGGACTTACAGGACTCGATTAGACAATAAAGATAAAATTGTCACTCCCTTACAAAAAGTCACTCCCCTTAAAAAATACTTCCCAGCTAAACATATGATGACGCCTCTTTTGAGTTGTGTTCTGCAGGCTGGAAATACTCGAGCTTTAGAGTTCTCACGAAGTGCATCTAGAATGAAGAGCTTGGAATTCAAACGTCCCAGCAAGATTTTGTCACAATCAAACTGGAGTAAACAATCAAAAGCACCCCAACATGCCATATTTACTAGAGAGGAATGTGTGAGTGGTATAAATGCACAGTCAACACATCCCACGTACACAACGCGGCACGAACGCGGAGGCACAATGTCAATGTAGCAGTATAGGTATCTTCAAGTCATCTGAGAAGTGTAATCAACTGAATTAGCGCATAAAACCACGGACATGCATAACGTGGCACGAATACAAGCTGGACAGGGTGGTTCCATCAATCTGGCACATGAATTTTGGGGACTTGATAGGAATGAAGGCACCATTAAGGGAAGCCCAAGAAGATTAGCAGAAGGGACATGTCAACAGATGCAACTCGGAGAAGACGTAAGGAAAATTGCTCAGTGAAGACAAACCTGGATGAAATCCTTACAGATACATAATTTGCAAGCTAGAAGATGACGAGCTTAGGAGAAATCTAGTGAGAAGCAACCATCTGCCTCATGAGAATGTGGCGAGAATGATCAACTGAAACTAATTAATACCAGAGATGGGGACAAGAGGTCGGAATTTAGCTCAACAAGTCCTTGCCCTAAGGTACATTATGCGGTATGAACGTGAAAAACTTGGTGTCAATCCTACAGCTAAGATCCTTCAATGTCTTTTGAAAGTAATGGCCAACTGGAATTAGCGTAAATAGCTAAATCTCATGTCATGTGATGTTTAGTGGGAATGGCGTGCGACAAAGACATCAAAAGAGCATATGTGTTGAAGAATATGAAGCTCCATGAAAGTTTGGAATATATCACTCTCACCTCACTCATATGCTCTCTTCCATACTATCCCCATACTCTCTATCTCTACTCTATATCCTCCCACAGACCAAATACGAAGAGAATGAGTAGGTCGTGTGGAAAAGAGACATATGACTCCCCCACACGTGGAAAGAGACGCACACATGATGGGAGGGAGGGTGGGAAAGGAAAATGTAAAATAAGAGGTTTACTATGTAGAGAAGAGAAATCAATAACCGGAATCAACATGCAATATGATCCAATTATAAGAAAATTAAATGGACTTGTTCTTGATCCAAAACTGATAGTTGTTTAGCCCTTAGGCCAACAAATCTGGGTGCAAAATTTTTTCAGACTAGGTCAAGAAATAGTAGGATATGATTATCATTAGGCGTCGGATGAGAGAAAGACCTTTAGAGGACGTTATAGCTTGAACTAGAAGTAGATAGACTTCTTTTAACATGTTGTGTGAAGACCTGACACATCATGTAACTCTGTTGGTCAACAATGATAGGCTCCCAGCAACATGCCGTCTCGAGATTCTGACACGCCATGTAGGTTGTCAGAGGCGTGAAACATATGTTTGTCACCATGTCGTGTTGGAAGATGACACGCCGTATAAGATTGTCGAAGGCGTGAAACAGATGTCCATCAACATGTTGTGTAGAATTGTCAAAGGCATGAAACAAATGTTCATCAACACGCCGTCTTGAAAAGTGACACGTGTAGGTGTGAAAGTGACTTCCTTCAACATGCCTTGTAAGTTGCAATCTCTGAATGAAATCTTGCGTCGTCAAGACGATTTCTGGACTGGACACGCCGTGTTGGTTGGATAACACGTTGTGTCTACAGCGGCGAACGCACAATCTAGACGGGAATTAATGTCCTCAAGGAGAGCACAACCCCTGGGAAGACGCACCGAGGGGTGATGGGAATTAGCACTGTCACGTGTGACAACAGATCCGGTGGATCTGAGGCAACAACAACCCTTTGGACATGAATTAGTGCCGCCCAGGAAAAGACGTCCATGGAATTAGTGGAGGCTTCTAGGATGACAATAGCACAAGGGAGCGACGGCAGCTCCCTTGCTAGACCGCAAACAGATCTAGATGGAAATTAGTGTTGTCCAGACTCAAGAAAATCAAAAGGAAAACTAGACGGCTTCCCTGCTGCTATGTCTTTCTTTCTTTGCTGCTTTGATGGCAGAGGAACTTGATAGGTTGAAGGCAGCGGCGTGGTCAAGAATGCTTGATGAATGGATGGGATGAAGATTATCTACAGATGATAGGGAAGACAATTGGGGAAGAGGCAACGAATAATTATGGACGGGAATTAGCGGCGTCCAGAGACTCAAGAAGTGTAGATGGCCAGGATGGATGGTGTTGGCTTATAGATTAAGATCTATATGAAAGGAGAAGAAGAACGGCCATGGAGGCAGGGAGGATGCCTGGCAGGCGGCCAGCCTAAGCCGTGGAGAGACGGCGGCCGCCCACAGGCAGAGGCTCTCTCTCTCTCTGTTGCTCTCTGTAGGAGAGAGAGGTGACAACTAGGGCGGCAACGAGAGTGGGGAGAAGGAAGTGGAGTCGGCGGCTAGGGTTAAGTACCCAGGGCACGCTCTGATTCCATGTTGAAAGGTGTGAGGGGAAAACGCACTTGTGTTTTGTTGTATTAGATGGCACACCCCTATCCTATATATAGGAGAGAGGGTGGAGACATTATAGACTTGGGACTCAAGGCAGGCTATATGGGCCGAGACACTTAAGCCCATTAACTAATTATATTATTAACTAAATAGGTTAATAATACTTTTAACACTTGGAATTCAGTAAAATTCAAGTTGGGCTAGGTTTCTAAATCCGACCATCTAACTTCATAATCTCGAAAAATAGATCAACTATTGAATTGTTGACTTTCATAATAGATACAAAAGTAAATATTGAATATGCATAAGGGACAGAAGCACGTGCCCCTCATGATAAAAGAGGGAAGTGAATTGTTTTACTCTTATGTTTGTACAATAAAACACTCATTACATCTAAATGTTGTTCCTAATCCCAGAGATACTCAATCAAACACATTAATCAGTTATGCAAATCACTATTACCACCTGCAAACTTCTTGGTAACCATCACCCTCCAAAATATGAGGCTTATTTTTCAGCTAAATGGGAAAGGCTTCACCGTTACTATATCATATATTGAATCTGAATATTAGACTTGGTAAGACAATTAATTTCAGCAGATTAAACCAATTTCTTTGGCATTATCATTTTTTACAACAAAAAATGGCATAGAAATCAGAGTGGTTGACTTCATAGAAAAACGACTAAAATAGACTTTTTTGTGATTTGAAGCAGGTTGCATGCTCGATCCAAATAAAGTACATGTTGTTGATTGTTCCGGAATTGTAATGGATGCTCATATATTTTATGATTTTCACGATATTTAATGCCTAAAAATTCCCATATTTTTAGTTTGGTCTCTGGACAGTTCTTTTTTTAAAGTGGCCTTATTAACATGCGAGACATGGATCTTAGTTATCAATTGTGGATTCTCAGCCCCACCCTTGGTTTCTAGTCAAAGAGAAATTCACTTTCCCATATTATATTGACCTGGGGTTTAGTCCTTAATATGCAGGGGTGAGGTGTCAGGCCAGCAATCATCTTCTACAATAAGTGGTGTGGGCTATGTGAAAGGAAGCTTGTTCGCCAGGGTGTCGAGACTGCCTTGGTGGCAGAGATCTGTGAAGGCAGAAACGATCTAATGTGCTCGTCAGTTTGATTATTAGTCTCTCCTAACTTCTGCAGACATGAACAATTTTAGAAAAATCACATGCCCATTTTTTTATCAGTATCAACTTTGGATTAATTATAGATTGACTAAGTGTATTGGCTTCATCCTTTGTTGGGCGAGGTGTTGGATTTGAATGATCATGGGTTAGCTGGTGTTTTCTTCTTTATTACTGTTTCGTGAAAAATGTAACTTCCTCGGGACCAAGATGTGGCAAGACATGACATTTTGTCAAATAAAATTTCGTCATAGATAACAATTATTGCTTTCAAGTTCCGTCCATGTATAAGTCATATTTACATATTGTTTACACGGGGAATATTCGTGATAGAAAGTCTTTCAGTCTTATCTGATAAGTTTATGAGGATTGGACATTTGAACGTATATATAACCCACTTATTCTCATTTTTTTAATTAATAGTTTAACAAACTTTTAACTAAATTTCATTGTGTGTTTCCCAAATTTCTGCCAAACTCTCAGACTTTGACCTTTTCAGGCAAACCAAAAAAAGTTTGAATCGCAAATTTGTTACAGACTAACAGTAGTAGAAATCGAATTGATCAGTTGACATCATAGAAAAGAACACAAGATAATTAACATAAGAATATGGAAGAGAATAAGTAATAGGACGCAAATTCCAAATGAATAAATTAAGTTGAAACAGTTGTCGAAGAATGTGGGATTGATCTATAAAGATCTCTTATATAATACAAAATTCAAATGTCTTCTTTTGATTCCTTTGTTTGGTAAAAGGAATACTTGTCTACTTTAATCGCAATAAAAATGGCAAACATTTAGCAAGAAGATAAAATGGGATTTTGATTTAGGTTGCACTTCGGGTAGAGTGGGAAATAGGTAGAGATTCTCAAACGGAAAAAAAAGGATCAAATATATGCAAAACAAGTGTACAAGAAGCCATGTTAGGTGAAAATCTGAAAATGTAACATAAGTATATGCAGAATGACATGGTGAATTTATTGAGCATGGGGCTAAATGACATTCTTTATGAAGGAACCAAAAAAAGTTTAACCTTATTAGGAAAGGAGTGAATTCTCATACTAAAAGGATAATAAGTCGAGCCTACAAAGGAAAACTCAACCAATGAATGCCCAACTCCAAGCCTATGACCGACCCGTAGAGAAGAGAAGACAACACTCCTAAGTTGCCACCCTCAACCATCAAGCAACCCCAACACCTTGAATTCATTGATCCACAAGTCCACCCTCCATACTGAGGTGCTTGTCTATAAACCATTTGAATAAAGACTTGAGATTGTGCTCGCAACCATCAATGAAAACCCATATGACATGGCCTAGAAACATGAGCCTTGAATTGACAGCTGCTATTTGTCTTTTGAAAGCATGTTGTTTTCAACATATCTGTATATAATATGGCCTTCTAGAGATGCTTGACATCCGTTTTAATTTCAACCACATGCATTGGCATTTCATTAAATCAAAAACCAACGACAAGTCATCATTATGTCCTTGTAAATTATACAAAGGGCCATCAACAGTGAAATAAACCTCTTGCAAATTAGAATGAGCCCATTTATGTCAAAGATTCAGTGATGATTTATCTCCCAATCGTACTCTACATAAACAACCTCCGATAGACTAGGAGAAGAGAGATCCTCTTAAACAGACAAAGTCGATGGAGAACTATCGGAGGTCATATGCATAGAACATAACCCTTGGAACAGTTGGCTAGCCAAAGGCTTCAAAATTCAACTCTAGAGTTGACCATCCATGAAACTCAAAGACCACTCGAAACTTGATGCCCTATGTCAATGTTAGAAAGCAAAAACGTAGGTGATAATCTGCAAATGGGAAAGGCATATATTCAAGACTGTCTTGAACCAAGAATCCATTAGCTTAAACCAAATTCCCCCAAACTCTTCGACTATGAGCTTATGGGCCAGGTCCGCCACATCAAATTGAAATCACGAGCTGGATTGCCCCATCTAGTGCAACCAAGGAAGCACGGACACGTTTCTAAACACGGACACGGACACAGGACACGGCAAATGTCTAAAATGTAAGACACGGACACGGCATTGGATGAGTGAAAAATATTTCTATATTTCTTTAACATATAAATATATATGGGTATATGATGTATGAACTAGAATGTATTTTAAATTCATTCAGATTAATGTATCTATTATGTATAATCTATATGCATAAAGAGGTGTCTTCGTGTGTATTAGAAACAATATGAAGTAGAAAACTAAACGTTTGATTTTTTGTAAATATAGTATATCAGAGAATATACATATGATTTTGTATTACTCATTTAACCAACTTATTAGAGTATAATTTGATTCATAGTACATATTGGTTCTTTTCAACAGGTTTGTTTGTAACTGTGATTAGATCTTAGCTCTGAAACATTTTCTCAGTATTAAGACATAAATAGTAGCTGTATGTTCAACATTTGCACTCTGAAATAGGCTAGATTGCAGCAGCAGCCACTGCATGGATGTGGCCAAGAAGTGTCTGGGCAGTGCCCAGCTGTGTCTGGGGTGCAAAAAAAAAAAACAAAATGAACTGGACACGTCCCAGCCGTGTCCAAAACGTTTTGGGCCGTGTCCGGGAAGTGTCCGTGTGTCTGAAACGTGTCCGACACGGATACGGCGGCTGTCTAGAAGTGTTTGTGCTTCCTAGAGTGCAACACACTGCTCACATGCTCGCCTATAGAAAACTTGTGATCCTGATCAAAAATCATTGATCCAAGTCCCTGAAATGGCCAACGAACTCTTTCACCTCTTTGCCCTTCCATTTTAACCACTGAGGACACATCTTAAACGATTCCATATGTCCCTACAAAACTACTGCAACCTTTGAAATCTTTATACATGTCATTGACTCAGGGATTCTAACACAATTGGTAGAATTCCACCTCTACAAAGGTCACAACAGATGTTGCATCATATGGGTTTGTGTGCTCCCAATAGTTGTGCAAGACAACAATGATCATCTTGTAGCATTTTGCCATCCAGCTATTTTAATTTGTCTCATTTATATGACTTTATGTGTATAGGAGGGAAAGTCACCACATTTGGAGGCCCTACTTTAGTTTGCTCACCACATTGTCGGTCTAGGAGTATCACTCGATGTCGAGCCCTCAAGTAGCATAGCTAGTATTAGGCCTCATCTTGAGGAAGAATTTACCTTCCTTTATAATGTTGGAGAATACACAAGTAACTTCCCACCTTACTCGACCAAAACCTTTCACCGAGATCTCAAATGTGATATAAGGACCTTGATCTTGATGAACTTCTCAATAAGCTCTCCAGCCATCTCCACCAAAACTACATTATAGTCCATTACATTCAAACCTCTTCACAAACCCCTGAGCTTCCCATAGATCCTAAAAAACTCTCTGTAATTAGTAAATCCGACAAGGCCACAAGATCCAATAGACATCCCTAAATGTAAACCATAGTTGTTGAGGCGGACGCCTCAAGGGGGTCCACCTTGGTCACCCGCTTAGTTAAACAGACATTTGACCGCCTGGGCGGCCGCTTAGGGGCACCTAGGCCGCCCGGGGCGCCTAGACAATATTTTCTTGTTTTTAAAAATTTTATATATGTCATGTTAAATATATATTTGACATGTATAAATGATTTCATCTATTTTTAGGCTTCTACTTCATTCTAGCATGCCTATTTAGGGTGTAGAATACTATATATATACACAAAGTACCTTATATATGTGACATATATTGTATATCATGTAGTATTATAAGTTATAACACAGAAATTAAAAAAAGGCAACCGCCTAGGCGCCCACATAGGCAGTCTAGATGACCTAGGTGCCAGCCAGCTTAAGCTACTGCCTAGACGCCTTGAAAACTATGACATCAACTATCACCCACATTCTTCACCTTCACATTTTGTGCCTCAGTGTAGAGTCCATGTTTGTTTTTTGTTCAATGCCCCGCTCACAAAGGCTAAAACACAAGTTATATGATGACTCACTAGGAGGTACACATTGCTTCATTGATCCCCTACCCAAAACAACTCATACCCATACAATCTAACATTTGCCTCAAATTGTGTCCCAATCCCTCTCTGTCCCATTGTACCACATACCCTTCACCTTCCCCAAGATTGAAGAGTACCGATCGTGAAGATGGCATATGTGCCTCAATCTATATGCTTGGATCTTGTACTATACCAAGGTTGTCAAGGCGGCTAGGCAGTAGTTTTCATCCTATGGGCGCCTAGCCCGCCTAGGCGCCTAGGCGGGTGCCTAGGCTTTTTTGGGCGTTTTTATTTATGCTTAATTTTCAGTTACATATTTATTTATTTATACACATGATACTACATGCAATTTTGTAATTATGTGTTCATTAGATGTTGTGATATGCTGAACTTCTATTGATAACTGTTGGGAGGACCATAGGAAGGAGAATTAAGAGGAACTGAATGTTGAAGATAAGTAGAAACTGAACAAGAAAGAAAACAGGAAAATATAAAAGAAAAATGCAAGTAAGTTGCTGGAAGAAGTCAGATAAAGAAACGTGCAACAGCAACAGAGGAGACGTGAAGGAGAAAGAAGTTAGATAAACAAAAAATAGTTGTAAAGGAGTTGTTGGGGGACGAAGAAGAGATCAGTAAGCTTTAACAAATACATGCAAACAGCAACAGTTGTTTGAGATGTAGTCATGTAGGAGCAAGAATAAGTAAGAAAAAGTAGAAGAAAACTTGCAAATAGAAGTGGTACTAGTAGTCTAGTAGACGTGCGAGCAGGAGATGCAAGTAAGAATCTGAATTTCTGATATGAGTAACAAGGAAATAGCAATAAGAGGGGACATAGAAGTAACAAAAATTTAGATGCAATAGCAGGAACAGAAAATGAAGGAGAAATTGCAAAAAAAGAAAAGAAAAGAAGCTAGAATAGGAGACACAAGAGGAAATAGAAAAAAATCAAAGAAACAGTAGTATAAAAGGACTGATTTTTTTGCAACAATTGCAGCAAAATCGCCTAGGCTGTCCGCCTTGACCGCCTAGGTGCCCGCCTAGCCCGCCCAACCCGCCTAGTTTTCCCAACTCACCTATGACCCCTAGGCGCCTAGATTTGAGGGACCTCTGGAGCGCCTAGGACGCCTAGGCGCCCGCCTTGATAACACTGTACTATACTAGGAATCCCTAAGATTGTGGCCCTAAACAATAAGGCTCAACCATCCTTTCTCGCAGTTCAGTCCACGCTGGAGCGCAATGGGGTTGTTCTGGTCATAGGAGATTCATAAAAACACGTCAAATTCTGTAGAAATCAGTGAAAGCAATACCTTTCTCAGCAATTCATGCTCAATGTCTTCTGGATTGGCTGATGTGATGCCCAATCTACTCAGCAACAGTCTGTCCTCTTCGTCTTCTTCCATCCTACAATGATCAACAACAGCATTGAGATTAAGAGATGGGAAACAACTAACTTCAATGGCATACAGCACACAAACGACCTCAATTTACATGGTGCTAATGAACCAGGAATGGATAGGCACCTGATACACATTGAAATCAATGAGCTGAACATTACCTTGGTTGAGCTATTCAAATCGAGATTGATCAGAAATTCAAATGATGCATCCAGTTCAACAAGTAGAGGCTCTTTTATTAGCGATCAAGGTGGGGGGCTCTCCGACTCGGTGGGTCTGATATTTGGAAAATTCAGTGTCGAGTCTATAGCTTGGTCGGTTGTTGGCCCCCGAGCCGTCACCTAGAGCTGAACCGGTATATCCGTCCGTGTGTTCCTTGGAGGGAGTGCCGGATCTCAAACACGAGCCGCGCGACCCTAGCCCGGTGACTCCCCTGACAGCTCCAATTGCTAGCTACCTGCGGAGCCCTCTGCGATACCAGCGTCTGCGGCGGCTTCCTATTGCTAGCATTCGTACAGGGAGCTGCGGCCTGTAGCAGCGAGACAGCAAAAGCCTGACTGCCCTGTGAAGTGGCGAGAAGAGAGAAGACGTGTATTCTCCAGCGGAGGCGGAGACTCTTCCTCTCCCTGGCGCTGCCGCCCTTTTCCACCGCCTACTCTACCTGGACGAGGGTGCCGGGGTCGGGCGAATCCGGATCCTAAACTCGAAATTAATTAATTTATTTAAGGTAGAGCCGGTTAAATATTACGGAAATGTTTCAGTCAAAAGTTACGGGAGTCAAGCGCGGCTTACGTGGTGGGTTTTAATTGGATGGATTGGTATAAGTTGACTAATATGTAAATAAATTTATTTTACTTATAAATTTTAAACTGCGATGAATTTTTTAACAAAATAAAAACTATTGGATTCGTTATGAAAAATGCATTCTAACAAAACTAACATTGATATATTTTAATAAAAAAATATAAAATTGATATGAATAGGTTATTCTGGATGTCAATGAATCAATTTGGGCGTCAATTAACCATCTTTGAGTGTCATTTGAAAGATCTAGAGGGAGGGTGAATAGAGTTGTTTGGAGTTTTTAAAGTTAATTAAACAATTAAACACTTGAACATGAAATAGGAGGAAACAAGGAAGACGCAAGGATGTAGAGTGGTTCCTACCTTCGAAATCTAAGGTAGTCCGTCCACTACCTGATTGTTTCCAACCGGGATTTTGAAAGTAATTTATTTTATTACCTCTCGAGGATGTTACACAAAATATAATTGATTTCCTACACCGTTGAAGTAGCCTTCACCTAAAGTAACCTCAATCCTCCTAGAAGCAGCCTTCTAAAGTAACTCTAAGCCCACCCTTGAAGTAGCCTCAATCCTCTTAGAAGCAGCCTTCTGAAGTAACTCCAAGCCCACCCTTGAAGTAGCCTTCACCTGAAGTAGCTTCAATCCTTGAGGCAGCCTTTTGAAGTAACTCCAAGTCACCGGGAGCATCCTTCACCACCTTGAAGTAGCTCCACGAACCTCCATCAAACAGCCTCCAACTTAGGAGTAGTCAAGGAGAACAAAATACAATAGAAGGAACAAGATTGGAAGAAAGAAACAATGTTACCAATGAGTACAGCGCTTTGATCCTATATCAAGTGTATTGATCTCCTATCCACTATAGATGAATGTGGTAGTGTGGTAGCTAGGAGATACTAGGCTATAGGACACTAATGTAGAACTCAAAAAAACAAATTGCAAGTGTAGCTTTGCTTGTTTCTTACTAGGAATTAATCTCAAGTGTGATTGTATGCACAAGTGATGCTTTGGGTGTCCTAAGGCCTCTCCTATTTATATGAATAGGTTATAAGTGCTTAGGGACGTTCTAGACATTTTCTAGGGTGTTCTTAGTACTCAACTAGTCGTTAGGTGTCCTTAAATTATATTGCAACGGCTAGTTGTTTAGTGCTGAAAAGTGCAGTCTAGAACTTGTCTCGGTTGAGAAGTTTGTCGACCGAGTGTGTCTCGGTCGACCATTTCTTCGACCAAGTGGGAGGTTGAGGTAAATGTGTTGCAACGTTCGTTTCCAACTCCCAACTACTTTTCCAATTCAGTCTAACGTCTATAGAACCTACTTGAAGGTTTATCTTAGTCGAGAATGTTGTCGACCGAGGACTATTCTAGTGTTACTTGAGTAGATCAACAATCAGTGTTCGTGATTTAGACTGGGGTGATTCTCGATTGAGGATTTTGTCGACCGAGAGTGTGTCGGTCGAGAAAGTTGTTGACTGAGATTGTTCTTGTTTCAATGTATTCAATCATCTACTAAGTGTGTGTATCAATGTGTAATTGTGATTTTGTCTTAGGGGAGGGTTTATCTAAGTGTTGTGAGTGTATAGGGAAGATCTAACGCTTCATTTACATGACATCTATGTACTTGTACATTATATACTTGTACAAGTTTTTACATGGAGTACAATCATGAAAATGATAAGCAATCTAAGCATGTTGATCTTCCAATTTGTATAGATCTTCAACTATCCACTTCCTTATTTGTTTATCCCTGAAACATTCAAATAACAAGTTAGATCCACAAGAATGAAATATTTGTCATCGTCAAAACAAAGGGTTTAATAATATCCAATTTAGCCAACAATCTCCCCCTTTTTGAAGATAACAAACATTTCTAAAATATAAATCAAGATAATTTAAATACCATGAGTTTCATACCTGAGATTTACCTTATGAAGACATTCTCTTGTTTTGAGTGTGTGCTAGTTATTCCCAAAGAGGTATGGAACATAGCATCCAACTCTTTAAGGAATATAGAAACAATTTATGTGAAGCCAAGAGATTATGAAACTCATACATTTTGATTTATATTATTTCTCCCCCTTTGTCATTTCAAAAAGATAGCCATATAATCAATGTGTTCCCCCTAAATGAGATACTCCCCCTTAATTGAATACTATAACAGGAATGTCAAATTTAGCCATAATTCAAAAATCATGATTTATTTCTTAATCATTTGCAAGGGATGTTAAGCCCTGAAATGACATGAGAATCCTTTAGGCTCATTAATATATTTTAATAGTTTCTCAACCATTTACAAGGGATGTTAAGCCCTAAAATGATATGAGATTCCTTTAATCTCATATTAGGATCAATGAATATATTTCTTAACCATTTACGAGGGATGTTAAGCCCTGAAATGACATGAGATTCTTTTATGCTCATAGTGAAATCAATGAATGTATCTCTAACCAAATACAAGGGATGTTAAGCCCTAATTAGTGTAGATAATTAAATTAAAAGCATTGTATTCAAGAACATTGTAGGCTCCCTTATAACCAAGATTACTTTAAGTATACTAAGGTCATAACTAGTTTTGAAACAATGAATGATGTTCAAACATACTAAGTTTTAGTGAATGATTTGATTTCACAAGTAAGCATGTTATCAAGCTTATTTTAGTTCGGCCATGACTTCGACCTGGGCGCCCCTCTGTCGAACTCTTTTTCGACTGAGAGGCATTTCTGTAGCTATCCAATATATGCATTTTCATAAGTTATCCAATGAATCACTTCTTCTAGAATATGATTTGAATTTGTTGCATATGATCATTATTAGTTCTTCATTTTGCTCATATAGGAACTTGTGAATGTTGAATAATTCTAAGATAAAACCTTAAGATTAAGTTTGCCTTTTAGAGTTTAATTTATGTGAGCAGTATTATCTTGTCATAATTTTTTAGAAAGCTCAAAACTTAAATTTTCTCACAAAATGGTGACGATTATATTTTAACCAAGTTCCTTGTATGATCACTTCTTTTGTTTTCAATTTTGATTGTGTTAATGTTGAACAAAATCTCCCGTGCCAATAGATTTGCCATTAGTACTTTTCTTGAATAAAACCAATCTTTTCCTCTTGTATGCTTGTTTGGGACAATTTAATCATCAAAGTATAAAGTTTTGATGCCCATATATTCTTCCCTTTGATTAGGATCATTCAAATATTTAAAGCAATGTAATATGTAAAGTGCATTACATATTTGAGTCACTTAAGTTAATTGCAATTGAAGTATCTTATTCTTATAAAACAATTCTGACAGAGTTTTCCTCGGTCGAAAAGTTCTCAACCAAGTGAGGTTCTGTCGAAGTATTTGTCACCCGAATGTTTTTCAAGTCTTTGTAGGCTTAAGACAGTAACTTATTCGATCGACTATTTTCTCGACCGAAGTATTCTCGGTCGACAACTTTCTCGACTGATAAGGTTACTGTTTCTCCAGAAAATACAGGTTTGAGACAGAAACTTCTTTGGTCGACAATTTTCTCGACTGAAGAGTGTATCAGTCAAAGTTGTTGTCGACCGAGAAGGTTTCTGTTTTGTTTTAAGTAATTTACTAGTTTCAATTAGGGTTTAGATTACTTAATTATCCAAGATAGTGATGAGTTGAGTTGAGATAAGACATTATGAGTATCAAAGTAACATTTTAGGTCAAATCTCAACTAACCATATTCAAGTTTCCTAGGTTTGAAGTCTTGGAACCCACACTAAATCAACATCCTTTTTCTTGTATGAGCATGAGAAAGAATAATGTCCAAGACGCAAACAATAGTGACAACAAATGGAATCAATTTCATTTCTCCTTTGAGTTGAGTTGTTTTTGGGTACAAATATGGCCTTGGTCTTGGGTGCTTGTGTTCTTCTAGATTTAGGATGAGGTTTTCCTTTTGGAATATATCCTAAACCTCTTCTTCCAATTTGGCCAGAAGAATCCTTTAGGATCTTATCAAGAAGACCATTGTTTTTCAAGCTACTGGTTTCCTTTTATAACTTAGCAATTTTATCCATTCTCTTGTTGATGTCTAACTTTGCTTGATCTAGATTAGATAACAAACTATCTCTTTCTTTGATAAAAACATCATAATCTAAATGAGTACACAAGATAGGTTGAGTTTGAAAATCATTTAATTTTGCAAGTAGTTCAACCTTTTCTTGAGAAAGAAAATCATAGTTTGTTTCTAGAGTAAGCAACTTCATATTGCCGTCATTAAAAGATGATTTCAAGGTAGAATTTTCAGAAATAATACTTTCCTTTTCAGAATTAAGATCATTTAATTGAACATATAATTCTTCATTAGTCTTTGTAACTCTTTGTAGTTTCTTTTTACAATCAATATATTTATCATGTAATTCTTCGGTGCTAGCAATTAACTCTTCTTTAGATAAATCAAACAAGCTTATCTCACTTTCTTACTCATTTGTCGTAGCAATAAGGCACTCCACTTCTTCTTCTCCATCCTCACTATCATCACTTGAGTCATCCCATGCAGCTTTGTAGGCTTTTTCCTTCTTCTTGTGAGAGGATTTCTTTCCCTTCTTGAGTTTGGGACAATCACCTTTTAAATGTCTCTATTTGCCACATTCAAAGCACCTAGGGGAAGAGGAAGAAGAAACACTAGAAATTTTGTTAGTTTTAAATCTTCTATACTGCTTACCATTTACAATGAGAGTCTCTTCTTCACTGTTTTCTTCACTTGTATCATGACTAATTTTAGTTGTTGCCTTGAATGCAATGTCCTTTCTTTTCTCCTTTTTGTGTTCGGTCTCCAGTCTTTCTTCTTCTTCAAGGGTGACTTCATGAGTCTCTAAGTTGCCAATGAGCTGCTCCATCCTCAATCTGGTGAGATCATTGGCTTCTTCAATGGCCGTCACCTTTGGTTTGTACTTTGGAGGAAAACACCTAAGGATTTTGGATACTTGATCTTCTTCACTTATGAATTTTCCTAATGCAATCAACTCATTAATGATAGTAGAGAATCTTGCATGCATTTCACTAATGGACTCATTTGGTTCCATACGAAATTGTTCAAACTTTTATTTAAGCATACTAATCTTAGAATTCTTAACTTGTATAGTTCCTTCATGTATAATAGAAAGCCTATGCCATATATCATATGCAGTTTCACATGAAGAAATTTTATTGAATTCACTTACCGAAATAGAGCAATATAAAATACTTATAGCTTTGGCACTTAGTTGAGCTTGTTTACCATATTGATATCCCATGTAGCATACTCGATTTCCGAAAGCTCATATGGAGTACACACCATCCTCCAAAGCTCCCAACTGATACCTTGGAAATAAAACTGCATCCTTCTCTTCCAATAGTTGTAGTTACTTCCATTGAATGGTGGTGGACGAGATACGTAAGTTCCCTCAAAGTTCAAGTTGTTGAGCACACCATCCCCCATCCTCTAAGACTTGTTAAAGCTCCTTGAAGACTTGCTCTTATACCAATTGAAAGATCTAGAGGGGGTGAATAGAGCTTTTTGGAGTTTTTAAAGTTAATTAAACAATTAAATACTTGAACATGAAATAGGAGGAAACAAGGAAGACACAAGGATGTATAGTGGTTCCTACCTTAGAAATCTAAGGTAGTCAGTCCACTACCCGATTGTTTCTAATCGGGATTTTGAAAGTAATTTATTTTATTACCTATCGAGGATGTTATACAAAATACAATTGCTTTCCTACACCCTTGAAGTAGCCTTCACCTGAAGTAGCCTCAATCCTCCTAGAAGCAGCCTTCTAAAGTAACTCCAAGCCCACCCTTGAAGTAGCCTTCACCTGAAGTAGCCTCAATCCTCCTAGAAGCAGCATACTGAAGTAACTCCAAGCCCACCCTTGAAGTAGCCTTCACCTGAAGTAGCTTCAATCCTTGAGGCAGCCTTCTGAAGTAAATCCAAGTCACTGGGAGCAGCCTTCCCCACCTTTAAGTAGCTCTACGAACCTCCTTCAAACACCCTCCAACCTAGTAGTAGTCAAGGAGAACAAAATACAATAGAAGGAACAAGATTGGAAGAAAGAAATAATGTTACCAACGAGTACAACGCTTTGATTCTATATCAATCGTATTGATCTCCTATCCACTATAGATGAACGTGGTAGTGTGGTAGCTAGGAGATACTAGGCTATAGGATACTAATGTAGAGCTCAAAGAAACAAATTGCAAGTGTAGCTTTGCTTGTTGCTCACTAAGAATGAATCTCAAGTGTGATTGTATGCACAAGTGATGCTTTGGGTGTCCTAAGGACTCTTCTATTTATATGAATAGGTTACAAGTGCTTAGGGATGTTCTAGACACTTTCTAGGATGTTCTTAGTGCTCAACTAGTCATTAGGTGTCCTTGAATTATATTACAATGACTAGTTGTTTAGTGCTGAAAAGTGCAGTCCAGAACTTGTCTCGGTCGAGAAGTTTTTCGACCGAGTGTGTCTCGGTCGACCATTTCTTTGACCGAGTGGAAGGTTGAGGTAAATGTGTTGCAATGTTCGTTTCCAACTCCCAACTATTTTTCCAACTCAGTCTAACGTCTATAGAACCTACTCGAAGGTTTATCTCGGTCGATAATGTTGTCGACCGAGGACTATTCTAGTGTTACTTGAGTAGATCAACAATCAGTGTTCGTGAGTTAGACTGGGGTGATTCTCGATCGAGTATTTTGTCGACCGAGACATCGGTCGAGAAGTTTGTCGACTGAGATTGTCCATGTTTCAATGTGTTGAATCATCTACTAAGTGTGTGTATCAATGTGCAATTGTGATTCTATCTTAGGGGAGGGTTTATCTAAGTGTTGTGAGTGGATAGGGAAGATCTAACACTTGATTTACATGATATCTATGTACTTGTACATTATATACTTGTACAAGTTTTTACATTGAGTACAATCATGAAAATGATAAGCAATCTAAGCATGTTGATCTTCCAATTTGTATAGATCTTCAACTATCCACTTCCTTATTTGTTTATCCATGAAACACTCAAAAAACAAGTTAGATCCACAAGAATGAAATGTTTTTCATCATCAAAACAAAGGGTTTAATAATGTCCAATTTAGCCAACATCATTAGCCATTTATGGGCGTCGTTATAAATCTAGGTGTCAATGAACCATTTTGGGCACCATTAAGTGGTTCTTAGGTGTCAAACAGACCTATTTGGGTGTAGTTATGTTGTTTTGGTTTTCAATCCCTTATTTTGGCATCATTTTAAACTTCTGGGTGTCAATGAACCATTTTGGGCATCATCTTTATACGTTTGGGTGTCAATGAACCATTTTGGGCGTCAATTGACCATTTTTGGGTGTCAATAACCATTTATGGGTGCCATAGCATCCAAAAATGCCTTATTTAGGCATCATTTTAAACTTCTGGGCGTCAATGAACCATTTTGAGTGTCAATTACCTTATTTGGGCACCATATTTATACTTTTGGGTGTCAATGCACCATTTTGGGCGTCAATTAACCATTTTTGGGTGTCAATAGCCATTTATGGGCGCCATAGCATCCAAAAATGGCTAAATAGCACCCAAAAATGGTTAAATAGTTGTTTTGGTTGTCAATACTTGATAACACCCAAATCTACACATATCATCTATGCATTTTATCTATAGTTTTGTGTCACTTTAGTCTTAATTTGCCCAATAATGCTCATATTTTATGCTTTCTATCTCTCATTTGATAATGTAGTTAGAATAGCCAATAATGTAGCTAAATAGCTAGTATTGGACTTGCATGCACCGAACATAGATGATCAACCTCTTATCCATGCTCTCTCTGCTAAACTGAGGCCCAGAAAATTGTATTATTGGATATATCGTCTAATGATGAATGCATGTTCATGGGCCCAGTTTATCTCTAATTACTTGCTTTTATTGTCTTATCCTCTTTATATACCCATGCTAAACTTAGTGGATTTAATTCATATTTTTATTGGATTTTATCTTGCTTGTGCATGCCATTTTGGAACTTTTGGGCCTTAACTCCAAGGCCCATAGCCTGCTTTAGCCTTGGATTTGGTTGGGGTCAACAGGGGTCAACGGCCGGTTGCCCCTTTTCTTCTCCTCACCCGCGCGCTGCTCTCCTGCCTCTCTTCTATTCTCACTGAGCCAGACGATGGGCCCCACGTTCCACTAATACTGCTGGCTAGTATCAGATCTTCTTGTTTCCTCTCAACATTAATCGCGACCTGCCCTCCAAGGATCGCGACTGTGATCCCACAACACTGCGATCGCGGTAGTTCTTACTTCTGCCTGCAGTTTTTCTTCTCAGCTCCGCTCAGCCCTAATCGCGGCCTACGATTCTCTGAAACCGCGGTCGGGTCCTCCTCTCTACAATCACGACCTCTACCTCCCTCAGAACCGCGATTGCGATTCACAAAGATCATGACTCCCCCTTTCAGCCGCTCACCCTTTCTTTCCCACACCCGCAGCTACTTCTCTTCTCAACCAGCTGGCTGTCGAGCCCACCATCTATCTACCCTAATTGCCTACCGCAACAGGCAAGGTCCATCCGGACTGCGGCTATCTCCCAGCATGTTGTCCTGCTTCAAGACTTAGCCGCTGCACCTGGTTCCCTTCTCAACCGTGAGCAAGCCTTCACTACACCGCGACCTGGATTCCCCACATCCGCGACCATCATCTCACACGACCGCGACTCGATCACCATCATGGTCTCCGCTTGCTCAAATCACACATGCGGTTAGGCACAACATCCTCTTCAGTCGCAGTTCAATGACGACCTGCGATCGACAGCCACCAACACACTCTCCTCCATAACCGCAACCTGAGGATCATGGTCGCGCTCGTGATCTTCCTATCCGCGACCGCGGTGCCAATGGACTGTGACCTTCATGCCCCCTCATCGTGACCACAATCGTCAACCGCCCCCACCTAACCGCGGTCTTCCCTCCTATGCCACGACATCCAACGTCCGTCTAACATCGTGATCATCTTCTCCACTGGACCGCGGTCTACCGCCAACACCTACCTCCACCATCATTAACGCCCGCTTTCCATTGCCTCCCTCCTTCACCATCACGACCTACTCCTTTCTTCCACCTCCAGTAGCACCTCTGCAACCCTGGAACCGTGACCACCCGTCATACACCATGATCTCCCCTCTCAAGTGTCGCGGTCGCGATTCTCCTCCACAACCTTAAACGCGGTCGCAACTTTCTTTCCCCTGCCCATGACCCACAGTGCCAACTGTGACCAAAACCTTACACCATGATCGCGATGACCTTCTGCACTACCGCGGTCGTCTCCCTCAACCTCCCGCTGAACCGTGACCAGTGATCATATCTGCTCAGTGTCGCGATCAAGTATCGACAACCACCACAATTAGCACTTACTTTACAATCACCTACCCTCCTCCTGATCGTGACCTCAGCAACCTTACTCGCAATCACCTTCATCCACCTGCTCTTGATCTCAGCCTACGCCTCCAACCATCGCCATCACAAACCACATGCGACCCTCTCCCACATAACTGTGGTCGCGGTTATTTCCTACCCACAGACTGCGACCGCTACTCCCATCACAACCGCGACCCAAGGCAACACTAATCGCGACCGTGGTGATCATGTACAACACTGAGCCGCGACCCGCGGTCCTCTCCATCCCTACCCATAGTCGCAATCGCGGTTCTCAACTACCGTGACCATGCAAATGAAAAGAGGCTTGCGGTCAGTTTTATAAAAACCTCGACCGAGGTCTTTTAAAGTAGAGCCAACAACCCAACATTATAAATACCCCTACACCTGATCTAAGAAGGGGGGATCCAGACCTAGAGTCCAGACAGGTGGTCGAGGAGAGAGTCTAGACCCCAGGCATCCAGTTCAGACGCCGTAAGGCTGCCGGGTTGGAGCCAGAGCCCCGTGGGAGCATCCCAAGGTCTGAGAGGACCAAGGCACTCAGCCTACATGTTCCAACAGCCACCAGCCTCCACACTCTCTCTCCTCCATCTCCATCTCAGATCTACTCTCTCCAAAGGCAGAAGTTAAGAAGAGAGAAGATCAGTCTCCACCGCCATACTCTCACCTCCACTGGGATGCTGTTCAGGGCAGATACAAAGAGAGAAAGGACCAAAGAGTCCAGAAGGATGAAGAGGAGGACCAAGGGATGAGATACGACCTGCATGGAGGCCGAGGAGCGAGAGCCACCTCTCCTCTACATGCTATATCTCATCCTTCTTCTCTTTCATTCAGTTGTTTTCTTTGGTTATCTGTACAATGATGTTCATCCGTCTTTGTTCGGTGCTAACTATGCTTGTCCATGGCTAGTTAAGCTCCTTCTTGGCTATGTAGCCCGATCTGGGCATGTTTATGTAATTTTGCCTTAAGCAAGTAGATTCATATCAGATCTAGTATGTTGCATGTTCTATTTTCTCTTTCTAAGTTATGTTTGCTAGTTTGGTTGATCTCTTACTTGCTTGAACTGCTATTTCTACCTGTATCGAGAGATCTGTTGTAGGAATAGCTAAGAGACGATAGTGTGGATTTGAACCCAAGAGGAGGATGATCCAAGGTACTATGTTCCTAACATTCCTGGATACTCTAAGACCCGAGAGGGATTCTTAGGATATTCTAGGGTGTTGGTATGTCATCCTCGATAGAGGCTCGATGACATATTGTTGATGGTTAGTCATGCATCATGAGAGTGAGTGGGATGACCCCACAGGACATATGCCACTGTGCGTGCTAGATGCTTGCTTGGGTGTTCGAGGGCTATCTATACTAGAGAACGAGTGCATAGACATGCCCAATTTGTGGTTACATAGCCAGGAACTCTCTTTCTATGATTAGTAGAACCACGAACTCTGTTTTGTTTTCTTTTCTTTTCTCTTCTTTGTTTTGTTTTAAATCGTGACAACCCGCTAGACTAGTTCTAGCTCATATTTTCATCGACTATCGGTTTTGGCTTATTTGACCCAAGAACAAAATCTTTGGCGTCCTAAGCATCACCACGTCCCTGTGTTCGACCCTGTATATCTACTTTGACCCCGTAATAAAAGTTGTGGGGGATTAGAAGGATTCACGTTATAAATTAAATATTTTGACTCAATTTTGGGCCGATCAACTTTTTGGCGTCGTTGTCGGGGACGTGGTTTTCCACGTTTACATGCCTAAAAGATTTTTGTTCTATCACTATAAGCCTGTTTATATATGCATAAATTTTCTTTTGTTTTAAACATACTTGTTCATATATATTGAATACCTTTTCTTTTTCTTATACCTTTTTCAGCCATGGATCTCGCTTCAGCGAGACAAGTCATCTTATCCACCTGTCCTCCCAAGTTTTTCCGTAGTTCCGACTGCTGGCAAATAATTGAAGGTCACGCTCTACAACTAGTCGAGTTATACTCGCCTCCACCATCGTCGTATGATAAAATTCCAACAAAGGAGACTGAAAGCCAACCCTCAACTCCCATGCTATCATGGGATTAAGAACTGATTAAGGCAGTGGAGTTGGTTGGGGAAAGTATTCACGCACTCACCTCCTTATCCCCTCATCCCCAAGAACACGTCGATCCGCTCCAGGAACTATTAGATAAGCAGGAGCGTCAACTCCAATTGGTAACGGAGATTGCAGACCGCAGTAGTAGTATGCTTCATACTATGGATTCCCCTTATATGTGCATGGCAGAATCGACGGGTCTCGAAAGCATTGTTGCTCAAGTACAAAAACTTCATGATAAAGATATTAAACAAGGCAGGAGGCTCCAAGAGCTCATCGATTTGGTTACAATTCGGTTACAACTGCCATCAAACAACAATGAAGACGTTAGTCATCAAGACCATTCCATTAGGTCTGAAGTGGGGTATGCACCACCATCCTATTCAGACCATCAACTAGATTCACCAAGATTTTTTTGTGAAGACCAACCCACCGGGGAAAACCCTTCATTCTATCCAGGTGATTTAGCTTATCAACCAATGGAAGATATGAGCCATAGACATGAATGGGTCTATGATGACGATGATGAAGACTCAAAAAGACAATCAACCTCACAACCAGAAGGTTGGTTGGAGGAACCAGAGTCAGATATTGAACCAAACCAGAGTGACATTTCTCATATTGAGACTTGTCACTTTGCTTTGAGCAGTGCTCCAACCATGGTTTGTAACAATTTGTTCGATGACGACGACGATAGTTGCTCGACATGGAGCAGCGAGTATACTGACGATGACAAGTTGGAGCACCACAAGCCGTCATTTACACCCTTACCTTTACAAGGTAGGGTGGACGTCAAGGGGGTAGGATGGATGGTTCACTACAACATGGCTGCTGAACATGAAGATACCCCTGACTCCATGCCAGGTGATAAGCTTGGGGTGGTAGAACCACAAACTGATTCTTCAGGGAGTACTTCTTGCTCAGAAGATGATTGGATGACTCAGACTGTATATAGTAACTTATCTGAGCATCCAACCTCAAGTTCAGAGATGGAGGGAGGAGAAATGGATCCTACCCAAGTCATTCAACATATCCCCTCCATCTCATCCTATGTCGACATCCCATGACCTTCATATTCAGATTCATATAATGAAAGGCACCCTGAGGATGATATGCCGAAGAATTCATCCCAGTGTAGTTCAAGCCACTTCCAGCATAAAGATGACTTCACTGAGTCGCCGGATTTCACTTCGCTTCTTCAGACTCGGTAGGGCCAACACATCCGCCTATTCTACTCATATTATGTGGTGGAACCCGTCGGCAAGACACAGGTGACACCGGTCCCAAACTTAGGATTTGGGATCCCAGTGTCAGTATCGTGGGGCAGCCACCCCCTTTTCTCTTACCCACCCTCCCGCCCTTTTATTACAATAAATTTTACTCTTCATGTTCTTGTTAATTGGTTTCTTTCCTCTAACTATTTTTATATCCTTGCATCCATACATCATCTTTAGAACTTCAGTAACTGCCGTTAAAATCATGCATTCCTGCCTCACTATTTCAAGTTTAAGTCTTGCTCGAGGACGAGAAACTTTTAAGCTTGGGGTGGTAGGCTTCACTCTTCTTTCTCTTCACCCTTTTTACATGCACGTTTATTTCTTGCATTTAGAATAAGCTTGTAGCTTTGCAATTATGGTCATATGGTGCGAATCTAATAGATAAATGCTTGACTTTATGCCTAAATGCACAGTTTTCATCTTAAAATTTGCTTGACCTTTTGCTTTACTTGCTCTTTGACTCTTTCCACGAGTTTGGTAATAAATCTAAGGTTATGTGCCTTTTTCATAGCTTAAAGCTAAATTCCCTTGATCTATGTCGTGAATGGCAAATCCATGGTAAAGGACCGTTGGAATGAGCTAAAATATGATTAAAGACTCCTAGTTGCGGTTTCACAAGGTTGCCTCTATTCTAAGGATTCTTGAATCATAATTGCAACTTTTCACACATGTCTCAAGCAGATCATGATGAGCTTTGAGCTATGATCGAGATGAAATGTTTTCCTTAATGGACTACGTGCCTTCTCACATTAGATTGAGTCAAAAAGATGAAAAATATAAAAATGTGCAAAAGAGGCTTGGCCGCCCATAAAATCCTAAAAATATCTATATAGTTCTCACCCAAGCCTACAAATAGAATGCAGACGATAAAAGCCTGAGTGTGAACAATAAATGAGCGCTTGTTTCCTCTTTTAGGAGAGTTGAGGATGGTTCTCAGCCGGTGTATGATTGCGCTCATGAATGCGGGTATGTCGTGACTGGTAGCATCACTCCAGAAGCTCATTAGAGAGTCACTAAGAAACCCTAGGAGATTTGTGAGATCATCTCAGTAGCAGGGTTGGTTCGAGCGCAGTATGAGGAGTTTGTCTCACTGCTCTGGGCCAATTGGCTCAGACTGTAGGGACTGTTGCTCGCTACATGGACCAACCCGATGCAGATCGGGATCCTCAGGAGTCATTAGAGTCTTTTTTATTTGTTTCTTAGGATATGAATAAGTGAGAGGCACATTGTTCCTGATTGGTATGCATGGATTCATGGTGATGGCTCATTGCTCATCACCCATGAGATCACCTATGTGACGATTCTCTCATGTTTAAATAATTATGATTCAAACCCTCATGAGTATCGACGGGCTATAGTGAATTTTCTTAATCTTGCATGGACACTCTTTGATCTTGCTTTGGCAGGATTGTGCATGATTGGTGGGGGTTTGTTCTAAAACGACATGGATCAGCATAATAGATGCTTTAAACCATTTTTCTTAACTTTAGCATTTATTGCCAAACTTAATTTGGATGTTATCTTTTTATTCTTTGAGAACAGTCTTGCTTGAGGACAAGCAAGTTTTAAGCTTGGGGTAGTTGATAACACCCAAATCTACATATATCATCTATGCATTTTATCGATAGTTTCATGTCACTTTAGTCTTAATTTGCCCAATAATGCTCATGTTTTATGCTTTCTATCTCTCATTTGATAATGTAGTTAGAATAGCCAATAATGTAGCTAAATAGCCAGTGTTGGACTTGCATTGTAGCGACCGATAAACAAATTGTTATTGTTTAAGCGAAATTAAACATTAACAGCAGATTGCTGAAAATCATAAAAAATTAAAATCATTTACAAAGAGATACAAACATAGGAAAACTCTTTCATCAAGAACCAATGTATAACATTTACATCCTGGTTCATAAGTACATAACTTGTACCATCTCTTCTCGAGGATTACAAACATCAACTGCCCTATTAACATTATATATAGACATCATAAGAACCTTGAGGCATCAAGCCAAAATCTCAGATCGATTCATTAAAAGCACTAACTACTAACTCCGAGGACCTGAGAGTACAAAGACGACACATAAGACTATTATTTATATGACTTGATAGGCAGTACCTCCACCTGAGATCTCAATGTTGTCCCTGATGATACTGTCCTTTCTCTTCTGTGGGGATTCTGTTTCCTTGTCTACGTCCACCTAAAAATGTTGGATCCCACAGGGGTGAGACAATTGAAAATTGCCCCAGCGAGAGATATAACTCTCTGCCAAAAATTATTATTGCAGTTTATTAAAATAAAACTGAGCAGAAGGATTATATATATATTTAACAGCAGACAAATCACTGTATGAACAAAGTGAAATAATCTCCTTTCCTAAGGAGAACATTGCATCTACCCATGGTAGAGTCGTAATTCATCCATCTACTTGTAATGAATGTAAAGAGATATAAATAACATCTATCAACTAGAGATGCATAAAAGAAATGTAACATCAACCAGTAATTTTCCATATTCAATCCTTAAGCAAACATGCTATACAGATGATTACATTTTACAATCACACTTATGCCCTGAGGAGATGAGGTATACCGCTCATACTCCAACCGACCATTGCGAAGTCGAAATTGGTACCATACAAGATCAATGGAAGAGCTGGCTTCCATGACCTCCCACATCTCAGTCAGTGCAAGACCACATGCAGGACATCTTGTGTCTCTGCTATATAGCTTTCCAGGGTATACTGGCAACTTCGCTATAGAGCTATAGCGGCGGCTGCACTCTCTTCCCAATCGAGAGATTTCATGTTTACCTCCATCGATCTGGCATTAATATTATTGGGAGATTCGTGATACATCTATCCCAATCTTTGGGAGATTCGTGATACATCCATCCCGGTACAAATAATGAAGGATTGAGAGGTTTAATGTTTACCTTCCATCAATTCTCCCATTAGGACATAAGGATATGTTCACCCATCAACCCCCACATATTCAAAAATATGCATTCCGGGTTTTGCCGCAGAGCAACCCATTTCACCGTCAGTAAATACTGACACTAATAGATCTATGGTCAGGGCTCTACATAATATGATTTCACTTGATTAATTAAGTACATTAGCATATTCTTTTAGCATCAGTCAAGTTCTCAAATAGGAATTATTATGAAAATTGCTACAAAGAAACATGTACTATTATCATCAATTACTTCTCAGTCTTTAAAAGACATTGGGATCTCAGTCCCTCAATTCATTACTTGAAAGTTCACATCTCTCAACAACATTATTATTATACTTATCAAATCTGGGTATTCATACCCTCAGTTCATCACTAATCACTGTTACCAACTATTAGGTAACTATTACCTCTAGGTCCTCAGACCGAGGTATACATTATACTTGTTACACAAGCATCTCACATGACTCCCGAGGCCATAAAGTGTATTGTCACCTTTCACTAGGCAACAACTTGTCCATATGGCTCACAAGACCAATCAACATCTATATCAAATAATCATCATAGCTCATATTTGGCTATGCTTGTGGGCTATGATCTCCAAACCATGACATAAACACGATTAAAACTTAGCGGAAGCGAATCGGTAATCAGCGGAAGACAAAAATCACGGGAAATTAAAACTTTTCGTGACAAGAGCTTGAATCCATAAAAGCTTCTTTCATAAAGTGAGGTAAACTGTTTACATCTCAGGATAATTACTTCTTGAGTAATTATATACATCAAGATACAAAATCTCAAGATCACTATACAAAAGACTCCAAGACCTGAGAGTACAGAGGACACATAGGACTGACTCTAACTGCACCATATGGCAGGACAATCTCCACCTGAGATTACTGATGCCCCTGATGCTGCTGCTGAGACTGATCACCTGTAGGCTGGTTCCTTTGTCTCCGACGTCCACCTAAAAAGTTGAAGCCTATGGGGTGAGACAATTATACATAATTGTCCCAGCAAGAGTTATAACTCTTTGCCAGAAGCTTTATTATAACATCAAAGAATATCTTAAACAGTAAAGCCTTCAAAGCATTCTGTAACAGTTGCAGGTATAACAAGACCTCTATAATTTAGGAGATGTGGAGAATATAAACATTATTGTAAGGTAACATCAATCAACTAACTTGGAGTCATCTCTAACAAGTTATACTACATGGTTGATTATGTTTTACAAACAACATTATGCCCTGTGGAGATGAGGCTTACCACTCATACTCCAACTGATCGCTGAGAAGCCGCATCAGTATCATACATAGGTCATTAAGAGAGCCGGATTCTCATGACCTTCACCTTCCTCAGTCAGTAAGAGGATCACTTGTAGGACATCTCGTGTCTCTACTACTATAGCTCACCAGGGTAAACTGGTCCTTCGCTATTCTAGAGTCATAGTGGCATTCTGTACTCTCTTCGTCATCAGAAGGTTTCATGTTTACCTACCACTGATACGGATATCTATGCTTTCTTCGTCATCAGGAGGTTTCATGTTTACCTACCACTGATACGATATGGAAATATAGTGAAGGATGGATGGATTACACATCTACATCACTTTCCTACACTAGGATGTAAGGTTCTACACATCCATGTACCCCACATACTCAAAAGTATGTGCTCCAGGAGTTCCCTGAGGAAAACCTGTTTCACCATCACTTAATCTCTGACAATGATGGATCTATGATCAGGGCTCTACATTATGCTTGATTAGTTAGGTACATTCAGTATTCTTTAACAGCATACATTGTTCTTCAAACAATAACAGTAGCATAGCAGCTATAAAAGAAGAATACTAAATGTAACAGGCCTAACTCATATCAATCATCATTTCTCATTATCCTCATCACAAGTCATCTCTAAGGCATGACCTTGATGGTATTCATGGCTCTCATAGCCCATTATCAGTATAGGATGCCACTGACAAGACATCAGATTACTTTACTTATTCATAAGGCTAACAACATGCCTTCAATGAATATAACATCATCATCCATACCTGGATATGATTACCTTCATATCAGAACCTGCATGGTTAATACAACTGATAAAGGTAATACAAAAATGAGGAATATCCTTCCTACTCTTGTCATAAGAGTTTAAATCTCTAATTCTTTTCAAATAGAGTTTAATATTCAAAAGCATGCCATTACCCTTGAATTAGGGTTTACTATTCACATTACATGTCATCACCCTTGAATTAGGGTTTACTATTCACATCAAGGTGAATTGAACTCATAACATCATCATGTATGAGTGACATCTTCATTGATGAATCTTAGATTAGTTAAAAGTTCATCATTTATCATAATTAGGGTTTCTATGATCTCACACATGTGGATCATACCCTAATTATGCTCATTTTTGTGTATTGGGGATGCTTCAATTGAGTTTCCACTTAAAAAGGGTACTTTCTCTCTCTAGAAGTACTTTCTCTCTCTAGAAGTACTTTCTCTCTCATCATAAGGTTAGGTGATGTCAACATCACCCTAGATCAGGTCGGATTAAGTCATCATAGGCTAACATGGCTAAAACATCATCATCATATGATTAGGGTTCAATCTGATCAAGGTATTACTCAATTTACCCTTTAGGGGTATTTTGGTAATTCACCACATTGATCATCATTATGGTCAAAACCTTAGTCCATTGACCCCTTAATATCCTAGGTTGTCATTAGGGTTGAATTAGGGCAACATTGGACCATTTATATCATCAATTGATTGAATGAAGTCAACCTTAAATCACATTGATTGATTTCAATTATCAACCTTCAATCGAATTGAGATCGTTTGAAAGTGTTGACTGTTTGCCCACTTTGACTTTCCAAGACCGCGAGCCCTCTTCTATCTTCAATACCGCGAGCCTCCTTAGGCTTCAAGACCGCAAAGCCCTTCAAGTGGTTCAAGACCGCGAAGCCCTTCAAGTGGTTCAAGACCGCAAAGCCCTTCAAGTGGTTCAAGACCGCAAAGATCGAATTGAAGTTGAGACCGCGAAGAGATGTTGACCGTTTTCCCACTTTGACCTCAGGACCATGAGGCCCCTCACGGTCTTGAGACCGTGAGCCCTCTCACGACCTTGAGACCGCGAGCCTCCTCACGACCTTGAGACCGCGAGCTCACATGGTCTCAACCGCTTGGACCATCAACAAGATTCAAAGATACAACCAATAATGTCAACTCATGTTGAAGCCCTCAAAAGGTCATAGCCATGTCGACCACTTATGGATTGGGTTAACTTAGATTATGCTTGACCACTTGGTCATTCAATAGACCCTCAATTGTTGACCAATTAGGGTTGAAGTCGATTCAATTAGTGTCTATCAATGTTCACCCATCAACACTCAACAATGTGACTCAACACAAGGTTGAACCTTTCAATTGAGCTCCAATTGGGCCCAAAATTGTCCCAAACGGTATTGAAGTCATGTGGGTGGACCCCACATTGTCTTGAGACCTTTTGCCCAATATTTCATCAAAGTCCAAGGTGATTTGATAGGGGTTGAACCATGATTGAGTTACAAAATCAGATTTTTGATTAAATCAATAACTTATTGAAATTGGATCCTTAATTGGTCAAATTACTTAACCCTAGACCTTCAAACGGTCTTGGGTGATTGTCCTCTCGGTCTTGAGACCGTTTGGATGAGTTCCAAACTGTCTTGAGACCGTTTGCCCATCCAATTTTGGATTCTAGTGCAATTTCATCAAGGTCTGACCTATTGAGTTGATGATCATATCAATATTTAATTGCAAAGTAATTTGGTGTAATTATACCTTCAATCGGTCAACTATCCTTGACCCCAGACCTCCAAACGGTCTTGGTTGATTGCCCTCGCGGTCTTGAGACCGTTTGGATAACCCCCAAACGGTCTTGAGACCGTTTAGGTCAATCAACCCTAAAAACCCTAATTAGGTCACCATAATTTCAGTACTGATTTCATCTAGGGTTAGCCCTAGTATTCACCCTTCAACTCTTAGCCCGTTTGGAGTTAGACCATAAAACTTGGTGAGTTGTTAATTAACATTATTTTGAACAGTAATATCATACGTTCAACGCTTAGTCAACGACCTTACACAGTCTTGAGACCGTTTCCCAAAAAGGAAATTTCAGACCGTTTGAAAATCAGGAATAAATTCTAATAAAGTTGTTACTTAAAAAGGTCATATCTCCCGATTCCCTTGGAGTTAGCCTCCCAAATTTTGAGGGTAATTAGGCTATATAATTAGGAACAAATTTCTTATACGGTCCACGCTCGGTCAACGGGGCCAAACGGTCTTGGAGACCGTTTGCCCTGTCGCGGTCTCGAGACCGTTTGCTCACCTCGCGGTCTTGAGACCGAGACAGCAAACTTTTGAGACCGTTTAAGGAAGTGAAAAGCGGTGGGTTTTTCTTGGAAATCACGCCTTCATCTCCTAGATCAAGAACAGTACGAATATCCCATGGATTTTCTTGCAAAATAGCAGGGAAACGTAGGGAAACACTAAGAGCTATCATCAAAACGCATATAAAGATGCACATAGTAAAGCATGGGTTTAGAGTTATAAAACCCGCCTAAAGCTTGCTTCTTGAGCTCCAAGCTTTCAAGCTCCAAGATCTAATGGCGTCCTTGAGTTACTACAGGTTGTCCAAGGTGAAAACTCCAAGGAAGGTCAAGGAAAGATGGCTAGAAAGATAGGATTTTGAGAGTTAGCCATGAAGCTGACCTTGAATTCGAGTTCTAACCATGGAATTAGGCAAGAAGAGGGGTTTAAACCTACCTTGCACCCCTTGGTCGTCCTCCTTAGCTCCAAGGCAGTCCTTGGTCGTCTTTGGTGAAATGAAACAGTAACGGAACGAAGGGTAAGTTCCCTTGCAACTAAGGGAAGGAGAGCTTATATACATGGGGTAGGATTTTCAACATTAGTTCATAAGTTGTCCATAATTCCAACTAGGTCCCTCCTTCTTTACTTGATCGTCCCTTCCTATTTATTCTAAGGACAAACCTTCTCTTAAGGTCTTAGAAAATAAGGTAAGGAGAGCAAGCTAATAATGAGGTACATACATAAAGAGATATTACACATATACCCTGATTATTCAATCACAAGGCATATTTCATAACTTGGTAACTCAATTGAGGTGACTTCCTCATCATTTTTTCTCTTAATGATGGCAAGAGTCTAAAAAAAAATACATTAGATGACATATTTCACAATTTGTATCCCTTAATTTGGGTAAATTGCCTTTTACCCCAAACTAGGGTTTCAAGCACCGGGATTGCTTCCACAGCTGCACCTTGGTGCCCTAGCTTGGGAAATCCCTCAAACTTTACCAAAAAGATTCTCATGATGTCTCAACATCAGAGGAACATCTCAACATGTGCAAATTCCAAGCTAACCCTTTTAAATGGTTAAATTGCACATAGGTCCCTGTATATCAAAACAATGCTACAACTTTAAATAAAAAGGAGCAAATACTGAGATATATGTTTCTGAGAACTTAATTACATGCTCAGAGTTAATCACAAGGATTTAATTACATATTTAGGCAAAACACCTAGGGTTAACTCATAACCCAGGTTAGGGATGTTACAATGCTTGTCATATCATGATACCTGTATGGTTGATACACATAATAACAACCATAAAAATCACTTATCACATCATGTGGTACTGTAGTAACACCACCATTCCTTTATCAGGATTAGGGTTTACTATCAAATAGGATTTTCCATTCCATTGCTCAATTTAGGGTTAGGATTTCCCATTTCACATTAGTTAGGGTTTCATGTTCACATTATTAGTCCAACCCTAATATATTGCTCCACACCTCTAGGAGAATCCATTGACATCTCAAGTATTCACTTAAACTTATTACTTTCATCATATATCATTAATGATTATCAATACAAGGTATGAGATCATTTCTCATCCTTTCCATGATATGATTATATCATATTCATTAGTTTGGCTTATCCTTTTCTCAAGGTATATAGCCCATGCTTATCAAAATACATCAAACTCATGACATCTTATTGTAATAGTTTACATAACACTCTTCCTGTGTTTCTTATCCAAAAATATTGGATTAGAGGTTCATCAAGGTATATCTACCCTGAAATGCTAAATGTAATAACTATCATGTCTTGATGTATCACTTCTCTCATCACTTCTAACTTGTCTGAGTTTATCAACTTATTTGGTTTTAAGGTATTTCGCTCTTAATACTTTTAACCACTAACCTATCACCTTTATCATGTAGTGCTTAGGTCACACATTAGAATTGTCCAACTATCTTTAATGATATGTACTTATCTAGTGATAAGGACATTGCTTACTATAAGGTTGCCTATAATCAGCCACTTGAAATATTTCACCTTTATACGATATTTCCTTTTATTTCATCATTAGGGTTTTCTTATACCATTACCTAGAAAGTAGGGTTATGGTTTATTGTCATATTGCCCATGATTAGGGCTTATGTATTATAACTTCAATTTAGGGTTCCACATATCTTCACCCTTATTAGGGTATCTCATCACAACATTACATTATGGCTTCACATGGCATCATCCTCAGTTAGGATTTCTCATGGAATCACCCTCAATTAGGGTTCCTCATGGAATCACCCCTTGATTAGGTTTTCTCATGAAGCATTTCTTTAATTTAGGGTTTTTCATTATATTTCCCCGAATTGGGATCTCCCATATTATTATCCTAGATTAGGGTTACACCATTACCCTAAATTAGGGTTTCATCTGACATTGCCCTAAATTAGGGTTAGGGCTCAACAACCTTCTTGATTAGGGTTTCATGATCTCTTTATTAAGGATCATACCCTAACTACATAATTATTCATGTTGAAGGTGTTAGGGCTTGACATTTATATGATTATTCTAAATGTATGAATTCTTATCTCTTTCATCCTCTCTAGAATGTTGACTATGTCGAATCTGGTTAAAATTAGGTCAACCAACCCTTCAATTAAGTACGTTCAATTTAGGATAGACATAGTATATTGAAGTATTACTTATTTAAGCTTAAAGGATTAACTTACCTAAGGTTACCAATCACTTGGTACCTTAAAGGTACAACCCTAGTGATTATCTTTGAGATAAATCAATAACAATTATAGGGTCAATTGATCCTTCATCACAATAAGTTTTCAATTGATATGATCACATTGAATCACTAAACGTTCTTGACCCTTTACTCTCTAAATGGTTTGAAACCGTTTAGGCAAGAAGTGTGTTGAAACTGATTGGACTTGGGTCTCCAAACGGTTTGAGACCATTTGGACCCAAAGGGTCTTGGGACCGTTTGGACCCAAATGGTCTTGAGACCGTTTGGACTCAAACGGTCTTAAGACCGTTTGGTCCAAACCCTCTCAAAACTGAATGGACCAAAAAGGTCTTTCAACACTTAAACAATTCAAGGTTTCAATCAATGAACCGACTATCAATTGAATCCTTGATTCATTCATCAATTGAACTATTGAATCATCCTTTAATTAGACCATCAATTAGGGTTTTGAACCCAATTTAACTAGGATTTATAATCAAGAAACTTTCAATTAGGGTTTTGAAATCGAGGAACCTTCAATGATTAACATTGTGGAACTGATTCAATTGAAATCAGTGAATCATCATCAAATTATGATATGACCTGACCTCAAATGGTCTTGAGACCGTTTGCCCCATCCCGTCATTAAAAATTGTGAAATTCAATTAGGGTTTAGATCATTGGGTTGATCATCAAATTAGCCATTGATTGCATTTCAATTTGATATCTATGGATCTTCAAATACTCAACCATACTCAACCCTAGACCTCCAAACGGTCTTGGTTGACCTCCAAACGGTCTTGAGACCATTTGGGTTAATCAACCCAAAATTTTAAATCAACCAATTGAAATTTCAACACTTAACCCGATTAGGGTTTGATAAATGATTAACCTTCAACTGATGAACCCTTTGGAATTAATCAATTGGATTTAATGGGTAATAAACCATCAACATAAGCCTATGATATCCAAATGGCCAACCATTGCAAACGGTCAACCACTCCAAACGGTTTGAAACCATTTGGTTTCTAACGGTTTGTTGAAACCGTTTAACCAATTTTAATGAAACTGATTGGTTTCCAACTTTTGAAACTGTTTGCCTAGGATATTTTTGAGGTGTGTGCATAGAATGATGTCATCATCATAAAGATATGATCCTTCATATTTTTCTATAATTTTCATGGTGGTTCTATTGATTTGATCAAGTGAATTTCAAGAAGAACAAATGATCAACAATTGATAAGGAATTGAATGCAATAACAATAGTAAGGGTTCAAGTTATAAAACCCACCTCCAATTGAGCTTCAAAGCTTCAAGATCATGTCAACAATGGTGGATGCAACTCCTTTCACTATCCCAAGGCTTGTCCTCAAGCTTTGAGTGGAAAGGAATGGTTAGAATTGAAGATGGGATCGAGATAAGAAGAAATCATGCATTGATTTTCAATTTCCACCATGGAACCAAGGTGAAAGAAGGTCAAGAAGCTTACCAACAGGTTGGGAGTCGTCCTCCTGTTTCTCCCAGATCCCTTGGTCGTTTTTTCAATCAAGAAGTGAAAGTGGTTTTGAAATTACCCATTCAACTCATGGCTAAAGGAACATATATGCATTTTATTAAAAATTCATTTAAGAGAGAGAAAGTACGAATTATCTCCTCCATTTTCCTTGCCAATTGCCCCATTCTCTTCCTTAAATATGAGGCTATCTTCTTTGCCTCTTATTCCTCTCAATTATCCACGATTTAAAGAAAAGCAAAGTAAGCACCTTAAATCATATAATACTAATATCCATAAGTTAGTGGATATTTCGTTTTCTTTTCTTAATGAGAGTGGATTCTCCACTCACGTAGATATTTCCATTGCCTTTGCAAGGCACAAGGAAGTCCACACTTGTTTATTTTCAACCAACACAATTTTGGTTGAAGGGCAATCCAATTAATATAATTATTTTTGCATTAAAATGAATTAGGGTTTCAATTATGCTTAAATCTTGATTATTTTAATATCAAGATTCTCTCTCCTTCAAAGTGATACAAATGATATTACCCTCTCATTTTATTTGCTATAAATGATGCCAAGAAACATTAGGGACTATTTTGAAGTGGTAATTTGCATATTGAACCCTAGGTTTTGGGTAAATTGCATATTATACCAAAACTAGATTTTAATGCACAAACATTGCTTTATCAGCTCTTTCTTGGTACTCAGGATTTTCCCAAGCCATACCTTTGCATCATATTCATTCTCATGATGCTTCAACACATGAGTAATATTTAATCATGTAACATTTACAAGTTAACCCCTCAACTTGGGTAATTTGCACTTTATCCAAAATAAGTAAACATTGCTTCAATATTATTCAAACGGAACCAAAATTGAAACATAGGTTTCTCTTGGGCCTTAATTACTTTTCACAAGATAAAATTAAGGATCTAATTAACTTTCTTAAGCAAAACTCCCAGGGTTAAGGCATAACCCAGGTCAGGGATGTTACAAATTATAAACCCCTAACAAGGATTTCATCCCTGAAATCCCAGATAAAGGAAGACAGATATTATTCATTCATCATAATATCTAGTCTCCACATAACATTTCATTGTTATGGAGACACCATAAAGCTTTGATCAACACAAAGTTATTTCACACAAGTTTATCATAGAATGGTTCACACGGGACACATACTCCACTGTCCTTTTTATTATTAACTGTGGAATTAATTCTGTGTCAGGTAACACTTTTTCTTAATTTACAGTTTCATGTGACAGATTCTTGTTTCTGAGGAGTGTCCCATGCTCCTTATTTAATTCAACATTTCACTTTCATGATCACAATTATGTTTTGTCACCCTCTTGGGACTATAAGTCTTTTCATACCTCGGTTGTGCCTTCTAATCTGCTGACATAATACTAGGATTCCTTGTTACTTGTACCAACTATCTCATTAGTTGTACATTTTCTCATCATAAAGAGAGGTTACTTATCAATTAAGAACTTATCTTAAAGATATCTTCAATTGTTATGTTTATGCAAAGCATAAACCCCTAACATATGATGTTCATATTATTTCATGTATTTTCAACTATTCATGAATCATTTACTCTTTGTCTCATCCTAGGTTCCTTGCCCTCTGCATAGGATATTTTTTTAGTATGATCACATGACATTATTCCTTTCTTTGTTATTATCTAACATGTTCATGAGCATCTTATGATCTCATCACATTTCCCATTTCCTCATTATGGGAAAAGATCTTTATTATATACACAAACTTTATCGAACATGGATCACCTCCCTTGTTCTCATTCTTATCTTATGAGGAGTATACTTTTTACTTCCTCATACACACATACTGGTCTGGGATTATTTCAGATTTCTCTTTATTATTCTTAGGATATGACACATTTTTCCATTCCATATTTCTAATTTCATGATACTCATTGAATTGTCTCAGAATGACTACTTGATCAGAGCAATCAAAAAGATAACAATGTAAGAGTTTTCATACACACTTTATCATCAATAGTTGTATACCTGGCCAGGGTATATAAATACTGAGATTAAGTAGTATGCACTTTGTATACTATCATATTCCTTCCTTTTCATATTATCACAAGCATAAGATTTAACATTCCTGGATTTTATCCAGGCATCTCTTCTATACCTCATCCCTTTTTTTTATAGAGGTAAGAACAATATGAAACATCTATAATATTATTGTACAAAATGTAAGTCCTCATATGACTAATCAAGGAAAGCTCAATCAATTACTTTCTAAATTTAACTCAGGAAACCATAAAAAGACATATTGGAATGACATTTTTTTGTCTAACCTATCATGATTCGTGGATAGTTCACTGCCTTAGGTTGATTCTGCCTCAAGGGTTGATTCACCATAACATTTCTGGCTGAGAAATCTCTTGCCAGATGTCCTACCTGTCTACATTGGTAGCAAATTCTGGGCTTTAGATGTGGTCTAGAAGGTTCTTTACCCTTTCCAAGTAGCCATTGCCTTGGTGCACTAGGCTCTAGTTGTACTGGTGGTACCAAAAACTTCTTCCTTTTAGAACTACTAGGCCTCTGTTCCTGAGTTTGGATAGGCCTTTCCTCAATCATCACCTTATTTTTCTTCTCTGGGCAATACCTTTTGATATGTCCAGATTTCCTACACTTGTGACAGACCCTGGTTTCAGGTTGTATCCTATTCCTTCCATTACTATTTATTGATTCAACAGGATGAGGTTGAGCACAAATTCGGTCTAAATCCAGAATTTCATCATTGGGGGCTGGTAATCTAGGTTGTATTACCAATGCTTGATCCACTAAATACATCATAGTTGCCCTAATTTGCCCAACCGTGATACTTAAAGAAGGATTTCTTATCATAGTTGGATCAACTTGAGGGTTCTCAGGAAGTTGTTCCTCTCTTGCCTGATCCCATGCACCTCTTCCTGGTGCAGCATTGCTTCTTTCTGCAACATATTCTTCATGTGACTCAGCCATCTTCAAGCTTTACTTCTTTCTCCTATGAGCAGAAGTCACTATCAGATAGACTGGAAGACACTTAGAATAGACTCTACTACCTTAGTCTTATGTCTCTGTAGATTCAACGAACCTAGAGCTCTGATACCAAACTTGTATCGACCGATAAACAAATCGTTACTGTTTAAATAGAATTAAACATTAGCATCGGATTGCTGAAAATCACAAAAAAATAAAACCATTTACAAAGAGATCCAAACATAGGAAACCTCTTTCATCAAGAACCAATGTATAACATTTACATCCTAGTTCATAAGTACATAACTTGTACCATCTCTTCTCGAGGATTACAAACATCAACTGCCCTATTAACATTATATACAAACAACATAAGAACCTCGAGGCATCAAGCCAAAATCTCAGATCGATTCATTGAAAGCACTAACTACTAACTCCGAGGACCTGAGAGTACAGAGACGACACATAAGACTACTATTTATATGACTTGACAAACAATATCTCCACCTGAGATCTCAATGTTGTCCCTACTGATACTATCCTTTCTATGCTGCGGGGATTCTGTTTCCTTGTCCGCGTCCACCTAAAAATATTGGATCCCACGGGGGTGAGACAATTGAAAATTGCCCCAGCGAGAGATATAACTCTCTGCCAAAACATTATTATTGCAGTTTATTAAAATAAAACTGAGCATAAGGATTTTATATATATTTAACAACAGACAAATCACTGTATGAACAGAGTGAAATAATCTCCTTTCCTAAGGAGAACATTGCATCTACCCATGGTAGAGTCGTAATTCATCCATCTACTTGTAATGAATGTAAAGAGATATAAATAACATCTATCAACTAGAGATACATAAAAGAAATGTAACATCAACCAGTAAATTTCTGTATTCAATCCTTAAGCAAATATGCTATACGGCTGATTACATTTTACAATCACACTTATGCCCTGAGGAGATGAGGTATACCGCTTATACTCCAACTGACCATTGCGAAGTCGAAATCGGTACCATACAAGATCAATGGAAGAGCCAGCTTCCATGACCTCCCACATCTCGGTCAGTGCGAGACCACATGCAGGACATCTTGTGTCTCTGCGATATAGCTTTCCAGGGTATACTGGCAACTTGTCTATAGAGCTACAACGGCGGATGCACTCTCTTCGCAATCGAGAGATTTCATGTTTGCCTCCATCGATCCGGCATTAATATTATTGAAAGATTTATGATACATCTATCCCAATCTTTGGGAGATTCATGATACATCCATCCCGGTACAAATAATGAAGGATTGAGAGGTTTAATGTTTACCTTCCATCAATTCCCCCATTAGGATGTAAGGATATGTTCGCCCATCAACCCCCACATATTCAAAAATATGCATTCCGGGTTTTGCCGTGGAGCAACCCGTTTCACCATCAATAAATACTGACACTGATAGATCTATGGTCAGGGCTCCACATGATATGATTTCACTTGATTAATTAAGTACATTAGCATATTCTTTTAGCATCAGTCAAGTTCTCAAACAGGAATAATTATGACAATTACTACAAAGAAACATGTACTATTATCATCAATTACTTCTCAGTCTTTAAAAGACATTGGGATCTCAGTCCCTCAATTCATTACTTGAAAGTTCACATCTCGCAACAACATTATTATTATACTTATCAAATCTGGGTATTCATACCCTCAGTTCATCACTAATCACTATTACCAACTATTAGGTAACTATTACCTCTAGGTCCTCAGACCGAGGTATACATTATACTTGTTACACAAGCATCTCACATGACTCCTGAGGTCATAAAGTGTCTTGTCACCTTTCACTAGGCAACATCTTGTTCATATGGCTCACAAGGCCAATCAACATCTATATCAAATAATCATCATAGCTCATATTTGGCTATGTTTATCATATCATGATACCTGTATGGTTGATACACATAATAACAGCCATAAAAATCACTTATCACATCATGTGGTACAATAGTAACACCACCATTCCTTTATCAGGATTAGGGTTTACTATCAAATAGGATTTTCCATTCCATTGCTCAAATTAGGGTTAGGATTTCCCATTTCACATTAGTTAGGGTTTCATGTTCACATTATTAGTCCAACCCTAATATATTGCTCCATACCTCTAGGAGCATCCATTGACATCTCAAGTATTCACTTAAACTTATTACTTTCATCATATATCATTAATGATTATCAATACAAGGTATGAGATCATTTCTCATCCTTTCCATGATATGATTATATCATATTCATTAGTTTGTCTTATCCTTTTCTCAAGGTATATAGCCCATGCTTATCAAAATACATCAAACTCATGACATCTTTGTAACAGTTTACATAACACTCTTCATGTGTTTCTTATTCAAAAATATTCGATTAGAGGTTCATCAAGGTATATCTACCCTGAAATGCTAAATGTAATAACTATCATGTCTTGATGTATCACTTCTCTCATCACTTATAACTTGTCTGAGTTTATCAACTTATTTGGTTTTAAGGTATTTCCCTCTTAATACTTTTAACCACTAACCTATCACCTTTATCATGTAGTGCTTAGGTCACACATTAGAATTGTCCAACTATCTTTAATGATATGTACTTATCTAGTGATAAGGACATTGCTTACTATAAGGTTGCCTATAATCAGCCACTTGAAATATTTCACCTTTATACGATATTTCCTTTTATTTCATCATTAGGGTTTTCTTATACCATTACCTAGAAAGTAGGGTTATGGTTTATTGTCATATTGCCCATGATTAGGGCTTATGCATTATAACTTCAATTTAGGGTTCCACATATCTTCACCCTTATTAGGGTATCTCATCACAACATTACATTATGGCTTCACATGGCATCATCCTCAGTTAGGATTTCTCATGGAATCACCCTCAATTAGGGTTCCTCATGGAATCACCCCTTGATTAGGTTTTCTCATGAAACATTTCTTTAATTTAGGGTTTTTCTTTATATTTCCCCGAATTGGGATCTCCCATATTATTATCCTAGATTAGAATTACACCATTACCCTAAATTAGGGTTTCATATGACATTACCCAAATTAGGGTTAGGGCTCAACAACCTTCTTGATTAGGGTTTCATGATCTCTTTATTAAGGATCATATTCTAACTAAATAATTATTCATGTTGAAGGTGTTAGGGCTTGAATTTTACATGATTATTATAAATGTATGAATTCTTCTCTCTTTCATCCTCTCTAGAATGTTGACTATGTCGAATCTGGTTAAAATTAGGTCAACCGACCCTTCAATTAAGTACGTTCAATTTAGGATAGACATAGTATATTGAAGTATTGCTTATTTAAGCTTCAAGGATTAACTTACCTAAGGTTACCAATCACTTGGTACCTTAAAGGTACAACCCTAGTGATTATATTTGAGATAAATCAGTAACAATTATAGGATCAATTGATCCTTCATCACAATAAGTTTTCAATTGATATGATCACATTGAATCACTAAACGTTCTTGACCCTTTACTCTCTAAATTGTTTGAAACCGTTTAGGCAAGAAGTGTGTTGAAACCGATTGGACTTGGATCTCCAAATGGTTTGAGACCGTTTGGACCCAAAGGGTATTGAGACCGTTTGGACCCAAATGGTCTTGAGACCATTTGGACTCAAACGGTCTTAAGACCGTTTGGTCCAAACCCTCTCAAAACCGAATGGACCAAAAAGGTCTTTCAATACTTAAACAATTCAAGGTTTCAATCAATGAACCGACTATCAATTGAATCCTTGATTCATTCATCAATTGAACTATTGAATCATCCTTAAATTAGACCATCAATTAGGGTTTTGAACCCAATTGAACTAGGATTTATAATCAAGAAACCTTCAATTAGGGTTTTGAAACCGAGGAACCTTCAATGATTAACATTGTGGAACCGATTCAATTGAAATCAGTGAATCATCATCAAATTAGGATATGACCTGACCTCAAATGCTCTTGAGGTCATTTGGATGACCTCCAAACGGTCTTGAGACCGTTTGCCCCATCCCATCATTAAAAATTGTGAAATTCAATTAGGGTTTAGATCATTGGGTTGATCATCAAATTAGCTATTGATTGCATTTCAATTTGATATCTCTGAATCTTCAAATACTCAACCATACTCAACCCTAGACCTCCAAACGGTCTTGGTTGACCTACAAACAGTCTTGAGACCATTTGGGTAACCTCGAAATGGTCTTGAGACCGTTTGGGTTAATCAACCCAAAATTTTAAATCAACCAATTGAAATTTCAGCACTTAATAATTGATTAACCTTCAACCGATGAACCCTTTGGAACTAATCAATTGGATTTAATGGGTCATCAACCATCAACATCAGCCTATGAGATCCAAATGTTCAACCATTGCAAATGGTCAACCACTCCAAACGGTTTGAAACCGTTTGGTTTCTAACAGTTTGTTGAAACTGTTTAACCAATTTCAATTAAACTGATTGGTTTCCAACTTTTGAAACCGTTTTCCTAGGATATTTTTGAGGTGTGTGCATAGGATGATGTAATCATCATCAAGATACGATCCTTCATATTTTTTTGTAATTTTCATGGTGTTTCTATTGATTTGATCAAGTGAATTTCAAGAAGAACAAATGATCAAGAATTGATAAGGAATTGAATGCAATAACAATAGTAAGGGTTCAAGTTATAAAACCCACCTCCAATTGAGCTTCAAAGCTTCAATCCCCGTCAACAATGGTGGATGCAACTCCTTTCACTATCCCAAGGCTCGTCCTCAAGCTTTGAGTGGAAAGGAATGGTTAGAATTGAAGATGGGATCGAGATAAGAAGAAATCATGCATTGATTTTCGATTTCCACCATGGAATCAAGGTGAAAGAAGGTAAAGAATCTTACCAACAGGTTAGGGGACGTCCTCCTATTTCTCCCAGCTCCCTTGGTCATTTTTTCAAGCAAGAAGTGAAAGTGGTTTCGAAATTACCCATTCAACTCATGGATAAAGGAGCATATATGCATTTTATTAAAAATTCATTTAAGAGAGAGAAAGTAGGAATTATCTCCTACGTTTTCCTTGCCACTTGCCCCCTTCTCTTCCTTAGATAAGAGGCTATATTATTTTCCTCTTATTCCTCTCAATTATCCACGATTTAAAGAAAAGCAAATCAATCACCTTAAATCATATAATACTAATATCCATAAGTTAGTGGATATTTCTTTTTCTTTTCTTAATGTTAGTGGGTTCTCCACTCACGTAGATATTTCCATTGCCTTTGCAAGTCACAAGCACTTCCACATTTGTTGATTTTAAACCAACACAATTTTGGTTGGAGGGCAATCTAATTAATATAATTATTTTTGCATTAAAATGAATTAGGGTTTCAATTATGCTTAAATCTTGATTATTTTAATATCAAGATTCTCTCTCCTTCAAAGTGATACAAATGAGATGACCCTCTCATTTTATTTGCTTTACATGATGCCAAGAAAAATTAGGGACTATTTTGAAGTGGTAATTTGCATGTTTAACCCTAAGTTTTGGGTAAATTGCATATTATACCAAAACAAGGTTTTAATGCACAAACATTGCTTTATCAGCTCTTTCTTGGTACTCAGGATTTTCCCAAGCCATACCTTTGCATCATCTTAATTCTCATGATGCTTCAACACATGAGGATCATTTAATCATGTAACATTTGCAAGTTAACCCCTCAACTTGGGTAATTTGCACTTTAGTCAAAAATAAGCAAACATTGCTTCAATATTATTCAAACGGAACCAAAATTGAAACATAGGTTTCTCCCGGGCCTTAATTACTTTTCACAAGATAAAATTAAGGATCTAATTAAATTTCTTAAGCAAAAATCCTAGGGTTAAGGCTTAACCCAGGTTAGGGATGTTACATGCATGCACCGAACATAGATGATCAACCTCTTATCCATGCTCTCTCTGCTAAACTGAGGCCCAACAAATTGTATTATTTGATGTATCATCTAATGATGAACGCATGTTCATGGGCCCAGTTTATCTCTAATTACTTGCTTTTATTGTCTTATCCTCTTTATATACCCATGCTAAACTTAGTGGATTTAATTCATATTTTTATTGGATTTTATCTTGCTTGTGCAGGTCGTTTTGGAACTTTTGGGCCTTAACTCCAAGGCCCATATCCTTCTTTAGCCTTGGATTTGGTTGGGGTCAACATGGGTCAATGGCCGGTTTCCCCTTTTCTTCTCCTCACCTGCACGTTGCTCTCCTGCCTCTCTTCTATTCTCACTAAGCCAGCCGCTGGGCCCCATGTTCCACTAATACTGCTGGCTAGTATCGGATCTTCTCATCTCCTCTCAACATTAATTGTGACCTGCCCTCCAAGGATCATGACCGTGATCCCACAACACCGCAATCATGGTGGTTCTTACTTCTTCCCACATTTTTTCTTCTCGGCTCTGCTCAACCCTAACTGCGGCCCGCGATTCTATGAAACTGTGACTGGGTCCTCCTCCCTACAATCGCAACCTCTGCCTCCCTCAGAACTGCGATCACGATTCATAAAGATCGCGACTCCCCCCTTTCAGTCGCTCACCCTTTCTTTCCCACACCCGCATCTACTTCTCTTCTCAACCAACTGGCTGTTGAGCCCACCATCTATCTACCCTAATTGCCTACCGCAGCGGGCAAGGTCCATCCGAACCGCGACAATCTCCCAGCATGTTGTCCCGCTTCAAGACTTAGCCGCTGCACCTGGTTCCCTTCTCAACCGCGGGCAAGCCTTCACTGCACCGCGATCTGGATTCCCCGCATCCGCAACCATCATCTCACACGACTGCGACCCGATCACCATCGTGGTCTCCGCTTGCTCAAATCATACATGTGGTTAGGCACAACATCCTCTTCAGTCGCGGTTCAACGACGACCTGCGATCGACATCCACCAATACACTCTCCTCCATAATCGCGACCTGAGGATTAGGGCCGCACCCACGATCTTCCTAGCCGCGACCGCAGTGCCAACGGACCGTGACCCTTAGGCCCCCTCATCGCGACCACGATCGTCAACCGCCCCCACCTAGCCGTGGTCTTCCCTCCTACGCTGCGACATCCAACGTCCGTCTAACATTGCGATCATCTTCTCTGTTAGACCACGACCTACCACCGGCACCTACCTCCACCATCATTGTCGCCCGCTTTCCATCACCTCCCTCCTTCACCATGATGACCTACTCCTTTCTTCCACCTCCAGCAGCACCTCTGCAAGCTTGGAACTGCGACCACCCGTCGTACACCGTGATCTCCCCTCTCAAGTGTCGCGGTCACAATTCTCCTCACAACCTTAACCGCGGTCACGACTTTCTTTCCCCTGCCCACGACCTGCAGCGCCAACCATGGATAGAACCTTACATCGCGATCACGATGACCTTCTGCACTACCGCGATCGTCTCCCTCAACCTCCCGCTGAACTGCGACCCACGATCATCTCTGCTCAGTGCTGCGATCAAGCATCGGCAGCCACCGCGGTCAGCGCTTGCTTTACGATCACCTTCCCTCCTCCTGATCTTGACCTCAGCAACCTTGCTTGCAATCGCCTTCATCCACCTGCTCCTGATCTCGGCCTACGCCTCCAACCATCGCCATCACAAACCACCCGCAACCCTCTCCCACATAACCGTGGTCGTGGTTATTTCCTACCCACAGACCGCGACCGCTACTCCTACATCACAACCGCGACCCAAGGCAACACTAATCGCGACCGTGGTGATCATGTGTAGCACTGAGCCGTGACCCGCGGTCCTCTCCGTCCCTACCCATAGTCACGATCGTGGTTCTCAACTACCGTGACCATGCAAATGAAAAGAGGCCCGCAGTCAGTTTTATAAAAACCTCGACCGAGGTCTTTTAAAATAGAGCCAACAACCCAACACTATAAATACCCCTACACCTGATCTAAGAAGGGGGGATCCGGACCTAGAGTCCAGACAGGGGGTCGAGGAGAGAGTCCAGACCCCAGACATCCAGTTCAGACGTCGGAAGGCTGCCGGTTTGGAGCTAGAGCCCTGTGGGAGCATCCCAAGGTCTGAGAGGACCAAGACACTCAACCTACGTGTTCCAACAACCACCAACCTCCACACTCTCTCTCCTCCATCTCCATCTCAGATCTACTCTCTCCAAAGGCAAAAGTTGAGGAGAGAGAAGGTATGTGCTACATTCATCTTCACCACCAAGGAGAGAGAAGATCCACATCACCACCCTCCTCCATTACTGGTCTACGATCTCCAAAGGCGGAAGCTGAGGAGAGAGAAGATCAGTCTCCACTGCCATACTCTCACCTCCACCGGGTTGCTGTTCGGGGCAGATCTAGAGAGAGAAAGGACCAAAGAGTCCAGAAGGATGAAGAGGAGGACCAAGGGTTGAGATCCGGCCTGCACGGAGGCTGAGGAGCGAGAGCCACCTCTCCTCTACAAGCTATATCTCATCCTTCTTCTCTTTCATTTAGTTGTGTTCTTTGGTTATCTTTACAACGATGTTCATCCATCTTTGTTCGGTGCTAACTATGCTTGTCAATGGCTAGTTAAGCTCCTTGGCTATGTAGCCGATCTGGGCATGTTTATGTACTTTTGCCTTAAGCAAGTAGATTCATATCAGATCTAGTATGTTGCATGTTCTATTTTCTCTTTCTAAGTTATGATTGCTTGTTTGGTTGATCTCTTACTCACTTGAATTGCTATTTCTGCCTGTATCGAGAGATCCATTGTAGGAATAGCTAAGAGACGATAGTGTGGATCTGAACCCGAGAGGAGGACGATCCAAGGTACTCTGTTCCTAACATTCCATGATACTCTAAGACCCGAGAGGGATTCTTAGGATATTCTGGGGTGTTGGAATGTCATCCTCGATAGAGGCTCGATGACATATCGTTGATGGTTCTAGTCACGCATCGCGAGAGCGAGTCAGATGACTCCACATGACAGATGCCATTGTGCGTGCTAGATGCTTGTTTGGGTATTCGAGGGTTGTCTACGCCCGAGAACGAGTGCATAGACATGCCCAATTTGTGGTTACATAGCCAGAAACTCTCTTTCTCTGATTAGTAGAACCGCGGACTCTGTTTTGTTTTGTTTTCTTTTCTTTTCTCTTCTTTTTTTGTTTTAAATCATGACAACCCGCTAGACTAGTTCTAGCACATATTTTCATCGACTATCGATTTTGGCTTATTTGACCAAAGAACGAAATCTCTGGCGTCCTAAGCGTCACCACGTCCCTGTGTTTGACCTTGTATATCTACTTCGACCCTGTAATAAAAGTTGCGGGGGCCTAGAAGGATTCACGTTATAAATTAAAAGTTCCGACTCGATTTTGGGCCGATCAATACCTTATTTGGGCGTCATCTTTATACTTCTGGGTGTCAATGAACCATTTTAGACGTCAACTAACCATTTTTAGGTGTCAGCAACCATTTATGGGCGCCATAATTGGTTGTCAATTAAACTATATATATCATTTTTATATTATTTTTCTCAAAAAATGTCAATATTAGGCTTGTAAGATTGTATTTTTCATAACGAAACCAACGGTTTTTATTTCATTAAAAAATTTATTACGGTTCAAAAGTTATATGCGAAACAAATTTATTTATCTATTGTATATACTTTTAAAAAAACTACCCCATCACCATCTGCACGTGGTGGCGGTTTATGGGCTGATTTAAAACTGTTTTGGAAGCGCGTGAAATCCGGTACCAACTTGTCCAAATCTTAACTCTTAGTTGGGACCGGAGAAGGCTGGTTGGTAGTTGGGTTTCGTGGGAAAGGACGCTGAGTCAAAAGACTAAGGGGCCGTTCGGCCCCTAACTTCACAACTACCGGTGTTTATATATAATTGAGTTGTTCATTTGTATATCGCAATTTTTTTTGGCATTTGACTCAGTATTTGCCTATACGAATCGTCGACATTTCAAAGCCCGCCATGTTCGGCGGCAGTGAACAAGCACGCGTTCAGTGCAGCACCATCTCCGCATCATCAGTTTAGCGTGCTCTGCTGCATGTACCGTCTCAATGCTCACACACAACCATGCTCTTGAATCAACAGCCAAGCATGTACGAAACTGCAGAACTTGTGAAGTCGGGGGCCAAACGGCCCCTAAGGGGCCGTTCGGCCCCTAACTTCACAACTACCGGTGTTTATATATAATTGAGTTGTTCATTTGTATATCGCAATTTTTTCTGGCATTTGACTCAGTATTTGCCTATACGAATCGTCGACATTTCAAAGCCCGCCATGTTCGGCGGCAGTGAACAAGCACGCGTTCAGTGCAGCACCATCTCCGCATCATCAGTTTAGCGTGCTCTGCTGCATGTACCGTCTCAATGCTCACACACAACCATGCTCTTGAATCAACAGCCAAGCATGTACGAAACTGCAGAACTTGTGAAGTCGGGGGCCAAACGGCCCCTAAGGCTGTTTTCCTGCTATAACAAAAGTATGGACACAATCTGTGCCAAGATTCGTGACGCAGCGGAAGTCGGCGTCTATGACTATTCCGCCTGCTGGCAGGCTGAGGCGTGGGAGATTGTGTTGGTCCGTTGTGGTGGGAACATGAAGGTGATTCTCGTGGAAAACCATAAGACGACCTTAGCCCCCATTGATTGAATAGGGGAATTTGGGGTCCTTTATCAGGCAACATTTTCTTCCAATTCCACAAATTCAGAAAAAAAAAATTACATGTATCGTCAAAATAATTGAGCCTAGTGTAACCTATCTATGATGTATGTAACTGTTTTATTTTTTATCTAGATTACAAATGAGTCTCTATATCATAATAAAGCAATCTTGTGTTTCACGGATGTGAGGGTTAGGTAGGTGTTTTTTATAATTTTGTAAACTACATATTATCATTGTATATTGTACTAAACTTATATGAAGGGTTGTGTGATGAGTTGGATGAATTTTTGCATTGGCTTTTGTCTTACAATTTAAGAAAGGATATAGGAAAGGTTGCATGCAGCTTTTGCCTCAAGATTTACGAATCACAAATTTGTCTTTGTGTGTCCTAATAAGGGCAGCCGCAGCCACGGTGAGAGAAGACTCCCACCAGTCTCCACGTCGTCTCTTTTGTAATTGTTGATGTTGAGAGCGGGGAATCAAGGTTGGAGGAGGTGGGAAGTCGGGAAGCAATCGTCATTTTTTCAGGCATGTGAGAGTCAAATTTGGCGCCTTCTTTGTCCATTTCTTCTTTTATTATTCTTCTTTGTCTTCCTTAAACACTATGTTTAATACAAAATTAATTCAAACAACATTCGATTGATGTCTTTTTTATCCTAATTATCTCATTCACAAATCAATTACCCATTCACTCTGATATTGTCTTTTCTTTTTCTTTGATTAAATAGAGTGATGTATCACCTTTTACGAAGTAATCTGATGTTCTCAAACCCATGCAATGCATGAGTTTATACCTAACACATTTGAGTGTGCTTGAGAGAATGAGAAAGCAAGATATTCTTTTAAGGCAGTATGGACAACTTCTTCAAGTAAGTGTGGATACGGGTTTCCTCTCTTCGTCTTCCCCGTCCACTTCTTCCTTCCATTCTGATCCTAATTTAACCATGTGTTTCCCTTTGATGATTCAACTATCTGTCATATTTTCTTACCTCGTGGTGACGCAAAACCCAAACCAACTAATCTCTTCTATGTTTCTACTAACAACAAATGAAATCATCTTGTCACCCTCAATAATTGGGATCTCTTATACCATCTCCATTGCTAACTAATGAAAGTGTAACATCCTAATCTCAGGGGTTTGATAACCCAATAGAGCACAAACAGATAAATGGACCTCATGATACTTAGAACCATAGTTAAGAGTAATAAGAGGGTATCCTTATATCTTGAAACTTTGAATGGAGTTAAGTGTGTTGACTTGAGAGTTATATATTACCCATATTTTGATAATGACTTAACCATTCTATTCTTATGTATCTAATATGTTTGTTCAATATTGATTTTAGGCTTTAGGTATATGAAAAGGACCAAATTACACAAGCCCTAACTTGTTCAAAGTCAAGTCAAAAGCAATGCAAGTGTACTTTTTGGGAAATCACTCCAAACCACCTTAGATTATTTTTGTAATCACTTGTATTGATGATATGACTTGTAACTAAGATAAAAAAATTTAGGGACACTTAATGTGGCGACCGCTATCAAACCGACAACCAAATCGTCACAGTAATTACACGGAATAACTATTAGCAGAGGATTAATGAAAATCACTAAAAATTAAAACTATTTTGCAAAGAGATCCATTGTCAGGAAACTCTTAAGGGAAGAACCAAAGCAATATATACATCATGGTTCACATTGTACATACATTGTACCATCTCATCTCGAGGATATCATATACTAGTTGCTTTGCCCAAACATATAAGTAAGCAACATAAAACCTCGATGCATACAAGCCAAAATCTCAGATCGTTTATAAAACCATTACATACTAACTCCCAAGGACCTGAGAGTACAAAGGCGACACATATGACTTCTATCTACAAGACACGACAGACAACATACTCAACTTGAGTTGTTACTGCTGTCCCTGTTGTTGTTGTCCTCCCTCTGCAGTATGGTCTCTACCACCTTGTCTGCGTCCATCTAAAAATGTTGGGACCAACGGGGTGAGACAAAAGTCCAATGGAGAGGTATAACTCTCCTCTAACAGTATTATTATCACAGGTAAATAGTATAAAACTAAGCAAATGATCTTTTATATTAATAATCAAAATTAATCACTATTTATAAGCAGAACATAATAATATCATCTTTTAAAGCAATGCAGCTATCTATGATGGAGCAATATATCATCTATTCACTTTATAAGGAATACAAAGAACACATATAACTTCTATCCATTTAAGATGTATAAAAGTAGTGTAACGTCAACTAATGTTTTCGTATTCAATCCTTAAGCAAATACGCTACACGACTGATTACATATTTACAATCACACTTATGCCCTGAGGAGATGAGGTATACCGCTCATGCTCCAACCGACCACGACTACGTAAAGCATCGGTACCATACAAGGTCAAAGGAAGAGCCAGCTTCCAAGACCTCACATGTCTCAGTCAGTACAAGACCACCGGCAGTGACATCACATATCAAACTACAATTAGCTTGCCAAGCTATAGTGGCATCTTCGCTATAGAGTTACAGCCGCAACATGCACTCTCTTTAGGGAGATCACACAACATCCCCGGTATATTAATATTGAGTCATGGCATATAGCCATACTCTTATGATGATGAGGGAGATCACATAGCAATCCTTATTTGGACGTAAGGATATTTTTCCCATTACCCCCACATATTCAAAAATATGCTCTCTGAGTTAAACTCATTTCACCATTCAACAAATTCTGACACAGAATGGATCTATGTCCAGAGTAACTACATGATAAGGTTCCACTTGATTAATTAGGTGCATTACAATATCTTTTAGCATCAACCAAGTTACAAGCATGAATTATAACATATGATACAAAGAAAGGTGTAATACATTTATCACGTACTTTCATAATCTTTGGAACACTTTGAATGCATAACACTCGGGATCTCAGTCCCTTATCACATTACTGGGGATTTTCATCCCTTAACATTATCATCATCATGATTGCTAGATCTGGGTATTCAAACCCTTAGTTCATCACTGAACATTCTCACATCTTATCAGGTAGCTATTACCTCTAGGTCCTCAAACCCATGTATACATTATACTTGTTGCACAAGTATTTCACATGGCTCACAAGGCTCATTTAATCTGTAACATATGAAACATCATAGCTCATATCTGGTGATGCTCATCGTCTCATGATACCTACATGGTTAGTATTTCATGATAAAAAAAATATCAAGTACATATTATCACCATGCAATACAAGAGAAATACAACCTTCCCATTATTAGGGTTAGGGTTTCCCTTTTTAGCCGATTAGGGTTTCAAGTTCATATTATAAAGAATCAAAACCCTAATTCATAGCTCCACACATACTAGGAGCATACATTGATATCATAAGTATTCAATCATACTAGTTTATTCTCATCATTTATCATTAAATGATTATCACGCAAAGTATGAGTTTCTCTCTCATCCTCACTAGGATATTGATTACATCATACTTTATTAAGTTGGCTAAACCCTTTTCTCAAGGTACATTGACCTACACTTATCAAAATGCATTAAACTATTTACATCTTAATGTATCATTTGACCTAACACACTTCATGTGTTACTCAATCAAGTATATCAGATTTGAGGTGCTTACCTCCATATTGGTTTTGAGGTGCTTCCACCATATCATCCAAGAGGTGTGTGATTACCACCATATAGTCCAAGTGGTGTGTTCTTACCACCATATAGTCCAAGAGGTGTGTGCTTATCACCATATCGTCCAAGAGGTGTGTGCTTACCACCATATCATCCAAGAGGTGTGTGCTTACCACCATATCGTCCAAGAGGTGTGTGCTTACCACCATATCGTCCAAGAGGTGTGTGCTTATCACCATATCATCCAAGAGGTGTGTGCTTATCACCATATCGTCCAAGAGGTGTGTACTTACCACCATATCATCCAAGAGATGTGTGTTTATCACCATATCATCCAAGAGGTGTGTGTTTATCACCATATCATCCAAGAGGTGTGTACTTACCACCATATTATCCAAGAGGAGTGTGTGTTTCACTTATATCAGGTTACTCAAGTGTAGGGTTTTGCATGTCGGGTTAGACCCTTATGCTCATACCTTTTCAAACCTTCAAAGTATCAACCTACCATGTATTGAGTGACAACCTAGACAATTGGTTAGTCCTATTTCAACCAACCCAAATGTACAAAATGATAGGGGTGTGGGGTTCCAAGGTATAACAGATTTCATATCACCATATTGGGTTTCATTACCATATGGGGTTAGAGGTGCTTCAACCCGATATCGGTTTGTGACATGATGATATCATCATCACCAAGCTCTAGAATTTCATCCCTTACTATTCTGGTTCATGGACAACAGTCCTATGCAACTATTAGAACTCATAGAATCATCAATCATTCAAGAAAAATTGAAATTCAAAGTATATCAACAAGTATAGCAAGATTGAAGGTGAATAATAACATAATTGGGTTCAAGTTATATAACCCGCCTCAAGAAAATTTTTATAGCTCCAAGCTCTTCATGTTCCCAAGGTTGAAGATGAACTTATCAAAGATCCAAGACTTGTTCATAACTCCTCTGTATGCAAAGAATCACTATAGATAAGAACTTGGTGAAGAAGAAAAGAAAGGAAGAATCACAACCCGAGATTCATGCTTCAACCAAGGTTGAAGATGACCATGGCTTCACCTTAATCTTAAGGCTTGAGATCCTCCTTGATCTTCAACTACTATGCATGATATCTAAGAGAAAGAGAGTTGTAGGATTCGAAAAGTTTCACTATATATAATTGAGGCTCATGAGAGAGAGAGAGTGTATAAGAGGTGTCATCACCTTATACTACTAGGTGACACATGTCCATGCATGGGTTGACATGTGTTCATGCATGCACACATATTTATATTGACATGAAAAACTCTTGGGGATAATATAGGGATAAGATTTTGGCCATTAGTTATCTTGTTGAACAAGATATTTCAACCCAACATCACTTTTTCACAAACGGATACACCTTTTCCAAGGAAAGTTGTAAACCGATATCCATCACCTTCTTGAGGTTCTTAACTCATCATGGACTTTGCCAAGAGTTGAAAAATGATACGGGGCCTCCTCTATGGCTTCTTGGCTGATAGGCACTCCCATATAAGCTCTACAACTCAATACAACTCATTTTAGGGTTTCAACTATACAACTCTTCTTGGTCTTTTCATCACCAAGAATACCATCACTCAAATATGATTCAAACATGGTGCCTCTTTCTTTCTCTCTCCTCTAGATGATGCTAAGAGAGAGTAGGGACACTATAGAGGTGGTATTTGCATATCAACCCTACATTTTGGGTAAATTGCAATTTACACCCAAACTATCATATAGTGCACAAACAGTTTGCAAATAAGCTCAAACTTGAAAATTAAACTCTCCTTGAGTCTTAATTACTTTTAAAAATATTAAAACAAGTTTATAAATAACTTCCTTAAGAAAAACTTCCAAGGTTATGGCATAACCCAGGTTAGGGATGTTACAATTATCAACCCCTAACAGGGATTTTGTCCCCGAAATCTCAAGAGAAAAGAGAAGGGTACTTCCTCTTCATTTCTTCCTCCAGCTCCCATGTGGCTTCTTCAATTCCAAGGTGATGCCAGAGAACTTTTACAAGAACTATGTCTTTCTTTTTCAACTTCTTGATTCTTCTGTCAAGAATCATCATTGGACCTTCCACATAGGATATATCTTCATTCAATTCTACCTCTACAGGTTGCAACACCAACTTTGTATCAGAATGACACTTTCTCAGCATAGATATATGAAACACTGGATGTAGTCTATGTATCTCAGGTGGCAACTCCAACCTATAGGCTACCTTTCGAATCTGTGCTGTCACTGGGTAAGGTCCCATAAATCTAGGAGCTAACTTACCCTTTTTCCCAAATTTGAGAACACCTTTCCAAGGAGAGACCTTAAGATACACCCTGTCTCCATCTTGGAATTATAAAGGTCTATGGAGTTTATCGGCATATGATTTCTGTCTATCATGTGAAGCCTTCAACTGTTGTTGTATTACTTTAATCTTTTCAGTTGTCTGTTGCACTAATTCAGGACCTAGAAGTTGGTATTCTCATGTCTCATACCAGCATAACGGAGATCTACAATGTCTACCATGTAATGCTTCATATGGTGCTATATCAATGCTTCTCTGATAACTATTGTTGTAGGCAAACTCTATTAAGCTCAAGTGTAAGTCCAAAAAACACATGCCCTAAGCAAGTCCTCCAAAGTTTGTATAGTCCTTTCGGATTGTCCATCTGTCTGAGGGTGAAAAGTTGTGCTAAACTTTAACTGTGTACCCAAGGCTTTATGTAGTCGTTCCCAAAAATGACTTGTAAACGGGGGACCTCTATCAGCCATAATTGTGGCTAGAACTCCACGTAATCACACTATCTCATTTATGTAGATCTGTGCAAGTTTTTCAACAGTATAGGTTATTTTAATAGGAAGAAAATGTGCTGACTTAATCAACCTAACAACTATCACCCAAATGGAATCATGACTTTTGGCTGTTCTGGGTAGACCAACCACAAAGTCCATTGTCACGTGATCCTATTTCCACTATGGTATAGGTAAGGGTTGCAATGTTCCTACAGGCTTCTGGTGTTCTGCTTTAACTTGCTGACACACTAGACACCGCATAACAAACTCAGCTACATCCTTCTTCAAACCAGGCCACCAATACATATCTTTTAAGTTATGATACATTTTAGTACTCCCTGGATGCATTGCATACATGGATGAATGAGCTTCCTCCATAGATATCTTTCTTAAGTCATTAGCATCAAGTACTACCATCCTACCATGGTAACAGACTACCTCATCCTCTAACTCATCAAAACTATCATGTTTCTCAGTACCATACTCTGACCTGATCTGCTGAATCACAATATCAACTTGTTGTGCCTCTTTAATCTGTTGTCTCAGAGTAGGTTTCACATGCATCTCATCCAGCAATCCGGCTAACATAGATACTTTTAACTGTACATTTATTTGCCTCAAAGAGACAAACATGTCTCGTTTAAAGCACATTAAAGAATTCAATTGTGCTTTATCTATGGGTGGGGATGAAGATTTTTTACTTAGTGCATTTGCCACTACATTAGCTTTTCTTGGATGATAATCAATTGTACAATCGTAGTCCTTAATTAATTCCATCCGACGGCATTGTCTCATATTCAACTCGTGCTGTGAGAAGATGCACTTTAAGTTTTTATGGTATGTGAAAATCTGACACGTTTCTCCATAAAGATAATGCCTCCAAATCTTCAACGTATGGACCACTGCAGCTAACTCTAGATTGTGCGTCGGATAATTCTCCTCATGTTTCTTAAGCTGTCGGGAAGCAAAAGAAGCTACATGATCACTCTGCATCAGCACACATCCTAGACCATTCTTAGAGGAGTCACAGAAAACAATGTATCCCTTTCCCTGCTCAGGTAAAACCAACATAGGTGCAGTAGTCAACCTTTCTTTCAACAATTGGAAAGAACACTGACACTTGTCATTCCAGACAAAAGGAACCTCCTTCCTGGACAACCTAGTTAGGGGTAATGCTACAAAACTAAAGTCTTTAATAAACCTTCTGTAGTAACCTGCCAGACCTAAGAAACTGCGAATATCAGTTGGTGTCTTGGGCTATTCCCACTCTACAACATACTCCACTTTCTTAGGATCAACATGAATACCTCAAGCAGATATAACGTGTCCTAGAAAAGACACTTTTGACAACCAGAACTCACACTTGATAAACTTAACATATAGCTTGTGTTGTCTCAACAAAGTCAAGGCTTGACGAAGGTGTTGTTCATGTTGTTGACCATCTCTAATGTATATCAGGATGTCATCTATGAAGACCACTACGAACTGGTCAAGGAATGGCCGGAAGATTCTATTCATCAGCTCCATGAATGCAGCTGGTGAATAAGTTAGTCCAAACGACATAACTACAAACTCATAATGACTGTACCTTGTCCTAAAGGCTGACTTATGTATGTCACTCTCCTTGATACGTAATTGACGATATCATGACCTTAGATCTATCTTAGAGAACATTGTTGCACCACACAACTGGTCAAATAGATCATCTATCCTTGGCAGAGGATATTTGTTCTTTATAGTCACCTTGTTAAGTTGTCTATAGTCTATGCATAACCTCATAGACCCATCCTTCTTTTTAACAAAAAGAACTGGTGCACCCCATGGCGAAGTACTCAGTCGAATAAAACCTTTCTCAAGCAACTCTTGTAACTGTTTCTTGAGTTTTGCCGTCTCAACAGGTGCCATCCTATAAGGTGTTTGGGCTATAAGTTGCATACCTGGAATTAGATTAATCTCAAAATCAATCTCTCGAGGTGGAGGAATATCTGGAAATTCTTCAGGAAACACATCCTTGAATTCCCTGACAATGGGAACTTCAGGAAGACTATGACTTTCTGCTTTGGTATCTACCACATGTGCCAAAATGCTTCACATTCTTGTCACATCAGTCTCTCAGCTACCATTGCTGATACTAGACAGGTTGGAAGAATTTTTCTGCCCCCTGAAAGACCCATGTCTCATTACTGTCTGTGAACATAGCTTGATTGGAACCATAATCTAAGACAACCTTATACTTTTATAGGGTATCCATCCCAAGAATTACATCACACCCGTGCATATCAAGTGATATAAGATCCAGCTAAATGATGTGTTCTGAAAAACAAAGAACACAGGGAGAACATACACCCTGCAACACTACAGATCTGACTAACGGAGTTTCTAATAATAGAATTATTTGCTCTACGACTGACAGTCATATTGCAGTAATGAATCACTTCTCGAGTGATAAAGGAATGTGTATCACCCAGATCAATCAAAATAGATACGAAGTAGGATGAAGACATATCAGAATGAAACAATTCCATCTGACCTGTCATGACTCGTATATTGACTACTGCCTCTAGCTGTTTCATAGCATAAAATCTCGTTGTTTCCTGTTTCTAACTTCGTACTCTGTTGTTTGGTACATATAAACCTTCTTGGGATGCATGTCCATGTCCTCGTGTGCCACTTCTAAATTGTTGCCTCTGAGAGCCTTGTTGACTCTGCCTCGGTGGTTGGGTTACCTCCATGTCTCTAACTAGACAATCCCTTATCATATGTCATGTTTGCCCACACTTGAAGCATTTTTTGTCCTGTTGTGGTCTAGATGGTCATGTTACTGACATTGATGTCGTACTATGGGCTCCACTTATGGCCTCTACCCTTGCTTGATGTCCACTGCGTCTGTGCATTGAACCTCTATGGTATGAATGGTGCAGGAAACCTTGGTTTCTTGAAACTTCCAGACCTTTATTCTTGGAACTGGGCAGGTCCTTTCCTACTGTTAGCCTCACGTTTCTCAATCATGGACCTCTCTATCTGCCAAACTGACTCCACAAAGGTGGAAAACTTCTCTCTATTCTCTAGAGCAGCTACAGTTGTGGCTAACTCAACGTTTAAACCCTTCTCAAAATTTCGAATCCTCTCCTCCTCTGTAGTATCCATGTGTGGACAAAACTATAGAAGCTCCATGAACTTAGCTTCATACTCACTAATCTTCATTGGTCCTTTCTTAATACGCTCAAATTGTGAGATTTTATCATCCAGATAAGTCTTGGGAAACTATCTATTGACAAACTCAAGCCAGAACTCCTACCATATGACCTCAACACCAGGTCTTTTCTCTTCTTCAATGGCCCACCAATGGCCAGTGCTTCCTTTTAAAAGATACACAACATGCCTAACTTTATCAGTTTATGGAATGCTAAGGATTATAAAGGCTTTTTCCAACTCAGTGAGCCATAAATTTGCGTCTACTGGGTCATCTGTACTAGCATATTCAATGGATCCTACCCGAAATAACTGCTCAAAGGTCTTATCACACCCATGTCCCTCATTGGGAATTGGTGCCCTAGGTGCTGGTGCTGGCATTCGGTCTGCCATATGCATTATTTTGGTCATGAACTGCCTGAAAAGAGCTCGAAAGGGTTTTATAGCATGGCTTCATCAAGATGGGGATTCTAAGGCACTGATTCCTCTTTAGCATGTTCCCTTTCACTTCCTCCTCGTGCGGAAAAATACGCTCTCAACAACATGTTCTTCGTGTGCTCCAACCATCTTTCAGCTTTACTTCTTCTCCTATATGAGCAGAAGTCACTATAAGATAAACCAAAGGACACTAGAATAGACTCTAAAACCTTAATCCTATGTCTCTATAGACTCATCGAACCTTAGGCTCTAATACCAAAACTTGTGGTGACCACTATCAAACCGACAGCCAAATTGTCACAGTAATTACACAGAATAACATTAGCAGCGGATAAATGAAAATCACTAAAAATTAAAACCATTTTTCAAAGAGATCTATTGCCAGGAAACTCTTAAGGGAAGAACCAAAGCAATAAATACATCATGGTTCACATTGTACATACATTTTACCATCTCATCTCGAGGATATCATATATTAGTTGCTTTGCCCAAACATATACATAAGCAACATAAAACCTCGAGGCATACAAGCCAAAATCTCAGATCATTTATCAGACCATTACGCACTAACTCCCAAGGACCTGAGAGTACATAGACGACACATATGACTTCTATCTACAAGACACAACCGACAACACACTCAACCTGAGCTGTTACTGTTATCCTTGTTGCTGTTGTCCACCCTCTGCAGTACATTCTCTACCTCCTTGTCTGCGTCCACCTAAAAATGTTGGGACCAATGGGGTGAGACAAAAGTCCCAACAAAAGATATAACTCTCCTCCAACAACATTATTATCACAGGTAAATAGTATAAAATTGAGCATAGGATCTTTTATATTAATAATCAAGATTAATCGCTATTTATAAGTAGAACATAGCAATATCATCTTTTAAAGCAATGCAGCTATCTATGATGGAGCAATAAATCATCTATTCACCTTATAAGAAATACAAAGAACAAATATAACATCTATCCATTTAAGATGTATAAAAGTCGTGTAACATCATCCAATGTTTCCGTATTCAATCCTTAAGCAAATACGCTACACGACTAATTACATATTTACAATCACACTTATACCCTAAAGAGATGAGGTATACCGCTCATGCTCCAACCGACCACAACAATGTAAAACATCAGTACCATACAAGGTTAAAGGAAGAGTCAGCTTCCAAGACCTCACCTTTCTCAATCAGTATGAGACCACTGGCAGTGACATCACGTGTCAAACTACAATTAGCTTGCCAGGGTATAATGGCATCTTCACTATAGAGTTACAGCCGTAACATGCACTCTCTTCAGGGAGATCACACAACATCCCCAGTATATTAATATTGAGTCATGGCATATAGCCATACTCTTATGATGATGAGGGAGATCACATAACAATCCCTATTTGTACGTAAGGATATTTTCACCCATTACCCCCACATATTAAAAAATATGCTCTCCGAGTTAAACTTGTTTCACCATTCAACAAATTCTAACACTGAATGGATCTATGTCCAGGGCAACTACATGATAAGGTTCCACTGATTAATTAGGTGCATTATAGTATCTTTTAGCATCAACCAAGTTACAAGCATGAATTATAATAGAAGCTACAATAAAGGTGTAATACATATATCAAGTACTTTCATAATCTTTGGAATACATTGAATGCATAACACTCAGGATCTCAGTCCCTTATCACATTACTGGGGATTCTCATCCCTTAACATTATCATCATCATGATTGCTAGATCTGGGTATTCAAACCCTTAGTTCATCACTGAACATTCTCACCTCTTATCAGGTAACTATTACCTCTAGGTCCTCAGACCCAGGTATACATTATACTTGTTGCACAAGTATTTCACATGGCTCACAAGGCCCATTTAATATGTATCATATGAAACATCATAGCTCATACCCGGCTATGCTCATCATCTCATGATACCTGGATGGTTAATATTTCATGATAAAAACAATATCAAGTACATATTATCACCATGTAATACAAGAGAAATACAACCTTCCCATTATTAGGGTTAGGGTTTCCCTTTTTAGCCGATTAGGGTTTCAAGTTCATATTATCAAGAATGAAAACCCCGATTCATAGCTCCACACATATTAGGAGCATACATTGATATCATAAGTATTCAATCATACTTGTTTATTCTCATCATTTATCATTAAATGATTATCACACAAAGTATGAGTTTCTCTCTCATCCTCACTAGGATATTGATTACATCATACTTTATTAAGTTGGATCAACCCTTTTCTCAAGGTACATTGGCCTACACTTATCAAAATGCATTAAACTCTTTACATCTTAATGTATCATTTGACCTAACACACTTCATGTGTTACTCAATCAAGTATATCGGATTTGAGGTGCTTACCTCCATATAGGTTTTGAGGTGCTTCCACCATATTGGGCTAGAGGTGTGTGCTTACTACCATATCATCCAAGAGGTGTGTGCTTGCCACCATATCGTCCAAGAGGTGTGTTCTTGCCACCATATCGTCCAAGAGGTGTGTGCTTACCACCATATCATCCAAGAGGTGTGTACTTATCAGCATATCATCCAAGAGGTGTGTACTTATCAGCATATCATCCAAGAGGTGTGTGCTTATCACCATATTGTCCAAGAGGTGTGTTCTTACCACAATATTGTCCAAGAGGTGTGTGCTTATCACCATATCATCCAAGAGGTGTGTGCTTATCACCATATCCTCCAAGAGGTGTGTACTTATCACCATATCGTCCAAGAGGTGTGTGTTTATCACCATATCGTCCCAGAGGTGTGTAATTACCACCATATCATCCAAGAGATGTGTGTTTATCACCATATCGTCCAAGAGGTGTGTGTTTATCACCATATCATCCAAGAGGTATGTACTTACCACCATATCATCCAAGAGGTGTGCGTGTGTGTCACTTATATTGGGTTACTCAAGTGTAGGGTTTTGCATATCAGGTTAGACCCTTATGCTCATACCTTTTCAAACCTTTAAAGTATCAACCTACCATGTGTTGAGTGACAACCTAGACAACTGGTTAGTCCTTTTTCAACCAACCCAAATGTACAAAATGATAGGGGTGTGGGGTTCCAAGGTATAATAGATTTCATATCACCATATTGGGTTTCATTACCATATCGGATTAGAGGTGCTTCAACCCGATATCGGTTTGTGCCATGATGATGTCATCATCATCAAGTTCTAGACTTTTGTCCCTTACTATTCTAGTTCATGGACAACAGTCCTATGCAACTGTTAGAACTCATAGAATCATCAATCATTCAAGAAAAATCGAAATTAAAAGTAGATCAACAAGTATTACAAGATTGAAGGTGAATAATAACATGATTGGGTTCAAGTTATATAAACCGCCTCAAGAACAACTTCAAAGCTCCAAGCTCCAAAGCTTCACGTTCCCAAGGTTGAAGATGAAATTATCAAAGATCCAATACTTGTTCAAAAATCCTCTATATGCAAAGAATCACCATAGATAAGAACTTGGTGAAGAAGAAAAGAAAGGAAGAATCACAACCCGAGATTCATGCTTCAACCAAGGTTGAAGATGACCATGGCTTCACCTTAAGCTTAAGGCTCGAGCTCTTCCTTTCTCCTCAACTACTATGCACAATATCTAAGAGAAAGAGAGTTGTAGGATTCTAAAAGTTTCATTAGTAGGTGAAAGGAGTGGTATATATAATTGAGGCTCATGAGAGAGAGTGTATAAGAGGTGTCATCACCTTATACTACTAGGTGACACATGTCCATGCATGGGTGGACATGTGTCCATGCATGCAAAAATATTTATCTTGACATTCAAAACTCTTAGGGATAAGATTTTGGCCATTAGTTGTCTTGTTGAACAAGATATCTCAACCCAACATCACTTTATTCACAAACCGATACAACTTTTCCAAGGAAAGTTGTAAACCGATATCCATCACCTTCTTGAGGTTCTTAACTCATCAGGGCCTTTTCTAAGAGTTGAAAAAATGATATGGGACCTCCTCTATGGCTTCTTGGCCGATAGGCATTCCCATATAAGCTCTACAACTCAATACAACTCACTTTAGGGTTTAACCTATACAACTCTTCTTGGTCTTTTCATCACCAAGAATACCATCACTCAAATATGATTCTAAGAGAGAGTAGGGACACTCTAGAGGTGGTAATTTTCATATCAACCCTAAATTTTGGGTAAATTGCAATTTACACCCAAACTATCATATAATGCAAAAACAGTTTGCAAATAAGCTCAAACTTGAAAATTAAACTCTCCTTGAGTCTTCATTACTTTTTAAAAGATTAAAAAAAGTTTATAAATAACTTACTTAAGCAAAACTTCCAGGGTTATGGCATAACCCAGGTCAAGGATGTTACACTTAATTTGTAAGCACCCTGACCTCTGTTTTGGGCTTACCCTGTTTACTTTGCCTAAACCTTGTGTTGAGATGCTTGCTAATCACCTGAAGTTGTGATTAGGGTTTGTTTGTGCTTTGTTGAGAGGTTGAGGTGCAACTTGCAAGTTACCCAAGTTTTTGGGTTGGTGTGCAAGTTTGTCACCTTGAGAAGTGTCCTTCTCTCTCCTTGCATCCTCTAGGTCTGAGAGGATGGGTTTGGGCTCATGCTTGAGTAGCTTTGGGCTTTGTTTTGCCTTGTTGGGCTTTGTTTTGCCTTGTTGAGCCTTGTTGAGGCTAGGTATCGGGCAAGGGTGCGCCTGGTGCCTTGTATCGGCCATGGTGTATCAGCCAGGAAGGTGTATCGGCCAAGGGTGTTGGTGGATGTGTGGGGTTGCCATCTTGGGTGACACACACCCTCCACCCTAGCCTCGTTTGTGTCACCATATTGGGACAAGTGGCAGTTGCCTTGCTAGTGGGTGGAAAGTCATGGACGTGGTTTTGAGGGGGATAGCATGTGGCATGACCTGAGGACAAGTGTACTAGGGTCGAGTGCCACCTTGCCATGCTCTCCTTCTTTACCCCTAAGTATATAATTGACCCTTCTTGCTTGATAGAAGCTCCTTTAGTTCCCTTAGTTGCTTTCCTTCTTCCTTGGTGGCCGATACACTTCCCCTTGGTGGAGCTTGGTGGCTGATACTCTCTCCTTGGTGGGAGACATAGCTCTAGTCTCCTTCTTCCTCTAGTGGTGGCCGAACCCTAGAGAGTGCCTTTCTCCTTCTCCTGTTGTGGTGGTGCCTTAGAGCTTGGAGCTTGGAGCTTTAGAGCTTGAGGCGGGTTACATAACTCCTAACCCTAGCTATACTACTTCTTTTTCATGTTGCATGCTATATGTGCTATCTTGATCGGCCATGTCATCTTTTAGATATGTTTCTTGCTTTTATGGTTATAAGGTTGCTTTAGATATACCCTAAACTTTGTGGAGATGGTTATCTTGGGTTACCTTAGGTTTGGCCGAACCATGGATGTGGAGTTCTTCAGGCAAAACCCCTCTCTCACATAGTTGTTGAGAGGTGAGCCTAGGGTCTCCTATCCCAATGGTGTGTTGAGCTTTAGTTGGTTGGCCGATATGGTGATGGACCCCCTTGTTGCCTGATAGATGATGGAAGTTGTGCAATACCCCTCTCTCACTTAATTGTCTTGAGAGGTGAGCCAAATCTCTTGAACTCTTAGGGCTTCTTGATGGCAGTCTTGAGGTTGAAGATGACCAACCCATCATGGCCTTGAACTCTTGCACGATACCTCTTTATGGTGTTCTGCCCGATATCCCTCTTCTAAGGATGAGTATTGGGGGATATGCTAAGTGGTGTTCGATCCCTTTGACCGATATGAACCTTTGGCTTAGATGGCATTTGTGGGCGTTATGCCCTTGGACGATGTGATGCTCGGTAGATATCCCTTCTTGGTGCCCTAGGCGACATGGGTTGGTTTTGGTGTTGCCCGATATGAGTCTTGGATGGCGAAACCCTAGTTGGGCACCATAGTGAGGACCAATAAGTAGTGCCCTGACCATGATGGCCGATATGGTACCTTGACCATTTTAGGGTCCCAAACCCTAGCTTGAATGATAGATGACCTTGGGTTCCATGGTATCATTCGAGGGATGGAAATAGTGTGACCTTGGGTGTTCTGGCTTTGATGGTTGCCCAATATGGAACCCTAACCCTAGTGGGTGATAAGGTGTCTTGGCTGATGGGGTGGATGTGTTGCCCGACACACCCCTGGTCATGGCTGCACAATACACCCATTGTTCCTGGTTGCACGATACACTCTTGGCCCATGACTGCCCGACACACCTTGGGTGCTAGTCTGACTATTATCCCCTTGTGCATGGGTGCACGTCATGCTTGTGGTCAATATCCTTTGGGTGAGGGTTAGTGCCCTGCCCGCCACACCTTTGGTGAGGGTAGGCGACACCTTTGGCGAGGGATGCGCCTAGCCCGGGAACTCTAGGTTGGTGAACATGTTGTCTCGAGCCCGCATCTTTGGTTACAATGTTTTTGAGATATGAAAGATAGGTTGTGACTAGTGATATGTTTGTTACCTAAGGACGTTGTTAAGTAAGATGATAAGATAATGGTTATGTTCATAAGATATAGGGCATAATGGATGCTCACGGTTGATAACACTAATATAATTGTCAGACTTGTAGATACAACTTTATACTCCATATGATTACAATAATGGATGTGGTTCCAATCATATGCTCCCTAAATATGAATGGCATGATAATAATACTATGCTCTCTAAGATTTATGTTTGGTGATCCAGTTATCTCTCTTGATATGCATACTAACCATGCAGGTTTATCAAATGAATTCATAGCCATGTAAGAGCTATGAGGTGTATGTGTTTTGTATAACACTGATGAGATAACATGTCCACCAGTATGATAAGAAAGGTTCGGTGACCTGATAAAGGCTGAGTGCCTGTTTGAGGTGTTATCCTCTATGATGAGATAAAGGATTGGTATCCCATGATGATGTATGATGATGATGCCTTAAGAGGCAGTGGTATTCTGTGATGAGGGATTGAGATCCCGTGATAGTGTGATAATGACAGTAATAATGTGAGACAATGTTGTTTATGTTTTACAATTTGGTTGCCTCAACAATTCACCTAAAATATACTAATTAATGAAAGTGGAACATTTCATGTAGTTTTGCCCTGGACATAGATCCATCATCGTCAGTAGCTGGTGATGGTGAAATGGGTTCATCCTGTGGGATTACCTAGAGCGCATATTGATGAATATGTAGGGTTTCCCCTATCCAAAAATAGCAGGATTAGAGTGCAACTGTGGTTGTAAACTCAAGATGTGTATAAGAGCATGGTGAACAAGCCCATGGCTCAGTATGATAGAGCATGAATGCGTTCATGGCTCAAGGAGCATGGTGAACTGGCCCGTGGCTCAACTATACTAGTGCCATGACCTGTACCAAGGCAGGCTAGATAAAAGGGTAGACTGTGTGAGATAACCTTGTGGTTGAGGCCACTCAAGCAAGAGACTACGGTCCTGCTATTAGTTATCATGCACTGACCATGAAAAGGTGAGGTCATGGAGTCCGACTCTTCCATTGACCTTGTATGGCACCGGTTTTGGGCTTCGCAGCCGAAGGTTGGATCTGAGCGGTATGGCTCACTTCCTCAGGGCATAATAAATTGTAATCTAGCCATATAGTATATACAACTTAGGGCAAAACACAAAACATTGGTTGAAGCCTTGTTTGTATAGTTGCTCGAGTTATATCTTGCAATTATTTGTACGCTCCTCATATCTTGTGATAAGTTCTTATAAAACTTGTCTTGTAAATCATGTTCCATAAAGAAATATCTAGTTATATTCCTCCCAGATATCTTGGTAAGTTGTTAATAAAGTTAAGCTATGTTCAATATGCTGCTTATATCAGTTACCTGCTTTATCTGAAGTTTTATAGTTCGGCGGGGAGTTATGTTTCTCGTTGGGACTGTGTGTCTCACCTCACTGGTTTACACCCTTTTTAGGTGATCGTGCTAGACGTGGTGGTGGTCATGAGGTTGCAGCCGAGCAACAAGAAGAATAGTAGGAGGCAATAGATGGATATGCTGCTATTCTGGTCATTTTGTAGTAGAGCCCTAGAGTCATCCCTATACACTCGGGTCCTTGGAGGTGTTTTGATGACGTATCACGATGTATAGCTGTTGTAGCTTTGTTTATCCTGCTTTTGGCTTGGTATGGAATGTTATGTATATAAACATGTGGTGAACTCTTTGTGCCTACGTAACAACTGGTTCCTATAAGTTGTGGACACATATCAAGGTTTATGTAAGTTTATATAACAAGTTTCCTTGCAGGATAAGGGTATGGATGCAATAGTGTCTTTATTATCTACTTTCCGCAATCGGTTTTAATTAACCCTTGTTTTTGATAACTTGTGGTTTATGGAAGTTCTGCACATTTTTGTGTGGCATTTCGTTGTCTATGTGATAGAGAGATGTCACATAATTCCAACATTTGGTCACTCAAAAGTCAAATTGGAAAATTTGTCACATGTTATTTATCGGTCGAGTTGGAAACTCAATCGATCAAGTGATGGATTTTCTAAAATGACCAATCGATCTCTATTCCCCCCTCTAGAGCCCTGGATCCAAGAAGTAGTGTCATAGCCAAAGATCTTCTCCAACAATCTCTCACAAGATGAGAAGATGGGCTTGGTTCACTCAACCTAGAGGGAGACATGCTTCTCCATGCATCCTATGTTCTTTGACGCCACCGACATCCTCTATTGGAAGAGGCGTATGCAGTTCTACATTCAAGGGATGAACTTTGATATGTGGAAGGTGATGGTCACACCATACAGGGAGCCAACCAGAGCTATGTCAACATGGAATGAAGCTGCACTAAAAGAAGCCCAGCTTAATGCCAAAGCCATAAGCATCCTCTATGCAACCCTTACCCCAACAGAGTTCAACCGCATCTCCTCATGGGATACAGACTATGAGATTTGGGATAAGTTGTGCATCACCAATGAGGGGACAAAGCAAGTTAAGGAGGCTAAGATCTACATGTTGAACAACCTTCTAGAGAACTTCAAGATGGGTAAGAAAGAAGGGATGGCTGAGATGCACTCTAGGCTCAACGTCATTATCAATGGCCTAGCTGCTTTGGGCAACACTTTGGATAGAGGTATAATCAACTCCAAAATCTTGAGGACTCTACCAAAGAGTTGGGAGTCTAAGGTGACCTCCAATGAAGAAGTGAAAAGCCTTAGTGACATCCCAACTGAAGAGCTCATTGGCAATCTACAAGCTCATGAGCCAAGGCTTGACAAGCAAGAAGAAGAAGCTAAGCAAGAAGAGAAGGAAGCAAAAAAGATCAAATATAGTGCCTTCAAAGCTCAAGTGGAGGCTGTCATCCTTCAACAACAACTTCCTTGTCGGACATCTCCCTCCTCCTCTAGTGAAGATGATGGCCCTAGTGAGCATAAGCCAACTACACCAAGGGTAAGCACTTCAAAGGAAAGAAATCCTCCTCCTCTACTCCTAGATGCTACAAGTGTGGACAAAAGGGACACTACAAGAGTGAATGTCATAAATCAAGATAGTCACACCACAAGGGCAGATCCAAGAAGGAGGAAGAGTACAAGAAGGTTAGCAAGTACAAGAGGAAGGAAAAGAAGGAGAAAAGACACAAGAATGTAGCTCATGCAACTTGGGAAGCATTATCCTCAAGTGGCTCTAGCTCTGAAGAAGATGGAGAGTACCACCTTGCACTCATGGCCTCTATAAGTGAAGAAATTGGTGAGGTAAGTGAGGTAAGTGAGGTAATCTTGCATGAGTTATCTAAAGAAACTCTTATTGATATGCTTTTTTCTACCCGTTCTTCTTTTGCTAAATGTAAATATAAAAGAAAGAGGTTAGGAAAGATGATTGATGATTTGTATGCTAAACTTGAGATTCTTGAGCAAAATGAGAAAACTCATCTTGAGATCATTGATAACTTGCAAAGACAATTTCTTAATCTTGAGCTCCAATACAATGGAGTTGAGGTAGAGAATGGTGTTTACCTTGAGAACATTGAAACTCTTAAGGAAGATAACCAAAAGTGCCTAAATGAGTTTGAAACTCTTAAAACTGAAAATGTTGAATTTAAGCTCATTATTAATGCTCGTAGGGATGAGAGGGATGTTTATCTCAAAAAAATTCAAGTGCTTAAATATGAAAATGCTAGGTTGCTTGGTCAAGTTAATAATTTATCTTCTAGACCTATTTTTCCTAGTAATGATGTTGCTTCTATTTCACTTGAGAAAGATTCTTATTTGACTAAAGCCCTCTATTTAGAGACCGAACTTGTTCATGCTAGAAATGATCTTTCTAGTTTGTCTTCTACTATTATATCTCTTAATGATGACAATCATAGACTTAGAGCCTCTCTATAGAAATTCCTCAAAAGGAAAAACTCCCTAGATGAAATCCTTGACCATTCTACCAAACAAAGTGGTACGAGTGGTTTGGGATCTATAGGGGGAGAACCGGAGGGCAAGAACAAATCCAAAGGTAAGAAAAAGAGTAAGGAAACCTCCTTTTTCATTAGAGAGTCTTCTGACACTAAGAACTCTATGATTTGTTATCATTGCAAATGTGATGATCATTACTCTACTTATTGTTCTTACAAGCCTAAGGGGACCAACCCAAAGATGAAATGGGTCCCCAAGCTAACTCCTGATCCCAAAGTTTGAGTTGGGAACCGACACTCTCCTTTCTTGTAGGAAAAAGGAAGATGGATTGTTGATAGTGGTTGCACTAAACATATGAAAAATGATGTTAGCCATTTCAACTACTTCACCAAGAAGAAAGGAGGGTTGGTTACCTTTAGGGACAACAAGAAAGGTAAGGTGAAAAGCAAGGGTGATGTAGGTGAATCCTTGTGCATCAAGAATGTTCTTTTTGTGGATGGCCTACATCACAATTTAATAAGTGTAAGTCAATTATGTGATAATGGCTACCTTTTGCTATTTACTTCTTTTGAATGCTTGATTCTAGATTCCCTCACCTATCAAGTCATATATAAGGGAATTAGAAGTGGTAGTATTTATATAATTGTGCTTGTCTCTATTAAGCCTATTGTTGGTAGATGCCTAGTAGTCAATTTGAATGATATTTCTCTTTGGCATCATCAACTTGGTCATGTAAATATGCATCAATTGAAGAAGTTGAGCAAAAAGGAATTGGTCAAGGGACTTCCCAAATTAGATTTTGGAAAGGATGAGGAATGCCAACCTTGTACCCAAGGAAATCCAATCAAGTCCTCCTTCAAATCCAAAGGAGTACTTAGTACCAAGAGAGCTCTTGAACTTCTTCATATTGATCTATTTGGGCCAATGAGAACTCAATCGCTTTGTGGTTCCAAGTATTGCCTTGTTATTGTCGATGATTTCTCTAGATATACTTGGACCTTCTTTCTCATTTACAAGAGTGATATGCTTGATGTTTTCTCTAGTTTTTGTAAACAAGTTGAGAACAAAGCTTCTTGTCAGATCAAACCCATCTGTAGTGATCATGGGGAGAATTTGAAAATGATATTTTTGAATGTTTTTTGAAGCATATGGATATGCACATAACTTCTCTTCACCTCGAACACCTCAACAAAATGGGGTTGTAGAGAGGAAGAATATGTCACTACAAGATATGGCTAAGACCATGCTTTTAGAGTATGACACTCCAAAGAAGTTTTGGGCCGAAGCAGTTAGTACCTAATGTTTTGTGCAAAATCGAGTTTTTACACATCCTTCTTTGAAGAAAATCCCCTATGAGATATGGCGTGGAAGGAAGCCGTCTATTGAGTATTTTCATGTTTTCAGATGTCCTTGTTTTGTTTTAAATACAAAAGATTCTTTCAACAAGTTTGATCTGAAATCTTACAAGGCTTTCTTTCTTGGCTATAGCACTACTAGCAAGGCTTATAGAGTGTTTAATGTTGATCTTGCTAAAGTAAAAGGATCTATAAATGTTAAGTTTATTAAGACTAACCCCTCTTTTCCCAAAGATATTGTTCAAAATGATGATGTTGTGGGTGAGGAAATTTCTATTCTAAAAGAACTCAACATCACCCAAAAGGGAAAAGAGGTGGTCACTCAAGAAGAAGAAGATAAAGATGGAGAGAAGAAGGATTCAACCCCCTGCTTTGCAAAGAATCATCCAAAAGAGCTGATCTTAGGTGACCCTTTTGAAAGAGTGAAGACGCGGGCTGCCTTCAAAAAAGAACAAGCCAACATCGCCTTCATCTCACAACTCAAGCCAAAGAACATCAAAGAAGCTCTAGGGGATGATGAATGGATCCTAGCCATGCAAGAAGAGTTGGATAAATTTGAAAAGAACAAAGTATGGACCCTAGTGCCAAGACCAAGTGATAGAAAGATCATTGGCACCAAATGGGTTTACTGCAACAAGCTATATGAAAGCGGCAAAGTGGTAAGGAACAAAGAAAGGTTAGTGGCTCAAGGCTACAATCAGCAGGAATGTATAGATTTTGATGATACATATGCACCTATAGCTAGACTTGAGTCCATTCATATATTTCTTGCTTTTGCTAGTTATAAAAATTTTCTTCTTTATCAAATGGATGTTAAAAGTGCGTTTTTGAATGGTACAATTGAGGAGGAAGTGTATGTTGCACTGGGCTTTGAACATGATAGTTACCTAACCATGTTTATTTGTTGCAAAAAGCTCTCTATGGACTCAAACAAGCACCTAGAGCTTGGTATGAGAAATTAAAGAACTTTTTGTTAGATCATGGGTATATCATGAGCAAAGTAGATTCTATCTTGTTTTTCAAACACACTTCTAACAATTTTCTTATCATTCAAATATATGTTGATGATATCATTTTTTGGCAAAACTAATCTTAAACTTTGAAAGGAGTTTAGTGATCTTATGCAGAGTGAGTTTGAGATGAGCATGATGGGTAACCTTACATTCTTCCTCGGTTTTCAAATCAAGCAAACTAAAAGATGGGAACTTCATAAACTAAGGCAAGTACAAAAGTGAGCTACTTAAGTGCTTTGGGATGGAGAACGCCAAGCCGATGGACACACCCATGTCAAACACCACCAAACTTGATAAAGATAAAGAAGGTGAGAAGCTCTATAGAGGTATGATTGAAAGTTTACTTTACTTAACTGCCTCTAGACCTGATATAATGTTTAGTGTTGGCTTGTGTGCTCGCTTTCAATCAAATCCCAAGAAATCACATCTTATAGCTGTTAATAGGATTTTAAGGTACTTAGACAAAACACCAAATTTTGGACTATGGTATCCCAAGTCAAGGGATTTTACTCTTACGACTTATAGTGATGCGGATTACGCAGGATGCTTGATTGATAAAAAGTGCACAAGTGGCACTTGCTTTCTCCTAGGACCGTGCATGGTGTCTTGGTTCTCCAAGAAATAGAGCACAATGACATTATCAACCATCGAGGCTGAATACATTGCAGCCGAAAGTTATTGTGCCCATGTCCTATAGATGAAGCAAATGCTCTAAGACTTTAACATTCATTTTGATGCTTATCCTATCTATTGTGATAAAATAAGTGAAATTTATTTGTTTTACAATCCTATATTGCATAGTAGATCCAAGCATATAAAAGTTCATCATCATTTTCTTCATGACCACATTGCCAAAAAGGGTATCTATATCATGCATGTGGACATGAAAAATTAGTTGGTGGATATTTTCACTAAACCTCTACCCGATTAATTTAATTTTATTAAATCTAAACTGCTCATAACTGCTTTGTATGTATCTGATATGCCTTCTAGATAGTTGCCATCTATCCTATATGAATTGCTTACATCTTTATCACCCTTGATTTCTATAATGCTTTTTCTAGTTCATTTTCCTTGGTTTTCACTTATTTTTGGGTATTTTTTTGCAAAGGCTTGTTTTATCGTAAAATAGTACCCAATGATGAGTGATATGTGCCTAAGGCCTAGTTTGGCCGCCAACTTTGTGATTCCCGGTAATCAGTGCTGGTTTTAACAGCGGCAGAGACATACAACTGTGTTCGGGATGCCGTTACATACGGAGAAAGAATAAAACCTGATTAAATCCGGGAGGGATGCTGGCACTTGCAACTACTCAAAATCTCGGCGTGATTGCTGAAGTTCGTAATTTTTGTTATGCCACGTACGCTACTGCAGTCGTCAATTCCACATAATGCGGTACAGGTTGTAACTTAATACATCAACTTCCGGTATTTAAAATGAGTTCAGCCAAACTAGGCCTAAGTTCATTTAAAATGCAAAATGGACTAGACAATTAAATTTAATTAGTACTATAATGGCTAGAAATTAAAATTTCTAAATTTGGTTCAGGTTGACCATCAGTCGAGTTACCAACTCGACCGATCCGTGGCTGAGGGCTTTTGTAAAGAGCCATTTGGTCGAGTTTCCCAGTCACAGAACTTGATCGATGGCCAGACATGATCAAACTTAAGTATGGTTTGGCCGACTTTTCTCCCTCTCAACTAGAGAAAATAGACCGATCCATTCTCTTGCCCCCTCAAGCTCTCAACCCTAGCCTCGACCATCCTCTCCCTAGACCTAGTTCAATCTAGTTCGACCTCCTATGACCTCTTGCTCATCAACCCTAGGTGTTTGGTTGATTTGTAGTGGTGTTTCCTATGTTTTTTACCTCTCAATCCTCTTATCTCACCTCCATGGCTTCCAATAGGAGAGAAAGCCGCACCAGCTGGCACACCATCCTCCTCCTCCAACTCATGCCTTATACCCTTGATGATACCTTCTTTGTCTCCAATGACGCTCTAAATAGGTACAAGGAGATCCTTCATAGGATTCCCATTCCTTTTCATGCCCTTTTTGAGCCAAGCCCACATAGATAAAAGGATGTTGATCAAGTGGCCGAGTTGCTTTACGACCACCACCTCTCTGCCTTGAGTGTTGAATGCGTGTGCCACCACAATTCTATCACAAGCACCAAAGATTTTCACAAATTCTATGCAAATTTGCAATGGAATTATGACACTCTCGTACCCCCGCCTAATGCTCAAGTATTCCTTCCATGATAGCCGGGAAGAAATTCCAAGTCTTCGAGGATACCTTGAATATCTTTTTCTGTAGTAATGAGGTGACTGACACTTGGAGGAAGGATTACCCTGAGTATTTTGACCTAGTTGACCCTAAGGCCTTCAAGCAATATGATCTCTCTCTTCCTGACACTCATAATATCTTAAAGAAGCCTCAATTTCCATATAGGAATAAGTCTACCCTTCCCTCCTTATCCTTAGACCTCAAGAACCACATAATCACCCTAGTAGTCAACTGCAATATTCACCCAAAGAAAAACCAGACTGAAATTGCAAAGAATATTATGGTGATTATGTTCTATATCTTGAAGAACATTGGAGTCAAGTGGGCCAGATATGTTCTCCATCACATGACCCACTTTGACTCTGGTAAGAACACATAAGGAACCCACCCACCCTACCCAAACCTGATTTGTGGTCTATTTCAGTCTGTCACTGGAAAATCTCTTTTTCATGACCTTCATTACAAACTTGCCCAAAAATGAGTTTGCATTAGTGAGACCACAATTTAGAAGAGTGTGCCTATCCCTTCCTCTACCACACCTGGAGCCTCCACCTCCACCTAGGCACCTCCACCACCTCAACCATCCCGACCTGCCCGTGCCTTTTTCCATGTATCAAATGAAACCCTCATGGGTTACATGATGCATCAGCAGACATATAGCCTTAAGGTTCAAGAACATATGCATCAGGATCTCTGTGCCATCATGTCTATCATAAACCTCTCATGTGCACATCCTTATCCTACCTACCAGCCCTACCCAAGAGGTGATTATGCATCCTATGCATATGATCACTTTTACCCTACCCATCCACTTACTGTTTCTGCTGCTACACCCTCTACTGCTGGTGGATCCACCCCTGTTGTGATACCTCTCTCTATTGGTCCTATAGATACCCTACTTGTAGGACTTGGCACTTCTGCTCCTTCTTATCCTCAAGCCCGAGAGTTACATAACCTTGGTATGTCTTAGGCTGAGCAAAATGCTAGGTGGCCTGGTCGTGGTTTCGATTCCTCTATCGATGAGGAGATGCCATATCAGGCTGATGAGGAAGTTGTTGCTGATGAGGAGGCATCTGAGGATGATGGCGATGATGGTTATGATAGCTTTGCTAGTGGTTTTAGTGATGAAACTGATGTTGTTGTCTCTACTGCACCTTCAAATGAGGATAATGACTATGAGCTAGAAGCCTTTGCTGCTGATGATGATGATGTTGTGGACATAGATGACCTAGATGTTTAGATGTTTTAGCTTTTAGTCTATAGATATTGATCATATATATCTTTCTAGACTATTTTGTACTAAAAACATCTGTGCACATTATTTGAGATGTACTATTTATCATCATGTTAGTTTCATCATTTTAGCTTGTAGTTGTTTTTTAGGACATGCTTTTTGTGTTGTAATCTTAATCATATGTACACTTACTCTTCAATTTACTATATCTCATGAGTTGGTTCCATTTCTACCATATTTTGATTATGACTTATATTTCTTATTTCTCTCTCATATCTATTTGTTGTATGCTTTGAGATTGCATGTTTTATGTTGTGGATGTATGTTTGGTTGTGATTGGAGAAGACCTATTTTTGTGCTCTTCTACCCCCTTCCCTTTTGATAATGTCAAAAGGGGGAGAGAATTTCAATGTTTTGAAGCTCAACCATATTGATTTTATTACCTATGTGATCCTTTTATTGTTCATTATATGCTTTATCATGTGACTTGCTAAAGGACCATATAGCATACATGTGATATTGTTTTGTATAGAAAGACTAACTATGAAGGTAAGAGTAAGCATAGATTGGGGGGGAGAAATTCACATTGTTAAAATCATGAACCCCCTTGCAATTCACAAGGCTAAGGTATAACTTTACATATTATTTTCAATATGATTGAGGAATGGTTTGTCATTGTCAAAAAGGGGGAAAATGTTGACTTGAGAGTTATACATTGCCCATATTTTTATAATGGCTTAACCATTCCATTCCTATGTATCTAGTATGTTTGTTCAAGATTGATTTCAGGCTTTAGGTACATAAAAAGGATCAAATTACACAAGCCCTAGCCTGTTCAAAGTCAAGTCAAAAGAAATGCAAGTGTGCTTTTTGAAAAATCACTCCAAACCACCTTAAATTATTTTTGTAATCACTTGTATTGATGATATGACTTGTAACTAAGATGAAAAAAATTAGGGTCACTTCATTCCAATGTTTGGTCACTCAAAAGTCAAATTGGAAGATTTGTCACAAGCTATTTATCAGTCGAGTTGGAAACTCGACTGATCTAGTGGTGGATTTTCTCGGTCCAGTTGCACACTCACAGATTTCGACCGATCGATCAACTAAGAAAAACTGATCTTGACTCATCTGTCGAGTTTCCTAGAAAAAAAAACTCGACCGATAGTTTGAAAATTGGCTTTGTCATTTAGTGGATTGGTCTAGTTACCTTTATTGAAATTCGACCAAATGTACTGTACGGAAAATATAGAAAAAGTGATTATAACCGTTGGAGAGTTGTTGTGAGAGGAAATAGATCTGTTAAAAGTTATAAAATGGCAAGTCTTCATTCGTAAGTGATCCCACACACCCTGGGAGAAGTTGTTCTTGTAAAGTCAATTGTTGAGTATTCTTTCCCGCAACAAGAGAAATCCTTTTTCTTACCCAGATGTCCAGTACAAGCGACTCCAGCCGGTTCTTCATACTAGTAATGCAACTCTGGTGCATGACCCTTGTCATTAGACCACGACACTCTGTCTGAATGAGCCATTTCGATGCTTCTTCTGGCCCCTTTCTCCCTTCAGCCTCAAAGGAACACCCCCAACTATAAATAGGACTCGCTGGAGTTCATTCCAAGTTTACTCATTCATGCTATTCTAACTCCTTACTATAGTTGAGTGTGTTGCAACCCTTTGAGTCCCTTTGTCTCTATTGTTTACAAAGCATTTCATGATTATGAGTGAGTTAGGTATGTTGTAAGAGAGCTCCCTCCATGTGCTTGTAAAACTCTTATTCCTTTCATCTTCCCAATCCCCTTTATCAAAGAGCAAAGGTTGAAGCAAGCTACTCTGACTGAAGGAGAACCTATTGCTGGTCTTCTTCAAGAAGAGGTGAAGATCTTCTCCCGACGAAGGAGAAGGGCAAGGCCAAGATTCAAGAAGAGTGGGTAAATCCTTCAAGCCTAAAGACTTGATGCAAGTGTGTGTAAGTCCTTATTGAAGGCTGAAGACATCTTGATCAAGTGGGTAAGTCCTTGTATAGGTTATAGATTCTTGTCTTGAGTAGGTAAGTCCTTGGATGTATGGTGGTCTCCTTGTATCTCTTATGAATGAATATAAGTATACACAGATTGTAAAGTCCTAGAGGTTGACCTCTCGAGGTAGTGCATTGACTATCTCATAGTTTGGAGATTGGAACCACTCTAAACCATCTTGTCCAAGTGGATGTTTCAATCTCTCTCATCATTGCTTTGCTTGCTTAGATATGACTTCAAATTGTTCTTAAATCTTTTGGTTTTGATTGATATAATTTGAAGGTTTAAATATTCTTGTGAGAATTTTGAAGCTCTATTCACCCCTCCTCTAGAGCCTTAGATCCAACAAAGTGATGCAAATAATGGACCATAAAACCATAAATGGAGAAGCATGGGTTATATACATGATAGAATTATATATGAGTTGATCTAGTAGAAAATCAAATGATAAGTAAGTTGACAAATCTTGGTTTAAAATTTCACATCATTAAAAAAAATGAGCTCGAAATTATTTGGCTTTTAAAGACAATAATGATTTAGGGTAGTATGTGTAATAATTATTGATCACTGGTTTTATCCAATAGTGGTTGTCATTTTTGTAAGGCATATTCCCATTCGATGTTTGACCCACCTAATAGCTAGAATGCACGTTTGTTAAGCATGGAGACTCAACCAAGTAGACATGGTTAGGTTTTAACCATGTGATATCTATCACATGATCCTAAGTTCATCTCTCACCTCTGATAAAAATGGAAGGGGAATGTCTCAAAGTCATGAATCACCTAGCCGTGAGGACCTCATCTTTTAAAAATCATGCAAGAAGTTCCTAGTGGAGGATTAGATTTGAACTGTTGGGGTTGTGGGTCAACACTTCTTGGAGGTAGTTTCCTGGCTAAACTTCTTTCTCCTCACATCCCCAACAAACAACACCAACAATTTTGAAGGCAAAAAGAGTCTTGAGGATAAAACTAACAGAGCATTGCGGGAAGGAAGACCAATGTTTTTCTGTTGGGATCTTATCCCAATGCTTGGATGATCCAATGCAAGCCCCTAACTTGCTCTACAAACTTGAAATCTAGCAGGTATACGACCGAGGTAGAGGAGCCATATAGAGGAACTTACTCTAAAGTTCTACCCTATGGGTAGTAGTTGGGTCCCTTCTAAAGATCCCTATGTGGTCAGGCATGAGCTAGAGTGGGCAATACGCAAAGCTCTCTATTTCATTAACCTTCTTCATCACGACAATTGGCATACACATATACTGTGGGCTCTGATCTCCAAACCACGATATAAACACGATTTAAACTTCGCGGAAGAGAATCGATTAACAGCGGAAGACAAAAATCACGAGAAATTAAAACTTTTTGAGACAAGAGCTTGAATCCATAAAGCTTCATTCATAAAAGGAGATAAACTGTTTACATCTCATGATAATTACTTCTTGAGTAATTATATACAACAAGATACAAAATCTCAAGAACTCATAACCAAAAGACTCCAAGACCTGAGAGTAAAGAGGACACATAGGACTGACTCTAACTACACCACATGTCAGGCTAAATCTCCACCTGAGATTTACTGCTGCTCCTGGTGCTGCTGCTGCTGGGACTGGTCACCTGTAGACCTGTTCCTCTGTCCTCGACGTCCACCTAAAAAGTTGAAGTCTACGGGGTGAGACAATTGTACATAATTGTCCCAGTGAGAGTTATAACTCTCCGCCAGAAGCTTTATTATAACATCAAAGAATAACTTAAGCAATAAAAGCTTACAAAGTATATAATAGCAGATACAGTTGTATACAAGAGCTCAACATATATCAAGCATGAAGAACATATGCACTATACAGTGTAACATCAATGAATTAGCTCATAGTTACCTTTAACAGGTATACTACACTGTAGATTATGTTTTTCAAACATTCTTATTATTATGCCCTTTGGAGATGAGGTTTACCACTCATACCCCAACCAATCACTGTTAAGTGCCTTAGTATCATACTAGGTCATTGAAAGAGCCGGATTCTCATGACCTTCACCTTCCTTAGTCAGTAAGAGGATCACTTGTAGGAAATCCTGTGTCTCTACTATTATAGCTCACCAGGGTAATCTGGTCCTTCGCTATTTTAGAGTTACAGTGGCGTTCTGTACTCTCTTCGTCATCAGGAGATTTCATGTTTATCTTCACTGATACATATATCTATGTTTTCCTCATCATCAGGAGGTTTCATGTTTACCATCCACTGATACGGTATGAGTTTTGTAGTGAAGAATTGACAGATTATACATCTACATCAAATTCCTACACTAGGATGTAAGGTTCTACACATCCATATACCCCACATACTCAACAGTATGTGATCCAGGAGTCCCCGTAGGAAAACCTGTTTCACCATCATTTGATCTCTGACAATGATGGATCTATGATCAGGGCTCTACATTTCACTTGATTAGTTAGGTACATTCAGTATTCTTTTACATCATACATTGTTCTTCAAACAATAACAGTAGCATAACAACTATGAAAGTAGAATACTAAATGTAACAAACCTAACTCACATCAATCATCATTTCTCAGTATAATCATCACAAGTCATCTCTAAAGCATGACCTTGATGGTATTCATGGCTCTTACAGCCCATTAAAACATAGGATGCCACTGACAAGGCATCAAGATATTTTACTATTCATAAAGCTAACAACATGCTTTCAATGAATATCGTATCATCATTCATACTTGGATATGATCACCTTCATATCAGAAGCTGCATGGTTAATTCAACTGATAAAGGTAATTCAAAACAAGAATATACTTTCCACTCTTGTCATAAGAGCTAAGTTCTCTGATTCTCATCAATTAGAGTTTGCTATTCATATTGCATGTCATCACCCTTGAATTAGGGTTTACTATTCACATGTCATCACCCTTGAATTAGGGTTTACTATTCACATTACATGTCATCACCCTTGAATTAGGGTTTACTATTCACATTATGGTGAATTGAACTCATAACATCATCATGTATGAGGAACATCATCATTGATGCTTTCAGATTAGTTTAAGATTCATCATTTATCATAATTATGGTTCCATGATCTCACATAGGTGGATCATACCCTAATCATGCACATTCATGTGTATTGAAGGTACTTTACTTAAATTTCCATCATAAAAGGGTACTTTCTCTTTCTTAAGATACTTTCTCTCTCCTCATACTTGTAGATGGTGATAATACCAATCTAGATCAGGTTGGGTTAAGTCCACTTTGATTAACATAGACCAAATCACCACTATTAAGTGATTAGGGTTTGATTAGAATAAGGTTTCACTCAATTGAACCTTTCAAGGGTATTATGGTAAATTACACATTGATCATCATCATGGTTTAATTTACTAACCACTTGACCCTTAATGTCTTTTGGTATCATTAGGGTTTAGGTTGAACAACTATTAAACCATTTAAGCCTTCAAGGCATTAGGCAGACATAACTTCAAAAGTCTCCAATAGGTTTCACACCTTCAACCTTCATACGATCTTGAGGTCGAATGCCCTCATTCGATCTTGAGGTCATATGCCCTCATTCGATCTTGAGGTCGAATGACCTTAAACGGTCTTGAGGTCGAAGGACCTTATACGGTCTTGAGGTCGAATGACCTTATACGGTCTTGAGGTCGAATGACCTTATACGGTCTTGAGGTCGAATGCCCTCAAAAGCTCAAGATCGTATGGACCTCCAAGGTGGTTCAAAGGGTAAACTCGATTAGGGTTTCCTTTGTTGAAGCCATCAATTGGTCTCAAGATTGCTAACCACTTACCAATTGAGACAATTAGGGTTATCCTTAACCAATTGGTCACTCAATTGACCCTCAATTGATATCCAATTAGGGTTGGAGTTGGTTCAATTAAGGTCTATAAACGTTCAACCATCAACACTCAACAATGTGAATCAAATCGAAGTTGAACCCATCAATTGACCTCCAATTGGGCTCAAACTTGGCCCAAACGGTCTTGGGATCGTTTGGATATACTCCAAACGGTCTTGAGACCGTTTGACCAAGAATTCATCAAAATCTAGATTGATTTGATAGGGGTTGAACCTTAATTAAGTTACAAATCAGCAATTTGATTATTTTAATAACCCATTGTAATTTGGCCCTCAATTGATAAAATTACCTTAACCCTAGACCTCCAAATGGTCTTGGGTTGTCACTAAACGGTCTTGAGACCGTTTGGATGAGTTCCAAATGGTCTTGAGACCGTTTGCCCATCCATCCTTTGGACTCTAGTGAAAATTCATCAAGGTTTGATTTATTGAGTTGATCATTACATCAATACTTAATTGCAATGTAATTTGGTATCTTTGTACCTTCAATTGGTCAACTATACTTGACCCCAGACCTCCATACGGTCTTGGGTGATCCCCAAACGGTCTTGAGACCGTTTGGATGATTTCCCAAACGGTTTTGAGACCGTTTGGGCTAATCAACCAAAAATCTAAAAATAGCTCATTGTGATTTCAACACTGATTTCAATTAGGGTTTTCCCTAGTAATCAACCTTCAACTCTTAACTCGTTTGGAATTAGTCCATCAAATTTGGTGAGTTATTAATTAACATAATTATGAACAGTAATCTCATACGGTCAACGCTTAGTCAACCATCTTATACGGTCTTGAGACCGTTTACCCAAAAAGGGCAAATTAAGCAGATTGAAAATCAGAACTAAATTCAATTGAATTTGCTAATTGTTTTGCCTATATCTCACGATTCCTTTGAAGTTAACCTCTCAAATTTTGTGGGTGATTAACCTTCATAATTATGAACAGGATTCTCATACGGTCCATGCTTGGTCAATACGGCCATACGGTCTTGAGACCGTATGCCTTCATACGACCTTGAAACCGTTTGCCCACCAAACGGTTTTGTAAACCGTATGGGAAATTGGTTGAGGTCGTATGGTAAAGTGGAAAACTGTGGATAAGCATAGTAAATAACGCCCTCATCTTCTATCTCAAGAACAGAAACAGTTCCTCACGGATTTGCTTGCAAGGAAGCAAGGGAAGATAGGGAAGAAGAAGAACTAGCAACTAAAAGCATAGAAAAGATGTATATAACAAAGCATAGGTTCAGAGTTATAAAACCCACCTAAAGCTTGCTCCTTGAGATCCAAGCTTTCGAGCTCCAAGCCTTTAATGGCGTCCTAGAAGCTCCACAGGTCGGCCAAGGTGTATCCTCCAAGAAAAGTTGAGAAGAGATGGCTAGAAAGATAGAGCTAAGTGAGCTAGCCATGAATTTGACCTTGAATTCGAGTTTCATCCAAGAATTTAAGAAAAAGGAAGGATCCAAACATACCTTGCACTCCCTTGGTCGTCCTCCTGAGCTCCAGAGCTCTCCTTAGTCGGTTTGAGCAAGGGGAACAGTGAAGGAAATGAAAGAAACATTCCTTTGCTAAGTGAGGAAAAGGGCTTATATACTTGGGGTGGAATTTCAACATAGGCACATAGGTTTTCCTCACTTTCAACTAAGTCCCTCCTTTCTTATTTGCTCGTCCCTTCTTCTTATTTCTAAGGACAACCTTCTTCTAAGGTCAAGAAATGAAGGCAAAGAAGATCAACCTATTACTAAAGCACACACATAAAAGGCTATAGTACTTACACCTTGATTATTCAATCATAAAGGTGTTTTTCATTATATGATTATTCAATTGAAGTGACTTCTTCATCATTTCTTCTCTAAATGATGACAAAAGTCTTACAAGATATTTTTAGATAGTGTATTTTACAAGTTGCACCCCTCAAATTGGGTAAATTGCACTTTACTCCAATTTAGGGTTTTAAGCACAGGGATTGCTTCCACAGCTGCACCTTGGTGCTCAAGCTTGGGAAATCCCTCAAACTTTACCATAATCATTCTTATGATGTCTCAACATCAGACGAACATCTCAACATGTGCAAATTGCAAGTTAACCCTTCTAACTGGGTAAATTGCACATAGGTCCCTGTATTACAAAACAATCAATTCAACATTGTTTAAAAGGGACAGAAAAGGAAAAGTATGTTCCTCAGAAACTTAATTACATGCAAAAAGATAATCACCAGTATCTTAATTACATAATTAGGCAAAACACCTAGGGTTAACTCATAACCCAGGTCAGGGATGTTACAAATTATCCACCCCTTACAAGAATTTCGTCCCCGAAATCGATAAAACATATTAAGAGAAAAGGGCAGGATACTTCCTTCTCATCTCATCCTCTTGTTCCCAAGTGGCTTCTTCAACACCACGGTGGTTCCAGAGGACTTTCACAAGGCTTATATCTTTCTTCTTTAACTTTTTAATTCTGTTATCAAGGATTGACATCGGTCCTTCCTCATAAGATATATTATCATTCAATTCTACCTCCATAGGTTGTAGAATTGACTCAGTATCAGGGTGACATTTCTTTAGCATAGAAATGTGAAATACAGGATGTAGCCTCTGTAACTCTGATGGCAGCTCTAGTTTATAGGCTACTTTTCCAATCCGTTCAATGATTGGATAAGGCCCCATAAATCTAGGAGCTAACTTCCCTTTCCAAGGCGAGACCTTGAGATACACTCTATCTCCAACCTGGAACTCTAAGGGTCTACGACGTTTGTCAGCATAAGATTTCTGCCTATCCTGTGCAGTCTTAATCTGTTGTTGTATTACTTTAATCTTCTCTGTGGTTTGCTGCACAAGATCAGGACCTAACAACTGATGCTCACCAGTCTCAAACCAACACAAAGGTGATCTACAACGTCTACCATATAAGGCTTCATAAGGTGCCATATCAACACTATGTTGATAGCTATTGTTATAGGCAAACTCTATCAAGCTTATGTGTAGATCCCAACTTCTGGTAAACTGGAGAACACATGCTCTCAACAGGTCTTCTAAGGTATGTATGGTCCTTTCCGACTGTCCATCAGTCTGTGGATGAAAGGCCGTACTAAACCTTAGCTTGGTGCCTAAGGCTCTGTGTAACTGTTCCCAAAAACGACTTGTAAACTGAGGACCTCTGTCAGAAACTATTGTGACAGGAACACCGTGCAAATGCACTATCTCTTGCACATACAACTGTAATAACCTTTCAGCAGAAAAGGTTGTTTTGACAGGTAAGAAATGCGCTGTCTTAGTCAACCTGTCTACAATTACCCAAATGGAATCATGTCCTTTGTTTGTCCTGGGTAGGCCAACAACAAAGTCCATGGTAACATGATCCCACTTCCACTGTGGTATGGGTAAAGGTTGCATTGTTCCTGCAGGCTTCTGGTGTTCAGCTTTAATTTACTGACACACAGGACACCTCAGAACAAATTCTGCAACATCCTTCTTCATTCCGGGCCACCAATACAGATCTTTCAAATTACGATACATCTTGGTGCTCCCTGGATGCATAGCATACATCGAAGAATGAGCTTCTTCCAAGACTAACTTCCTCAAGTTATCCATATCTGGCACTATCATCCTCCCATGATAACATGCTACATGATCATCTGAGTCATGGAAACCATCTCGCTTCTCATTTCCATACTCTGACCTAATCTGTTGAACTTCAGCATCAACCTATTATGCTTCCTTAATCTGCTCTCTTAGGGTAGGTTTAATATGCATCTCAGCCAACAACCCGGCTAACAATGACACCTTCAACTGTACATTGTCTTTCCTTAAAGAGATAAACATATCTCTCTTAGAGCACACTAAAGAGTTTAGTTGTGCTCTATCCATGGTTGATGTTGCTGATTTCCTACTCAAGGCATCTGCAACAACATTGGCCTTGCCCGGATGGTAATCAATTGTACAATCATAGTCCTTGATTAACTCCATCCAGCGACGTTGCCTCATGTTAAGCTCATGCTCAGAGAAGATATACTTAAGGTTCTTGTGGTCTGTGAAAATCTGGAATGTCTCTCCGTAGAGATAATGCCTCAAGATCTTCAAGGCATGAACCACACCGGCTAACTCCAGATCGTGTGTCGGATAATTCTCCTCGTGTTTCTTAAGCTGTCGAGAAGCAAAAGAAATCACTTGTTTATCCTGCATCAACGCACATCCAAGTCCATTCTTGGAGGCATCACAGAAGACTACATATCCTTTTCCTTGTTCAGGTAGCACAAGCACAGGTGCACTTGTCAACCTCTCCTTCAACAACTGGAAATACTGTTGACACTTATCACTCCAAGAAAAAGGAATATCTTTCCGGGTTAACTTGGTCAAGGGTAAGGCTATAGAACTAAAGTTCTTAATGAACCTTCGATAATAGCCAGCTAACCCCAAGAAACTTCGAATCTCCGTCGGTGTCTTCGGTTGTTCCCACTGTAGAACAGATTCTACCTTTGTAGGGTCAACACGAATTCCCGAGGCAGATATCACATGTCCTAGAAAAGATACCTCCGGTAGCCAGAACTCACACTTGCTAAACTTAGCATACATCTTGTGTTCTCTTAGCAAGGTCAAAGCTTGGCGAAGATGCTGCTCATGCTGCTGAGCATCCTTACTATAGATCAGAATGTCATCTATGAAGACGACAACACACTGATCAAGGAAAGGTCGGAAAACTCTATTCATGAGTTCCATAAATGCAGCTGGTGCATTGGTTAGTCCAAACGACATAACCGTGAACTCATAGTGACCATACCTTGTCCTAAAGGCAGACTTGGATATGTCACTATCCTTAATACGAAGTTGATGATATCCATACCTCAAGTCTATCTTTGAAAAGACTGTTGCACCACACAACTGGTCAAAGAGATCATCAATCCTCGGCAGAGGGTACTTGTTCTTTATTGTTACTTTATTGAGTTGTCTATAGTCAATGCACAACCACATTGACCCATCTTTCTTTTTAACAAACAAGACCGGAGCACCCCAAGGTGAAGTGCTCGGTCAGATAAAACCCTTCTCAAGTAACTCTTGAAGCTGTTTCTTGAGTTCTGCCATCTCGGCAGGCGCCATCCTATACGGAGTCTGGGCTATGGGTTTCGTATCTGGGATCAGATTGATTTCAAAATCAATCTCCCGAAGTGGTGGTATACCAGGAAGTTCTTCAGGAAACACATCCTCAAATTCCCTGACTATGGGAACTTCGGCAGGATTGGAACTTTCCTTGGTAACATCTACCACATTGGCTAAGAATGCATAACATCCTTGCCTCAACAGCTTATCAGCAACCATAGCTGACACAAGACAGGTGGGCAGAATCTTTCTTTCACCTTGAAAGATCCATGTGTTGCTTTCATCAGCAAACACAGCCAACTTGGACTCACAATCCAAGACAACTCTGTACCTCTCTAAGGTATCCATCCCGAGGATTATATCAAATCCTTGCATATCAAGTGGTATAAGATCCACTTGAATGCGATGGTCAGAAAAGAAGAGGATGCAGGGAGAGCATACCTCCTGCAAAACGGCAGACCCACTCAACGAAGTCTCCAACAACAAACTATCTGCCCTATGACTAACAATCACATTGCAGTTACGAATCACTCTATGAGTGATGAAAGAGTGCGTAGCACCCGGGTCAATCAGAACAGATACAACACATGATGTAGACATATCAGGATATAAAAGTTCCATCTGACCTGCCACTACCCGTGGATTGACCACTGCATCTGGTGGGTTCATAGCATAGAACCTCGCTGTCGCCTGGTGTTGAGGTGGTGTTGATGATCCAGCTTGAGACGCTTATCCACGTCCTCGAGCTGCTCCTTGAGATTGCATTCTCTGAGATCCTTGTTGATTCTGTCTCGGAGGCTGTGTCACACTGATAGGCCTAGAACGGCAATCCTTCATCAAGTGTCCCACCTTACCACAGTTGTAGCATCTCCTCTCCTGTTGTTGTGGTCGGGGTGGTCCAGTAACTGACATCGATGCAGAACTGTGAGTCCCTTGAAGCGGTTGACTCCGTCCTCTACCTCTGCTTGGTGACCATTGAGTTTGAGAACTCGATCTGGGTGGTGGAGGGTTAGGTGCAGAAAATCTAGTTTTCTTGAAATCCCTAGATGAAGAACCCTGGAACTGTGGATATCTTTTCTGGGTTTGCCTCTTCTCAACCACAAATCTCTCTATCCTTCAGACTGACTCAACGAAGGTAGAGAATCTCTCTCGGTTTTCTAAGGCAGACACAGGGGTTGACATATCAGCATTCAAACCCTTCTTGAATCTCCTGATTCTTTCCTCATCTGTGGCAACCATGTGCGGACAGAACCGCAGCAATTCCATGAACTTAGCTTCATACTCACTAATGTTCATCATGCCCTGCCTCAATCTCTCAAACTGAGAGATCTTCTCATCTAGGAAGGTCTTTGGAAAATATCTATTGATAAATTCCCGACGAAACTCTTCCCACGAGAACTCTATTCCAGGTCTCTTCTGCTCTTCCATGTTCCACCAGTGACCAGCACTGCCTTTGAGAAGATAGACAGCATGTCTAACCTTCTCAGCCTCCGGGATAATAAGAATCCTGAAAGCCTTCTCCAACTATGTTAACCACAGATCAACATCTGCGGGGTCAGCAGTCCCAAAGTACTCGGTAGCTCCGACACGACGAAGTCGCTCGAACGTCTTACCGATACCTTGTCCTTCAGGTTGGGCAGGTGCCCTAGGTGCAGGTATGGGCATCCTGTCGGTTATGTGTGTCATGGTAGTCATAAACTGCCCAAACATCGTCTGTACTGCTGGATTACCCATGTCAGCTGGGTCAAACTGGGGTGGCTCAGGTGCAGGTTGTTCTATTTCTGGAACCCTTGCACCGCCTCGAGGTGCACTAGCACTACTCTCTGCCACATACTCATCATGTGGCTCTGCCATCCTTATGTATCTTCTTCTCCTGAGGAGCAGAAGATTCTATTAGATAAGGAAGAGATACTAAGGATAGACTCGGCATCCTAAGTCGTATGCCTCTGTAGACTCAACAGACCTAGAGCTCTGATACCACTAATTGTGGGATCTGATCTCCAAACCACGATATAAACACGATTTAAACTTAGTGGAAGCGAATCGATTAACAACGGAAGACAAAAATCATGGGAAATTAAAACTTTTTGAGACAAGAGCTTGAATCCATAAAGCTTCATTCATAAAAGAAGATAAACTGTTTACATCTCATGATAATTACTTCTTGAGTAATTATATACAACAAGATACAAAATCTCAAGAACTCATAACCAAAAGACTCCAAGACCTGAGAGTACAGAGGACACATAGGACTGACTCTAACTATACCACATGGCAGGCTAAATCTCCACCTGAGATTTACTGCTGCTCCTGGTGCTGCTGCTGCTGCGACTGGTCACCTGTAGACCTGTTCCTCCATCCTCGACGTCCACCTAAAAAGTTGAAGTCTACGGGGTGAGACAATTGTACATAATTGTCCCAGCGAGAGTTATAACTCTCCGCCAGAAGCTTTATTATAACATCAAAGAATAACTTAAGCAGTAAAAGCTTACAAAGTATTCAATATCAGATACAGTTGTATACAAGAGCTCAACATATATCAAGCATGAAGAACATATGCACTATACAGTGTAACATCAATCAATTAGCTCATAGTTACCTTTAACAGGTATACTACGCTGTAGATTATGTTTTTCAAACATTCTTATTATTATGCCTTGTGGAGATGAGGTTTACCACTCATACCCCAACCAATCACTGTTAAGTGCCTTAGTATCATACTAGGTCATCGAAAGAGCCGGATTCTCATGACCTTCACCTTCCTCAGTCAGTAAGAGGATCACTTGTAGGACATCTTGTGTCTCTACTATTATAGCTCACTAGGGTAATCTGGTCCTTCGCTATTTTAGAGTTACAGTGGCGTTCTGTACTCTCTTCGTCATCAGGAGATTTCATGTTTATCTTCACTGATACAGATATCTATGTTTTCCTCATCATCAGGAGGTTTCATGTTTACCATCCACTGATACGGTATGAGTTTTGTAGTGAAGGATTGACGGATTATACATCTACATCAAATTCCTACACTAGGATGTAAGGTTCTACACATCCATATACCCCACATACTCAACAGTATGTGATCCAGGAGTCCCCATAGGAAAACCTGTTTCACCATCATTTGATCTCTGACAATGATGGATCTATGATCAGGGCTCTACATTTCACTTGATTAGTTAGGTACATTCATTATTCTTTTACATCATACATTGTTCTTCAAACAATAACAGTAGCATAACAGCTATGAAAGTAGAATACTAAATGTAACAAACCTAACTCACATCAATCATCATTTCTTAGTATACTCATCACAAGTCATCTCTAAAGCATGACCTTGATGGTATTCATGGCTCTTACATCCCATTAAAACATAGGATGCCACTGACAAGGCATCAAGATATTTTACTATTCATAAAGCTAACAACATGCTTTCAATGAATATAGTATCATCATTCATACCTGGATATGATCACCTTCATATCAGAAGCTGCATGGTTAATTCAACTGATAAAGGTAATTCAAAACAAGAATATACTTTCCACTCTTGTCATAAGAGCTAAGTTCTCTGATTCTCATCAATTAGAGTTTGCTACTCATATTGCATGTCATCACCCTTGAATTAGGGTTTACTATTCACATGTCATCACCCTTGAATTAGGGTTTACTATTCACATTACATGTCATCACCCTTGAATTAGGGTTTACTATTCACATTATGGTGAATTGAACTCATAACATCATCATGTATGAGGAACATCATCATTGATGCTTTCAGATTAGTTTAAGATTCATCATTTATCATAATTATGGTTCCATGATCTCACATAGGTGGATCATACCCTAATCATGCACATTCATGTGTATTGAAGGTACTTTACTTGAATTTCCATCATAAAAGGGTACTTTCTCTTTCTTAAGATACTTTCTCTCTCCTCATACTTGTAGATGGTGATAATACCAATCTAGATCAGGTTGGGTTAAGTCCACTTTGATTAACATAGACCAAATCACCACTATTAAGTGATTAGGGTTTGATTAGAATAAGGTTTCACTCAATTGAACCTTTCAAGGGTATTATGGTAAATTACACATTGATCATCATCATGGTTTAATTTACTAACCACTTGACCTTTAATGTCTTTTGGTATCATTAGGGTTTAGGTTGAACAACTATTAAACCATTTAAGCCTTCAAGGCATTAGGCAGACATAACTTCAAAAGTCTCCAATAGGTTTCACACCTTCAACCTTCATACGATCTTGAGGTCGAATGCCCTCATTCGATCTTGAGGTCGTATGCCCTCATTCGATCTTGAGGTCGAATGACCTTAAACGGTCTTGAGGTCGAATGACCTTATACGGTCTTGAGGTCGAATGACCTTATACGGTCTTGAGGTCGAATGACCTTATACGGTCTTGAGGTTGAATGACCTTATACGGTCTTGAGGTCGAATGACCTTATACGGTCTTGAGGTCGAATGCCCTCAAAAGCTCAAGATCGTATGGACCTCCAAGGTGGTTCAAAGGGTAAACTCGATTAGGGTTTCCTATGTTGAAGCCATCAATTGGTCTCAAGCTTGCTAACCACTTACCAATTGAGACAATTAGGGTTAGCCTTAACCAATTGGTCACTCAATTGACCCTCAATTGATATCCAATTAGGGTTGGAGTTGGTTCAATTAAGGTCTATAAACGTTCAACCATCAACACTCAACAATGTGAATCAAATCGAAGTTGAACCCATCAATTGACCTCCAATTGGGCTCAAACTTGGCCCAAACGGTCTTGGGATCGTTTGGATATATTCCAAACGGTCTTGAGACCGTTTGCCCAAGAATTCATCAAAATCTAGATTGATTTGATAGGAGTTGAACCTTAATTAAGTTACAAATCAGCAATTTGATTATTTTAATAACCCATTGTAATTGGGCCCTCAATTGATCAAATTACCTTAACCCTAGACCTCCAAACGGTCTTGGGTTGTCACTAAACGGTCTTGAGACCGTTTGGATGAGTTCCAAATGGTTTTGAGACCGTTTACCCATCCATCCTTTGGACTCTAGTGAAAATTCATCAAGGTTTGATTTATTGAGTTGATCATTACATCAATACTTAATTGCAATGTAATTTGGTATCTTTTTACCTTCAATTGGTCAACTATACTTGACCCCAGACCTCCATACGGTCTTGGGTGATCCCCAAACGGTCTTGAGACCGTTTGGATGATTTCCCAAACGGTCTTGAGACCGTTTGGGCTAATCAACCCAAAATCTCAAAATACCTCATTGTGATTTCAGCACTGATTTCAATTAGGGTTTGCCCTAGTAATCAACCTTCAAATATTAACTCGTTTGGAATTAGTCCAAAAAATTTGGTGAGTTATTAAGTAACATAATTATGAACAGTAATATCATACGGTCAATGCTTAGTCAACCATCTTATACGGTCTTGAGACCATTTACCCAAAAAGGGCAAATTAAGCAGATTGAAAATCAGAACTAAATTCAATTGAATTTGCTAACTGTTTCGCCTATATATCACGATTCCTTTGGAGTTAACCTCTCAAATTTTTTGGGTGATTAACCTTCATAATTATGAACAGGATTCCCATACGGTCCACGCTTGGTCAATGCGGCCATACGGTCTTGAGACCGTATGCCTTCATACGACCTTGAAACCGTTTGCCCACCAAACGGTTTTGTAAACCGTATGGGCAATTGGTTGAGGTCGTATGGTAAAGTGGAAAACTGTGGATAAGCATAGGAAATAAATCCCTCATCTTCTAGCTCAAGAACAGCAACAGTTCCTCACGGATTTTCTTGCAAGGAAGCAAGGGAAGATAGGGAAGAAGAAGAACTAGCAACTAAAAGCATAGAAAAGATGTATATAACAAAGCATAGGTTCAGAGTTATAAAACCCGCCTAAAGATTGATCCTTGAGCTCCAAGATTTCAAGATACAAGACTTTAATGGCATCCTAGAAGCTCCATAGGTTGGCCAAGGTGAATCCTCCAAGAAAAGTTGAGAAGAGATGGATAGAAAGATAGAGCTAAGTGAGCTAGCCATAAATTTGAACTTGAATTCGAGTTTCATCCAAGAATTTAAGAAAAAGGAAGGATCCAAACCTACCTTGCACTCCCTTGGTCGTCCTCCTGAGCTCCAGAGCTCTCCTTAGTCAGTTTGAGCAAGGGGAACAATGAAGGAAACGAAAGAAACATTCCTTTGCTAAGTGAGGAAAAGGGCTTATATACTTGGGGTGGAATTTCAACATAGGCACATAGGTTTTCCTCACTTTCAACTAAGTCCCTCCTTTCTTCTTTCCTCATCCCTTCTTCTTATTTCTAAGGACAACCTTCTTCTAAGGTCAAGAAATGAAGGCAAAGAAGATCAACCTATTACTAAAGCACACACATAAAAGGCTATAGTACTTACACCTTGATTATTCAATCATAAAGGTGTTTTTCATTATATGATTATTCAATTGAAGTGACTTATTCATCATTTATTCTCTAAATGATGACAAAAGTCTTACAAGATATTTTTAGATAGTGTATTTTACAAGTTGCACCCCTCAAATTGGGTAAATTGCACTTTACTCCAATTTAGGGTTTCAAGCACAGGGATTGCTTCCACAACTGCACCTTGGTGCTCAAGCTTGGGAAATCCCTCAAACTTTATCATAATCATTATTATGATGTCTCAACATCAGAGGAACATCTCAACATGTGAAAATTGCAAGTTAACCCTTCTAACTGGGTAAATTGCACATAGGTCCCTGTATTACAAAACAATCAATTCAACATTGTTTAAAAGGGACAGAAAAGGAAAAGTATGTTCCTCAGGAACTTAATTACATGCAAAAAGATAATCACCAGTATCTTAATTACATAATTAGGCAAAACACCTAGGGTTAACTCATAACCCAGGTCAGGGATGTTACAAATTATCCACCCCTTACAAGGATTTCGTCCCCGAAATCGATAAAACATATTAAGAGAAAAGGGCAGGATACTTCCTTCTCATATCATCCTCTAGTTCCCAAGTGGCTTCTTCAACACCACGGTGGTTCCAGAGGACTTTCACAAGGCTTATATCTTTCTTCTTTAACTTTTTAATTCTGTTATCAAGGATTGACATCGATCCTTCCTCATAAGATATATTATCATTCAATTCTACCTCCATAGGTTGTAGAATTGACTCAGTATCAGGGTGACATTTCTTTAGCATAGAAATGTGAAACACAGGATGTAGCCTCTGTAACTCTGGTGGCAGCTCTAGTTTATAGGCTACTTTTCCAATCCGTTCAATGATTGGATAATGCCCCATAAATCTAGGAACTAACTTCCCTTTCCTTCCAAAACGAAGGACTCCTTTCCAAGGCGAGACCTTGAGATACACTCTGTCTCCAACCTGGAACTCTAAGGGTCTATGACGATTGTCAGCATAAGATTTCTGCCTATCCTGTGCAGTCTTAATCTGTTGTTGTATTACTTTAATCTTCTCTGTGGTCTACTGCACAAGATCAGGACCTAACAACTGATGCTCACCAGTCTCAAACCAACACAAAGGTGATCTACAATGTCTACCATATAAGGCTTCATAAGGTGCCATATCAATACTATGTTGATAGCTATTGTTATAGGCAAACTCTATCAAGCTTAGGTGTAGATCCCAACTTCCGGTAAACTGGAGAACACATGCTCTCAACAGGTCTTCTAAGGTCTGTATGGTCCTTTCCGACTGTCCATCAGTCTGTGGATGAAAGGCCGTACTAAACCTTAGCTTGGTGCCTAAGGCTCTGTGTAACTGTTCCCAAAAACGACTTGTAAACGGAGAACCTCTGTCAGAAACTATTGTGACAGGAACACCGTGCAAACGCACTATCTCTTACACATACAACTGTGATAACCTTTCAACAGAAAAGGTTGTTTTGACAGGTAAGAAATGCGCTGTCTTAGTCAACCTATCTACAACTACCCAAATGGAATCATGTCCTTTGTTTGTCCTGGGTAGGCCAACAACAAAGTCCATGGTAACATGATCCCACTTCCACTATGGTATGGGTAAAGGTTGCATTGTTCCTGCAGGCTTCTGGTGTTCAGCTTTAATTTGCTGACACACAGGACACCTCAGAACAAATTCTGCAACATCCTTCTTCATTCCAGGCCACCAATACAGATATTTCAAATTACGATACATCTTGGTGCTCCCTGGATGCATAGCATACATCGAAGAATGAGCTTCTTCCAGGACTAACTTCCTCAAGTTATCCATATATGGCACTATCATCCTCCCATGATAACATGCTACATGATCATCCGAGTCATGGAAACCATCTCGCTTCTCATTTCCATACTCTGACCTAATCTGTTGAACTTCAGCATCAACCTGTTGTGCTTCCTTAATCTGCTCTCTTAGGGTAGGTTTAATATGCATCTCAGCCAACAACCCGGCTAACAATGACACCTTCAACTATACATTGTCTTGCCTTAAAGAGATAAACATATCTCTCTTAGAGCACACTAAAGAGTTTAGTTGTGCTCTATCCATGGTTGATGTTGCTGATTTCCTACTCAAGGCATCTGCAACAACATTGGCCTTGCCCGGATGGTAATCAATTGTACAATCATAGTCCTTGATTAACTCCATCCAGCGACGTTGCCTCATGTTAAGCTCATGTTGAGAGAAGATATACTTAAGGTTCTTGTGGTATGTGAAAATCTGGAATGTCTCTCCGTAGAGATAATGCCTCCAGATCTTCAAGGCATGAACCACAGCAGCTAACTCCAGATCGTGTGTCGGATAATTCTCCTCGTGTTTCTTAAGCTGTCGAGAAGCAAAAGAAATCACTTGTTTATCCTGCATCAACACACATCCAAGTCCATTCTTGGAGGCATCACAGAAGACTACATATCCTTTTCCTTGTTCAGGTAGCACAAGCACAGGTGCACTTGTCAACCTCTCCTTCAACAACTGGAAAGACTGTTGACACTTATCACTCCAAGAAAAAGGAATATCTTTCCGGGTTAACTTGGTCAAGGGTAAGGCTATAGAACTAAAGTTCTTAATGAACCTTCGATAATAGCCAGCTAACCCCAAGAAACTTCGAATCTCCGTCGGTGTCTTCAGTTGTTCCCACTGTAGAATAGATTCTACCTTTGTAGGGTCAACACGAATTCTCGAGGCAGATATCACATGTCCTAGAAAAGATACCTCCGACAGCCAGAACTCACACTTGCTAAACTTAGCATACAACTCGTGTTCTCTTAGCAAGGTCAAAGCTTGGCGAAGATGCTGCTCATGCTGCTGAGCATCCTTACTATAGATCAGAATGTCATCTATGAAGACGACAACACACTGATCAAGGAAAGGTCGGAAAACTCTATTCATGAGTTCCATAAATGCAGCTGGTGCATTGGTTAGTCCAAACGACATAACCGTGAACTCATAGTGACCATACCTTGTCCTAAAGGCAGACTTGGATATGTCACTATCCTTAATACGAAGTTGATGATATCCAGACCTCAAGTCTATCTTTGAAAAGACTCTTGCACCACGCAACTGGTCAAAGAGATCATCAATCCTCGACAGAGGGTACTTGTTCTTTATTGTTACTTTATTGAGTTGTCTATAGTCAATGCACAACCGCATTGACCCATCTTTCTTTTTAACAAACAAGACCGGAGCACCCCAAGGTGAATTGCTCGGTCGGATAAAACCCTTCTCAAGTAACTCTTGAAGCTGTTTCTTGAGTTCTGCCATCTCGGCAGGCACCATCCTATACGGAGTCTGGGCTATGGGTTTCGTATCTAGGATCAGATTGATTTCAAAATCAATCTCCCGAAGTGGTGGTATACCAGGAAGTTCTTCAGGAAACACATCCTCAAATTCCCTGACTATGGGAACTTCGGTAGGATTAGAACTTTCCTTGGTAACATCTACCACATGGGCTAAGAATGCATAACATCCTTGCCTCAACAGCTTATCAGCAACCATAGCTGACACAAGACAGGTGGGAAGAATCTTTCTTTCACCTTGAAAGATCCATGTGTTGCTTTCATCAGCAAACACAGCCAACTTGGACTCACAATCCAAGACAACTCTATACCTCTCTAAGGTATCCATCCCGAGGATTATATCAAATCCTTGCATATCAAGTGGTATAAGATCCACTTGAATGCGATGGTCAGAAAAGAAGAGGATGCAGGGAGAGCATACCTCCTGCAAAATGGCAGGCCCACTCAACGGAGTCTCCAACAACAAACTATCTGCCCTATGACTAACAGTCACATTGTAGTTACGAATCACTCTATGAGTGATGAAAGAGTGCGTAGCACCCGGGTCAATCAGAACAGATACAACACAGGATGTAGACATATCAGGATATAAAAGTTCCATATAACCTGCCACTACCCATGGATTGACCACTGCATCTGGTGGTGCTGATGATCCAGCTTGAGACGCTTGTCCACGTCCTCGAGCTGCTCCTTGAGATTGTATTCTCTGAGATCCTTGTTGATTCTGTCTCGGAGGTTGTATCACACTGACAGGCCTAGAACGGCAATCCTTCATCAAGTGTCCCACCTTACCACAGTTGTAGCATCTCCTCTCCTGTTGTTGTGGTCGGGGTGGTCTAGTAACTGACATCGATGCAGAATTGTGAGTCCCTTGAAGCGGTTGACTCCGTCCTCTACCTCTGCTTGGTGACCATTGAGTTTGAGAACTCGATCTGGGTGGTGGAGGGTTAGGTGCAGAGAATCTAGTTTTCTTGAAATCCCTAGATGAAGAACCCTGGAACTGTGGATATCTTTTCTGGGTTTGCCTCTTCTCAACCACAGATCTCTCTATCCTTCGGACTGACTCAACGAAGGTAGAGAATCTCTCTCGGTTTTCTAAGGCAGACACAGGGGTTGACATATCAGCATTCAAACCCTTCTCGAATCTCCTAATTCTTTCCTCATCTGTGGCAGCCATGTGCGGATAGAACCGCAGCAATTCTATGAACTTAGCTTCATACTCACTAATGTTCATCATGCCCTGCATCCATCTCTCAAACTGAGAGATCTTCTCATCTAGGAAGGTCTTTGGAAAATATCTATTGATAAATTCCCGACGAAACTCTTCCCATGAGAACTCTATTCCAGGTCTCTTCTGCTCTTCCATGTTCCACCAGTGACCAGCACTGCCTTTGAGAAGATAGACAGCATGTCTAACCTTCTCATCCTCCGGGATAATAAGAATCCTAAAGCCTTCTCCAACTCTGTTAACCATAGATCAGCATCTGCGGGGTCAGCAGTCCCAAAGTACTCGGTAGCTCCGACACGACGAAGTCGCTCGAACGTCTTACCGATACCTTGTCCTTCAGGTTGGGCAGGTGCCCTAGGTGCAGGTATGGGCATCCTGTCGGTTATGTGTGTCATGGTAGTCATAAACTGCCCAAACATCGTCTGTATTGCTGGATTACCCATGTCAGCTGGGTCAAACTGGGGTGGCTCAAGTGCAGGCTGTTCTATTTCTGGAACCCTTGCACCGCCTCGAGGTGCACTAGCACTACTCTCTGCAACATACTCATCATGTGGCTCTGCCATCCTTATGTATCTTCTTCTCCTGAGGAGCAGAAGATTCTATTAGATAAGGAAGAGATACTAAGGATAGACTCAACATCCTAAGTCCTATGCCTCTGTAGACTCAACGGACCTAGAGCTCTGATACCACTAATTGTGGGATCTGATCTCCAAACCACGATATAAACACGATTTAAACTTAGCGGAAGCGAATCGATTAACATCGGAAGACAAAAATCACGGGAAATTAAAACTTTTCGAGACAAGAGCTTGAATCCATAAAGCTTCATTCATAAAAAGAGATAAACTGTTTACATCTCATGATAATTACTTCTTGAGTAATTATATACAACAAGATACAAAATCTCAAGAACTCATAACCAAAAGATTCCAAGACCTGAGAGTACAGAGGACACATAGGACTGACTCTAACTACACCACATGGCATGCTAAATCTCCACCTAAGATTTACTGCTGCTCCTGGTGCTGCTGCTGCTGGGGCTGGTCACCTGTAGACCTGTTCCTCCGTCCTCGACGTCCACCTAAAAAGTTGAAGTCTACGGGGTGAGACAATTGTACATAATTGTCCCAGTGAGAGTTATAACTCTCCGCCAGAAGCTTTATTATAACATCAAAGAATAACTTAAGCAGTAAAAGCTTACAAAGTATTCAATAGCAGATACAGTTGTATACAAGAGCTCAACATATATCAAGCATGAAGAACATATGCACTATACAGTGTAACATCAATCAATTAGCTCATAGTTACCTTTAACAGGTATACTACGCTGTAGATTATGTTTTTCAAACATTCTTATTATTATGCCCTGTGGAGATGAGGTTTACCACTCATACCCCAACCAATCACTGTTAAGTGCCTTAGTATCATACTAGGTCATCGAAAGAGCCGGATTCTCATGACCTTCACCTTCCTCAGTCAGTAAGAGGATCACTTGTAGGACATCTTGTGTCTCTACTATTATAGCTCACCAGGGTAATCTGGTCCTTTGCTATTTTAGAGTTACAGTGGCGTTCTGTACTCTCTTCGTCATCAGGAGATTTCATATTTATCTTCACTAATACAGATATCTATGTTTTCCTCGTCATCAGGAGGTTTCATGTTTACCATCCACTGATACGGTATGAGTTTTGTAGTGAAGGATTGACGGATTATACATCTACATCAAATTCCTACACTAGGATGTAAGGTTCTACACATCCATATACCCCACATACTCAACAGTATGTGATCCACGAGTCCCCGTAGGAAAACCTGTTTCACCATCATTTGATCTCTGACAATGATGGATCTATGATCAGGGCTCTACATTTCACTTGATTGGTTAGGTACATTCAATATTCTTTTACATCATACATTGTTCTTCAAACAATAACAGTAGCATAACAGCTATGAAAGTAGAATACTAAATGTAACAAACCTAACTCACATCAATCATCATTTCTCAGTATACTCATCACAAGTCATCTCTAAAGCATGACCTTGATGGTATTCATGGCTCTTACAGCCCATTAAAACATAGGATGCCACTGACAAGGCATCAAGATATTTTACTATTCATAAAGCTAACAACATGCTTTCAATGAATATAGTATCATCATTCATACCTGGATATGATCACCTTCATATCAGAAGCTGCATGGTTAATTCAACTGATAAAGGTAATTCAAAACAAGAATATACTTTCCACTCTTGTCATAAGAGCTAAGTTCTCTGATTCTCATCAATTAGAGTTTGCTACTCATATTGCATGTCATCACCCTTGAATTAGGGTTTACTATTCACATGTCATCACCCTTGAATTAGGGTTTACTATTCACATTACATGTCATCACCCTTGAATTAGGGTTTACTATTCACATTATGGTGAATTGAACTCATAACATCATCATGTATGAGGAACATCATCATTGATGCTTTCAGATTAGTTTAAGATTCATCATTTATCATAATTAGGGTTCCATGATCTCACATAGGTGGATCATACCCTAATCATGCACATTCATGTGTATTGAAGGTACTTTACTTGAATTTCCATCATAAAAGGGTACTTTCTCTTTCTTAAGATACTTTCTCTCTCCTCATACTTGTAGATGGTGATAATACCAATCTAGATCAGGTTGGGTTAAGTCCACTTTGATTAACATAGACCAAATCACCACTATTAAGTGATTAGGGTTTGATTAGAATAAGGTTTCACTCAATTGAACCTTTCAAGGGTATTATGGTAAATTACACATTGATCATCATCATGGTTTAATTTACTAACCACTTGACCCTTAATGTCTTTTGGTATCATTAGGGTTTAGGTTGAACAACTATTAAACCATTTAAGCCTTCAAGGCATTAGGCAGACATAACTTCAAAAGTCTCCAAGAGGTTTCACACCTTCAACCTTCATACGATCTTGAGGTCGAATGCCCTCATTCGATCTTGAGGTCGTATGCCCTCATTCGATCTTGAGGTCGAATGACCTTAAACAGTCTTGAGGTCGAATGACCTTATACGGTCTTGAGGTCGAATGACCTTATACGGTCTTGAGGTCGAATGACCTTATACTATCTTGAGGTCGAATGCCCTCAAAAGCTCAAGATCGTATGGACCTCCAAGGTGGTTCAAAGGGTAAACTCGATTAGGGTTTCCTATGTTGAAGCCATCAATTAGTCTCAAGCTTGCTAACCACTTACCAATTGAGACAATTAGGGTTAGCCTTAACCAATTGGTCACTCAATTGACCCTCAATTGATATCCAATTAGGGTTGCAGTTGGTTCAATTAAGGTCTATAAACGTTCAACCATCAACACTCAACAATGTGAATCAAATCGAAGTTGAACCCATCAATTGACCTCCAATTGGGCTCAAACTTGGCCCAAACGGTCCTGGGATCATTTGGATATACTCCAAACGGTCTTGAGACCGTTTGCCCAAGAATTCATCAAAATCTAGATTGATTTGATAGGGGTTGAACCTTAATTAAGTTACAAATCAGCAATTTGATTATTTTAATAACCCATTGTAATTGGGCCCTCAATTGATCAAATTACCTTAACCCTAGACCTCCAAACGGTCTTGGGTTGTCACTAAACGGTCTTGAGACCATTTGCCCATCCATCCTTTGGACTCTAGTGAAAATTCATCAAGGTTTGATTTATCGAGTTGATCATTACATCAATACTTAATTGCAATGTAATTTGGTATCATTGTACCTTCAATTGGTCAACTATACTTGACCCCAGACCTCCATACGGTCTTGGGTGATCCCCAAACGGTCTTGAGACCGTTTGGATGATTTACCAAACGGTCTTGAGACTGTTTGGGCTAATCAACCCAAAATCTCAAAATAGATCATTGTGATTTCAGCACTGATTTCAATTAGGGTTTGCCCTAGTAATCAACCTTCAAATCTTAACTCATTTGGAATTAGTCCATAAAATTTGGTGAGTTATTAATTAACATCATTATGAACAGTAATCTCATACGGTCAATGCTTAGTCAACCATCTTATACGGTCTTGAGACCGTTTACCCAAAAAGGGCAAATTAAGCAGATTGAAAATCAGAACTAAATTCAATTGAATTTGCTAATTGTTTTGCCTATATCTCACGATTACTTTGGAGTTAACCTCTCCAATTTTGTGGGTGATTAACCTTCATAATTATGAACAGGATTCCCATACGGTCCATGCTTTGGCAATGCGGACATACGGTCTTGAGACCGTCTGCCTTCATACGACCTTGAAACCGTTTGCCCACCAAACGGTTTTGTAAACCGTATGGGCCATTGGTTGAGGTCGTATGGTAAAGTGGAAAACTATGGATAAGCATAGGAAATAACGCCCTCATCTAGCTCAAGAACAGCAATAGTTCCTCACGGATTTGCTTGCAAGGAAGCAAGGGAAGATAGGGAGGAAGAAGAACTAGCAACTAAAAGCATAGAAAAGATGTATATAACAAAGCATAGGTTCAGAGTTATAAAACCCGCCTAAAGCTTGCTCCTTGAGCTCCAAGCTTTCGAGATCCAAGCCTTTAATGGCGTCCTAGAAGCTCCACAGGTCGGCCAAGGTGAATCCTCCAAGAAAAGTTGAGAAGAGATGGCTAGAAAGATAGAGCTAAGTGAGCTAGCCATGAATTTGACCTTGAATTCAAGTTTCATCCAAGAATTTAAGAAAAAGGAAGGATCCAAACCTACCTTGCACTCCCTTGGTCGTCCTCCTGAGCTCTAGAGCTCTCCTTAGTCGGTTTGAGCAAGGGGAAGAGTGAAGGAAACGAAAGAAACATTCCTTTGCTAAGTGAGGAAAAGGGCTTATATACTTGGGGTGGAATTTCAACATAGGCACATAGGTTTTCCTCACTTTCAACTAAGTCCCTCCTTTCTTCTTTGCTCGTCCCTTCTTCTTATTTATAAGGACAACCTTCTTCTAAGGTCAAGAAATGAAGGCAAAGAAGATCAACCTATTACTAAAGCACACACATAAAAGGCTATAGTACTTACACCTTGATTATTCAATCATAAAGGTGTTCTTCATTATATGATTATTCAATTGAAGTGACTTCTTCATCATTTCTTCTCTAAATGATGAAAAAAGTCTTACAAGATATTTTTAGATAGTGTATTTTACAAGTTGCACCCCTCAAATTGGGTAAATTGCACTTTACTCCAATTTAGGGTTTCAAGCACAGGGATTGCTTCCACAGCTGCACCTTGGTGCTCAAGCTTGGGAAATCCCTCAAACTTTACCATAATCATTCTTATGATGTCTCAACATTAGAGGAACATCTCAACATGTGCAGATTGCAAGTTAACCCTTCTAACTGGGTAAATTGCACATAGGTCCCTGTATTACAAAACAATCAATTCAACATTGTTTAAAAGGGACAGAAAAGGAAAAGTATGTTCCTCAGGAACTTAATTACATGCAAAAAGATAATCACCAATATCTTAATTACATAATTAGGCAAAACACCTAGGGTTAACTCATAACCCAGGTCAGGGATGTTACATATACAAGGTCTTGGAATCAGTTTAACCCGAATCCAGAGCAAGCCTGTTGTGATGCCATCTCTTTGACAAAGGCAATTAAAGGGTATCATCACTACGTGTCTAAGGAGTAGAGGCATGAACCGTCCAGAAGCTAATTGTCATCATCTTTGAGTCCACAGTTTTACATGAGAAGCAAGAGAACACGACTTCTGTGCATGACTCACAAGTCATGGAGGGTGAGGAAAGTGGCATGATCCTATGCGGATAATGTGGGTCCATGTTCAGGCATATCCCACCAAAGCTCCATTTAAGAGGGATGATATTGGCTCTAACAAGAGAAGATCAACTTTAATTCTAGCCCTCAAATTGGACCTTGATGACCCAATTTCCACAAACATGTATTGTTCTTGTAAAAACCATAGAATTTAATTCAAGAATCACATAGGGTTGAACACTATACAATTTTTAATTGTCTTTTTGAGATATAGACAATGGGATAGGTTATAGAAAAAAAAGCTTTGTATTGTGAAGTTTCAGACTTAGTATAATTAGGGTTGAGGATTCAAATTATATAGTATTGGGTTATAATTACAAGTTGATTAAGGGTTAAGCTCAAGATTTGTGTAGGAACCTTATTCCTATTGAAATCAAGTAAGTGGTCCATGCCTAGGGTTGTATCATACTACATCATCTGTACTTCTAGCATGTAAAATTCAAGTACTTAATGTACAAATCGTCACCTGACATAGAAAAGTTAAGTGGTATTCTTATCATGCATATCTTGTAAAGATATGCTAATTTGTTTTTAATGCCTAAGACCATACCAATGATATTTACCTCCTCATGATTGAGATCAGTAAAGAAATATGGGATCAAATCAATGAAATATACATCTTAATGGTTAATATTAGTAAAGAAATATGGGTGAATCCCTAAGTTAAGTTCAAATATAAATAATAAAAAATGTACACCTAAGGCCCTATTTGTGAACAGTCAAGGAAGGTTGGTTCCTGAAGAGCCTCCTTCATTCAGTCTCAGGTTGTGTAACTGCCAGCAAACTTTATGTGTGTTTAGTGATGCATGCACACCTCATGTGTTAATGAGTTATGTGCACACTATATGTTCATTCCGTGATGCATGCATGCCTCATGTGTGTTTAGTGAGTTGCATGTACACTTTATATGTGTCCCGTGATGCATGCACACCTTGTATGCGTTCAGTGAGTTGCCTGCACATTTTGTGTGTATTCAACATTGTATTCACACTTCATGTGTGTCTAGTGGTGCCTTCACACCTTGTGTGTGAATACTGAGATTAGATCAGGTTCATAGAGAAGGTAATGCATGCTAACTAAGTCAAGCTTGCATCCTTGATAACACAAAGAATAATCATGTTCAATGTTTCAAAATTTTAAGCTTATTTTTATTTAATTCTCTTATTATAATGAAACCCAACCACTTACACTGATTTTGTCAGATGCATGGTTTATTTGCACATAGGTGGTTTACAACATGGGATAAATCTCAAGAGGTAGATGTATGTATGAGTGCAAGACCTGGTGGGGGGGGTTCCATCTATACAGTATAAGGAGGTGTATCTAGGTTTCCATATTTTTATGTATTACATTCTCTTGTTGTAAGTTTAGTGATAAGAATGTATATGAAAATCAATGTAAACTATATCATGTAAAAAGACTTATATTACTGCAACAAAAGATATGATATTTGTGACATTATGTGAGTGTAATCTTGATGATATATGCTTCCTTGTTGTTATATATGGATTGCACTAGGGGTAATATACAAAAAGCATATTTTCCCCTATTAGGAGGTGGGAGATGATGACACATAGGTTTGTTTCTCCCCCAATCATCCACTTTTACTTATTAGTACATCCATCCCCTCCAAACTTCTCCCTTCCCTAATCGACGATTCTCAACACCAACCCCCTTCCATTCAATGTAGGAGACAACTTTAGGGCTTGAGGTGATATTTTTCCAAAAGGAAACCCCTATATGGAAAATTTGTTCTTGTTTCTCCTTTTTAATTTGTGAGCAATAAATCTATAGTGTTTCTCATACCATATTTTGAGTTTATTGGATACATTATTACATTTTTCCAATCCACTAACTCATTTTAGCCTTACAGATTACGTGATCAAAATAATGGACGTCTAAATAGTCACTAAAGGTGAGGTTGCCTTTCTAAAAGGTAATTGGGTAAGAAATGTGAGGTTTATTGGTTTTGGTTTTTATTTATTTTAAATATATTATATTTTTTCATGTAACCCTTCACCATATGACTATAGTCAAAAACTTAGTAAACACCCTTAGTCCATTGCATTCCCTCTTTTTTTCCTCTCAACACCCTTGCACTCTCCTCTCGCTTGCAGATCAATTCATCTCTATTACTAACACAACTACTAGATGGACCTTGGTCACTAAAAGACACAAAACTTCTCATAAACATATCAGATGTGGAAAGTCCTATCAAGTTGTACATGCAAAACATCATTGTACCTTTCCCACTTTTTTTGCATGCAAGGGATATTCCGCTACTCCTACTCTTGTCCCAAACCGATCAACATGCCCTTTGTCCACATATGATCCAGCTTCATGCATTACTTACATGTCCTAGGAGATATACACCAAACCAGCATTCAACTCATCATTACTTATTTGAACCAAGTTTTAGCATACTCTCTTCCCACCCATAAGAAAATTCTAGATTCCCTGCTAGCCTTAAACCCTTTCCATGATCTTCATCATTTTGGATGAGTCAAGAGACAAACCACTCTATCCCCCTATCCTTGTTATATCATAATTGAATTCTTATAACACTAATCTAACCTTGTTATATGCTTTGAAATCATAACACAAGCTTAAGTTTCAAATTTGGTCCAATTTGGACACTGTTTGAGCAAGTTATGCAATTTTATGCACATTTTGGTCTTTTCTACAATTTACCCGATTGAGAGGTTTTTTTTTGCAATTTATCACTTGCATTATGTTCCTTGGATACTCTCGCATCATTATTGAGATTTTTGAGCCATGGGGAACCTGTTTAAACCTTGGATTGAAGGTGTTTTCTACAAGGGTATTTTAGGGTTTACCCCTTCACGGATGAGCTACCTTTAGTAGCTATCAACTAATGAATTATTTGATTGGCTAGGAAATTTGACAAAGGAAAGCTAAGTAGGTATATACACATGGTGGGGGAGCTTCTTGTGTGTGTGCTTATATATTCTTAATAAATTAAGGCCATGGACACTTGGATAGATACTAGAACTTCAACTTTTTCTTTTTCTTTATCTTAAAGTTTCATATACTTATCCCCAAGCACCAAAATGAGCCATTTTCTCTCCACCACTTCCCTCCTTCTCCCAACCTCATTATCCCTCTGTGCTTCTGTGAATTTTTCTGTCCAAGGTAGAAGAAAGGGGGGATCTTCTTGGAAAAAGGATCTAGGGTTGCAATTGACTTCATTTTAGGATTGAAAAAGCTTCCTTCTAGTGATCTTGACCTAAAAGAGTAAGAATTCCCTTCTTTCCTCCATTTATTTCTTTTTTATCCTTCCTCCTAGCTTTCTCCAGGTTTAAACCTTGTTGTTCCATGGCAAAAATTTCTCTAAAGCTCTAAAACCCTACTTTTCTTGCTCCTTATGCTTACAGTTTGCTCATTTGATGAAGAAAGGTGCTAGATGGACAAATTCATATCTTATTCTTGGATTTTCTACACTACCTTCTTGAGTTTTCCTCTGTGTGGGGTTTCATCTTCTCATTATAGGCAAGTTTTATAACTTGCTCCACATTTATTGCTTACCATAAGTTTTCTAGATCATGTTCTTGCTTGAAAATGATGACCCATGCACTAGGCTGTAGCAGCTTGACCATATGTGTCACTGTGGCGGACAAGTACTGACCGGGGGCGGAGAAGATCTTAGGAGTATGGCTCTTCCTAGATCTTGTATGGCACTGATTGTGACCAAGCGGTGGTCAGTTGGAACTTGAGTGGTATCCTCAAATTCCTTAGGGCATAATAAAAGATGTAATACAGTCATATATCATATCTATTTAGGGTTATACATGACACTTCACATTGGATGATAATCCTTGTTTTTTCTCTTTACGTAAAGATGATGCTTAGTGCAATTAAGAGATAGTAGATATACTTATGTTGTGGATATGCTTAAGATTGTAGATGCGTACATACAGTTTCCATGATTATGTTGATAACTATACTGCTACTGCTAATTATAATCATGATGCTATCTATCTCATGTTGTTAGTTATGTTTATCATGCTAGCCATGCCTTTGTAACTAGAGATGCATATAATTCTAATCATGCTTATCCAGATAATTGTGCTTATGTTGTTAGCTCTTTTTATGATGTTGATTTGTTCAACCTATTAGACATGCTAATGTTGTTAGCTATGCTTACGTGGATAGACTTATTCATAATGATAGAGATTATATGTTACTAGACTTGCTCATGATGCTAGATATGCATATGCTACTGAATTGCTTATATTGTCAACAAGATAAAGGATGATAGTCTGGCTAATGATGATAGTTATTATCTGCTCCTTTATGTATTTTGTTAATCATTAGTGCTACTGAGCTTATTTTTTATATCTAATTAAACTGCATAATTTTTTAATTACTTAAAAATGTTGTAATCAATAATCATTGTTGGAGGTTATTATCTCTTGCTGGGACATGGGTCTCACCCTTGTGGTTTGCCACATTTTTTTAGGTAATCGAAAGTGATGAAAACAAACATGTGGTAGCAAAGAGGAGCTATATTAATGAATCTTTAAGAAAGTTGATAGATGTCTAGTTTGTCCTAGAGTCATCCCTGTACTCTCAGGTCCGGGCCGGAAAAGTTTGTATATGGTGTTTCAAACAAATCCAACTTTTGTTAGCATTTTAATGGTTGTTTGTGTGGCATATATGAATATTGTTCTCCTGTGTATATATGTTGTGGCTAAGGCGATAGAACAATTTGTATCAAATTCTTGGCATAGTATGGATACAAGAAATATGTTGGCCTCTTATGCAAATGTTTCTGAGCAGGTGTTGACGTTGAAATCGATTTTAATTTACCCATATGTTTGGGTATGTGATTAATTAATGATTGATTGTATTTTATGTTTTGAGTAATCTCGTTTAGTGTAACATGTTCTCACAAGTTGGTATCAGAGCTTTAGGTTCACTAAGTCAACAGGGACACTAGGAATTAAGACTAGGATGATGTGTAAGTTAGGAACATGACACAAAAACATGATGCATACCGCCTAATCTCAGTACTTGGATGCCCTGACCAGGTATTCAATTATTGAAGAAAGGTATGTATAGAACTCTTAGATTGTTATCTTTTTGATTACTATGATCAAGTAGTCATTTTGAGACAATCTAAAGAGCATAACGCATAAGAAATCATGGTGTGAATATCTCAATCCTACCTTATAGAAGATGAGAATTGCATCATTATCTATCAAAACTTGAATGTTTGGTAACTATAAGAGAAAGATACAACACCATGAAATCTAAATCTGAATACAAATAAGGAAAATAGGAGTTCTTGAAGATGTGATTCAAGAAGATAATAAAATAAATGACAGATAAGTCTATGCTTATAAAGTGAATCAAGGTATGAAATCCACATAAGACGGAAAGAACTCCTATAACAAGTAAAAAAAAGAGAAGATAAATGGGAATAATGAAAAAGGAATAAGGTGGAACCTGAGTTAATCTCAGACCAACCTATGTGTGTAAGAAAGTGTTAAGTAAAATCAGAATGGCATGTGAAAGAAATTAAGGGAGATGATCCTTGTTTAATGAAGAAAATGTGGAATATGAGTATTTACCTATTGATAAGTGATTGAAAAATATAACAAAATAAGAGAACATACCCAAGTGTGATAAATATTCATCAAAGAAGGAGTAATGAGACATGTTAATCATGATGATTCCTATGCTAATGGCAAGGAACCCGAAATGAAAAAGGTAAAATGATACATAAGAAGTTGTAACCTACATAATGAAAATAGAATTGGTTACCTTTCTACTAGTGACCCTTGAAAAATACTACTATGGTATGGAAAGTGTGTTTCCCTTTGTGTCTTTCCATTCTAGGGCACAACTTTCAAGTGGATCATTGCCACTTGGTACGTGTTAATTCGCTACAAGCATGAGGGTGGATAGCTTATTATAGCATAAGGCTGCTTGGGCTATGGTTCCAAGATCATAAAGTTTGTGATGAGCTTGCTTTTGAGCCTTCCAATAATTTGGGATACTCCTCTTATATGTTTTGAAATTTATTATGTTGGTAAAAGTAGATGAGAGAAGGATGTGGGTTCCTTATAGCACATGAGGTGGATACCAAGGTAATGAATCCTAGTATCCAAGATGTATTAACTGTATGGGAAGTATGTGAAGGTTGGAGATGTTTATTAAATGAACATTCCAAGTGTTCTTCCCCTTAGAGAGAGAGAGAGAGAGTTGATGATGACCCTCTAAATGTTATTTGGAAGGAAAAAAAAGTGATTCTATAATATTGTGTATGGTTCAGTGATAGTTGGGCAAGACCAGTATCAAGGATAGATGGTTGTTGGTCAATAGATATGTGATACTGTATTCCTTTAAGATAAACCCATGATCAAATATCAATGCATAAGAGTAAGATTGGATGAAATAATTCATATGACCATGATGAGTTTAGAGTTATGTCCTTTAGACTAACCAATGTACAAATATAATTTATGAATTGGAAGAACATAGTATTCCAGTCATGTCATACAAGTTATATCAAGCTTTGAATGATGACATGTCAAAGTATTTCAAATATTGTCAAAAATATGACTAATATTTCTTCAAAAACATTAGGGTTGCTGAAGCACCAATAGCTATGAGACAAGTTGAACAAGAGTGAGATGGGGTTGATTAAGTGTCTTTATGGGGATCATGATATGTCTTCTAAGTAGGTTGTGTAAATCCTAGTAAGGTGAAGATAGTGTTGTTGTTTCACCCCTAACAAGGTTGACTAGGAATGATGTTTCCTTGTATGGAATGACAGATGCATGTCAGCATTTCTTTTGATGCTGAAAAAGAACTGACAAGAGTTCTAGTGTCAGTGTATTAAAAAAAAGATGGATACATTGCTTTTTTTATGCTTCAAGGAATGATATGGGATACATGGAATGATTGGTAAAAATCTAGCAATTATGACTTTTGATTAATGTGTTGATACAATAGATATAATTTTAGGATGATAGCTAGAATTTAAAGCTGAACATTACTACTAGAGTTGTACAGATGACACAACAAGTTTCTACATTCCATATTGAGAATGTCTTCTTAGGCGGGGGTTTTTGTGTTAACCCAAGATGAGATATGTATGAATGATGTGACATCACCATTATATTCAAGTAACCATGTGAAGGGAACATGATGAGGTGCAAAGGAAGTACCCATCTTTGTTTACCTTGGATTTCGGGGACAAAATCCCCAATAGAGGTTTATAGTTATAAGGCCCCTAAACTTGCTTAATGAGTTAAACACACTTAATTATCATAATTTAATTCTTATAACCCTAATATAACCTTGTTATATGCTTTGAAATCATAACACAAGCTTAAATTTCAAATTTGGTCCAATTTGAACACTGTTTGAGCAAGTTATGCAATTTTATGCACATTTTGGACTTTTCTACAATTTACCCAATTGAGAGGTTTTTTTGCAATTTATCACTTGCATTATGTTCCTTGGATACTCTATCATAATCATTGAGCTTTTTGATCCATGTGGCACCTATTTAAACCTTGGTTTGAAGGTGTTTTCTCTAAGGGTATTTTAGGGTTTACCCCTTCACGGATGAGCTACCTTTAGTAGCTATCAACTAATGAATTATTTGATTGGCTGGGAAATTTGACAAAGGAAAGCTAAGAAGGTATATACACATGGTGGGGGAGCTTCTTGTGTGTATGCTTGTATATTCTTAATAAATTAAGGCCATGGACACTTGGATAAATACTTGAACTTGAACCTTTTCTTTTTCTTTATCTTAAAGTTTCATATACTTATCCCCCAAGCACCAAAACGAGCCATTTTCTCTCCACCACTTCCCTCCTTCTCCCAAACTCATTCTCCCTTTGTGATGCTGCAAATTTTTCTGTCCAAGGAAGAAGAAAGGGGGGATCTTCTTGGAAGAAGGATCTAGGGTTGAAATTGACTTAATTTTAGGGTTGAAAAAGCTTCCTTCTAGTGATTTTGACCTAAAAGAGGAAGAATTCTCTTTTTTCCTCTGTTTATTTCTTTGTTATCCTTCCTCCTAGCTTTCTCCAGGTCGAAACCTTGCTGTTCCATGGTAGAAATTTCTCTAAAGCTCTAAAACCCTACCTTTCTTGCTCCTTATGCTTAGGGTTTTCTCATTTGATGAAGAAAGGTGCCAGATGGACAAATTCATATCTTATTCTTGGATTTTCTACACTACCTGCTCGAGTTTGCTTCTGTGTGGGGTTTCATCTTCTCATTAGAGGTATGTTTTATAACTTGCTCCATGTTTATTGCTTACCATAAGCTTTCTAGATGAAGTTCTTGCTTGAAAATGATGATCCATGCACTAAAAAGCTATGCTTGACTTGGATTTCGATTTTTATAATGTTCCCTGTTCTGATTTTAGTTATATATGAACCTGTGATCATGTGTAAATTATTCCTAAGGTACAATATGACTTGGATCAGGTTGGTTTGACAACCTATGGTGCTAAGCACCTATCAACCAATTGTCAATTTTAGGGTTTTAAGATGATTTCTTCTATAGGCCCATGACCCGATGATTGTACCATTGCAACAATCCTACGGTGTTATCTTCATGAAAACTGATTGTCGTGATCAAAGGTGTCATATGATGTTGACACCCTATGGTCACCCCCTTATGTCAGGTTTTGGATCAATTAGAAGTTTAATGATCAACCTTTAAGTACCCTAATAATGTTATCAATCAATGATGACATTAGCTTAATATTTGATGCTAATTAATGAATATAATGCTGATCTAACAACCTATGATAGCTTAATGGTCACCAATGATGGTGGATCAGTGATAACCTCCTATTTTAGTAGTTTATCTTAGTCTTTTTCTTTAGTTTTCCATACTCTTTCTACATTTATATTGTACTTAAACCTAATTTTACCCCTTTTTTGTAAATACATCATCAAACTAACTTTTCCTTTTATAATTGCAGAAAAAGCACAAAAAAATAACAAAAGAATAAACCAGCCCAAGGGTCGAGTGGATCCAAACGGTCCCAAGACCGCATGGAGTTCAAACGGTCCCGAGACCGCATGAAGCCAAACGGTCCCAAGACCGCATGGAGTTCAAACGGTCCCGAGACCGCATGAAGCCAAACGGTCCCGAGACCGCATGAAGCCAAACGGTCCCAAGACCGCATGGAGTTCAAACGGTCCCGAGACCGCATGAAGCCAAACGGTCCCAAGACCGCATGGAGTTCAAACGGTCCCGAGACCGCATGAAGCCAAACGGTCCCAAGACCGCATGGAGTTCAAACGGTCCCGAGACCGCATGAAGCCAAACGGTCCCGAGACCACATGAAGCCAAACGGTCCCAAGACCGCATGGAGTTCAAACGGTCCCGAGACCGCATGAAGCCAAACGGTCCCAAGACCGCATGGAGTTCAAACGGTCCCGAGACCGCATGAAGCCAAACGGTCCCAAGACCGCATGGAGTTCAAACGGTCCCGAGACCGCATGAAGCCAAACGGTCCCAAGACCGCATGGAGCTCAAACGGTCTCAAGACCGTTTGACGCCAAACGGTCCCAAGACCGTTTGACGCCAAACGATCTCAAGACCGTCTGACGCCAAACGATCTCAAGACCGTTTGACGCCAAACGGTCCCAAGACCGTTTGACGCCAAACGATCTCAAGACCGTTTGACGCCAAACGGTCCCAAGACCGTTTGAGCCCAAACGGTCTCCAAACCGTTTGGATCTCACTCAAAGCCTATAAATAAGACCTCAGGGCCGTCCATGAAGGGGAGAGTCCAGACGTCCAGAGGCTGTCTCTCCACTACCAGAACAACTCCATCCATCACTCGAGGCTGCCGGTCTGAGACTCACGTCCATTGCAAGCTACTTTCTCTCTCATCAACAAGGAAGGTGAGAGGAGAAGATCCGTCATCAAGCAAGCTACAAGGGGTGGAGATCGTTGCTCTCTCCACCAAGGGTTCAACCTTCTCTCCTCAGTGGAGATGATGTTCTTTCTATCTCTTCTTGCCTCCTTCTTTGTTGCTCCCTCTATGAGGAGCGAGTAGTTCCATCCACTGGGGCGCGGGGACTAGCCCCGCTGCCCATGTTTTGTATTTTGTACTGTAAAAAAAGATGTTATCATTTCGTTTTAATACTAAATCGTTTCACACATGCTTGAATGATGGCCACGTTCTTGTATGCATTTATTGTCTTTCGTTGTGGTTTGTCTACGACCGCTATCGAGGCTTGAATACCGATTTAGTGTTGGTTTCTGGTGTGTGTATCCACCACGCATCCGTTTCGGTGTCTAGAAGTGTATCTCAAAGAGTGGAGTAAACTCACTATCATTTGGCACACTCCCATCTGTATGGAAGAGACCTTTGGTAAGTCGAGGAACACACTTTGCGAGGGGAATGATGTAAAGCATGTGACCATTTGTTCGGGAATGGCTGGCGTTGCATCATTCCCGCACTTCTCATAGCTAGGTTATCCGAATAGGAGACTAGGCCTACAAGGACGCTATTCGATTTGGTAATTATCGCTCGCTTGTTAGTTTTAGATGCACGTTTCTTGAGGTTGAGTAAGATTCTCTCTTCGGAGACTACATCCTTCAGTGACGCGTAGTGATGTACCGCATGAGAGTTACTTAACCCTTGGAGGATGAGATGCATTGCCCTTTTCTTATATGGGCATTGGTCTTGTGGAACATCGAAGGGTGCAATGCATCGCTCTTGTCTTATGTGGGCATCGGTCTTGTGGAACACCCTTGGATGCAACGCATCGCTCTTGTCTTATAAGGCATCGGTCTTGTGGAAAGATCCATGCATCTAGCTTATAAGTCTTGCTTAGTACATATACAATGCATGTGTAGCGGTGGTAAATACCTGCTTAACCCCAGTGATTCATCATCATTTGTTAACTCTTAAGATTTACTTGCTTTATTTACTTTCTTGCTTTACTTTCTTTGTACTTAGTTTAAAACAACCAAATCAAACTTTCGATCTAAATATCAATCTTTAAGTTGTTAAGTAAAGGCTAAACGTTTTCCATCTTGACTTCGTCAAGACCGTTGTCCCGAGGATTCGACCCTTAACTATACTACGATAAGACTTCCACATGTCTTAGCACATGTGGGTGGAGTTCTTACCATAGTACTAGCAAGGCTAAACTTAGAGACTCATCATCTCTAGGATTTTTAGTGGTGTTGCATAAAACAAACTCCATCAAAAAATTGGCGCCGTTGCCGGGGACAACGGAACTTTTTAGTTTTTACTTACCAATTTCTTGGTTGATTAGGATTTTACACTTTTTCTTAATAACCAATCCAATATTTCTTGATCTTTTTCATTTCCTTCCATTTTTCCTAACTTGAGATTTTCCTTCTACTCAGGTAGAAAACGTGTATGCAACCCCCGCATAGCATCGGATTCTCCCCTGAACCAGAATACGATTCTGAGGTAGAAAGAAGTTTTCACCGAAGGAATAGACTTAACCGCCAAAGAGCCAGACAGATGGCCGAAGAGCAACGCCTTATTGCAGAAAGAGTCAACGCCGCCATAGCAGCACAACGAGCACAACTCATTGCTGACACTCGTGCTCAGGTGCAAGCTGAGATCCGAGCTGAGGAACAAGCCCGCATCCAAGCAGAGCAGGCTGCTGCTCAACTTGCGTTAAGAAACAAGCAACTTCGGGACTATGCAGTCCCAAAGAATTATGAAGATGATCATCCTGTCCGACCACCGATTATCAACATACCACACTTTGAAATTCGGACGCAATGGATCCAGATCATGCAAGGCATCTCTTTCTCCGGAGTACACGGAGATGATTGCATGGATCACCTTAAGAGGTTCAAGTCACTCTGCCGACTTGTACCCCAAGCAGGTATTGCAATGGAAGCAATCATGTTACACCTTTTCCACTTCACCCTATCTGGAAGAGCACTAAGCTGGTACAACGCTTTGGATAGACACCCTATCATCACTACCTGGACTCCCTTAGAAGAGAAGTTTCTTGAGAAATTCTTCCCACCTTCCCTAACCTATGAGATCAGGGGACAAATTAATCACTTTTCCCAATTACCTGGAGAAACACTTTCTGAAGCTTGGGAAAGATTCAAAGAACTCCTGAGAAAGTGTCCTCACCATGGCATTTCTCAAAATCAACTAATAGAAACATTCTACAGAGGAGTAAGTGATGATATCAAGCAATTCCTAGATTCCTCATCTGGAGGAAACTTTATGAGAAAGAACTACGAAGACGCCTGGAATATAGTTACGTTGGGGGCCGAGAACCAATCCAATTGGGGAAGGTCATCTAACCAACCCAAAGGCGTTCTCAAGGTTTACAAAGCGGAAGAATCTATGGAACTCAAAGCCATTGCTGAGGCTTTGAAGACTATTGCTAGCAAGCAACAAGCCCTCGAAACTTCTTTCGGGGAATATGATAAGAAGAAAAGCTCCCAGGTTCAACAAGTTAAAGCAGCTACTGGAACTTGTGAAGCCTGTCATGCATCCGATCATCCCACATTATCATGTGGACTGTTGTACAATGTCATGATGGATTTACAACCACCTATGCCGCAATATGAACCCCTCATCGAGCATCCCGAAGACCAAATGCCAGAGCAAGTCAACTCCATACATTCAATACCTGGCCAAATGAATTACAACCCAGATAAACCTAGGAACCATCCTGGTTTCCAATACGGGAATCCTGCAGGGACTGCCAACCCACAGCAGCATGCACAAGGTGGATCTTTCAACAGACAACCACCGGGATTTCAGAATAATTTCAGTCAAGGGAATTACAGACAAGGTTTTCAAAGACCTAACTATCCCAGGAATCCTTTTTACCAATACACTCATTCAGGACTGCACCCTCAGTTGCACCAACCCCAGTTGAAGCAGCCACAGCAACCCCTGCAGCCACAGTTAACCGCACCTCTGCAACAACCAGAAGACGAACTATCTTTGATAAAGCAAATGCTTCAGTCTCAGCAAACTATGCTAGCTAGCCAGCAAGCCCAACAAAGGGCAGTTGAAACCCAGCTAGCTCAGATTGCTGCACAGTTGAAGTCTTCAGCCGGCGTTTCTGATAGGCAGCCTGAACCAAATGGGCAAAATGAACACGAACAGCTGAACGCCATCACCACAAGGTCGGGACGCATTCTGCCTGAACCCATCAAGATCACTCTAGATGATGATGATGTGCCCATTCTTTTGACGAAAGAGATCTCACAACAAGAGATTGGGAAATCTCCCGAAGACACCGAGGACAAAAACAAAGAGTATGTACCCGCAGAACCCAAGGTCCCGCAATTCAAACCAAGGATTCCATATCCAGGCAGACTGCAAGAAACAAAAATGGATGCCAGGTTTCAGAAATTCAAGGAAGCAATGAAGAAACTTTATATCGACATCCCACTCCTCGACGCTCTATCCGAAGTACCAGCATGGGCAAGGTATCTCAAAACCTTGCTATCACGTAAGTATATCACCAAAGAGCAGGAAACCGTCAAGCTTGCCCAAACCACCTCTGACATCATCTTGAACAAACTGCCCAAAAAGAAGAAGGACCCAGGTTCTTTCGGAATCCAATGTTGCATTGGAAACGCATCCACAAAGAAAGGATTAGCTGACCTCGGGGCTAGTATATCCATTATGCCTTTCTCAATGTGCCAACGCCTCGGTTTCACAGATCTGCTACCTACAGCAATGACTATTCAACTTGCTGACTCCACCATAACCGCACCTTTGGGAATCATTGAAGACGTTCCAGTAAGAATAGGCAAGGATGCTTACGTTCCATGTGATTTTGTCATCATGGATATTAAAGAGGACTTGAGATATCCGATCATTTTCGGCAGGCCTTTCCTAGCTACAGCCAGAGCGCTAATCGATGTCGAAGCCGGAACCATCATCCTTAGGCTCGGAAAGGAAGCCATTCAATTCCGTGTCCTTGACAGCATGAAAGGCCCTAACATTCAAGAAGAAGTCTTTCTTTTAGACGCAATCCAACAAATGTCGCAACTAGAAATCTCCGAGCCAATCGACGAACTTGAAAATGCTCTTATCAATCCCGAAGTCGAGTTCTCTGCAAATGAACTAGTCCAGCAATGCATCCAATATCTAGAAAAGGCAGAAGAAGCACCAAAGGCTACCTTTGAAGAGCTTAAAGCCATAACGACTATTGAAGCAACAGAACCACCAAAAACCCCTGAATTGAAGACCTTACCCACATGGCTCAAATATGTTTTCCTGGATAAGGAAGAGCTATGCCCAGTTATTATCAGCTCCACCCTCACCGAAGACCAAGAAGCCAGACTTCTAGACAAACTAAGGAAACACAAAAAGATCATTGGTTATAAAATAACCGACCTCATAGACATAAATCCGGCTCTGTGTATGCACAAGCTTCCTATGGTTGAAGAATTTAAACCCACTCGCGAACATCAAAGAAAACTGAACCCAAATTTGAAAGAGGTAGTCCGTTTGGAAGTCCTCAAACTGCTTAAAGCTGGTATGATCTACCCTATCTCCGACTCTCAGTGGGTTAGTCCAGTTCAAGTTGTCCCAAAGAAAGGGGGCACTACTGTAGTGATCAACGATAAAAATGAGCTCGTACCTACTAGGACTGTAACGGGGTGGAGAATGTGCATCGATTATAGGAAGTTGAATAAAGCTACAAGGAAAGACCACTACCCTCTACCCTTTCTAGACGAAGTCCTGGAGCGCTTGGCCCACCAAAAATATTTTTGTTATCTCGATGGTTATTCTGGGTTCTACCAAATACCCATACATCCAGAGGACCAAGAAAAAACCACCTTCACTTGTCCCTTCGGGACATATGCTTTCAGAAGAATGCCATTCGGGCTATGTAACGCTCCTGCTACTTTCCAACGCTGCATGTCCGCCATTTTCGCCAGATTAACTGAATCTATTATGGAAGTCTTTATGGATGATTTCTCTGTTTATGGAGAGTCTTTCGATAACTGTCTAAATAATCTCGAACAAGTCCTGCAACGTTGCAAGGAAACAAACCTTATCCTGAACTGGGAAAAATGCCATTTCATGGTAACAGAGGGTATCGTCCTCGGACATAGAGTAAGTGATAGAGGGATCGAGGTCGACAAAGCAAAGATCGATGTCATCTCGAAGTTGTCACCTCCGAAGGACATAAGAGGAGTTCGAGCTTTCCTAGGTCATGCCGGGTTTTACAGAAGGTTCATCAAAGATTTCTCAAAAATAGCTAAACCCATGACCCAACTCCTGACAAAAGATGCCGAGTTTATTTTTGACCAAGAATGTATGCAAAGTTTCTCCACCCTTAAAGAAGCACTAATTTCCACACCTATTCTAAGGGCTCCAGACTGGTCGCAACCCTTTGAAATCATGTGTGACGCAAGTGACTACGCCATAGGGGCCGTTTTAGGACAACGAATCGACAAGAAACCCTATGTCATCTACTATGCATCCAAAACGCTTGATGAAGCACAAAGAAACTACACGACCACGGAAAAAGAGTTCCTAGCTATCATCTACGCCTTCAAAAAATTCCGCTCTTACCTGATCGGCTCTAAGGTAATTGTCTACACTGACCATTCTGCTATCAGACATTTGATTCAGAAACAGGATGCCAAACCCAGGCTCATCCGCTGGGTATTGATGCTTCAAGAATTCGATCTAGAAATCAAAGATAAAAGTGGCGTAGAGAACGTTGTCGCCGATCACCTCAGTAGAATCGAGGTTGAAGACAAAGATAAAATCCCTATCAGGGACTCTCTTCCTGATGATCAACTTATGAAAGCCACTCATAATTTCCCTTGGTTTGCAGATATCGTCAATTATCTGGCCACAGGGATCATTCACCCGTCTGCTTCTTATCAAGATAAAAGGAAATTCCTTCATGACGTAAAACGTTATCATTGGGATGAACCCTACTTGTTCTACCTCTGTGCCGACGGACTTTTTCGTCGATGCCTTCCAGAAGAAGAAATAACATCGGTTTTGGAACATTGCCACTCCGGACCCACGGGGGGGCACATGGGCGCCAAGAAAACTGCCATAAAAGTTCTACAATCTGGTTTCTTTTGGCCCACCATATCAAAAGACTCATATAATTTTGTCAAATCCTGTGATAAATGCCAATTTTCGGGCAACATATCAAAAAGAGATGAAATGCCTCTTACCATGTGGCAGGAAATTGAGCTGTTTGATGTATGGGGGGTAGACTACATGGGACCTTTCCCCTCATCATATGGTTTCTCGTACATTTTGGTCGCTGTGGATTACGTCTCGAAGTGGGTCGAAGCTGTACCCACTGCATCTAATGACTCCAAACCTGTTGTCAAATTGTTCAAAGATACCATCTTTCCAAGATTTGGAGTCCCAAGAACGGTCATATCTGATGGCGGGACCCATTTTCTGGAACGAAGTTTCGAAGCATTACTAAGAAGATATGGAGTCCATCACAAAGTTGCCACACCTTACCACCCGCAAACTAGTGGCCAAGTGGAAGTATCCAATAGACAGATAAAAGCGATTCTTGAAAAAACAGTGAACAAAAATCGCACTGATTGGTCCACCAAACTTCCTGACGCCCTCTGGGCATATCGTACGGCTTACAAAACACCAATTGGAACAACTCCGTTCCGCTTGGTGTACGGTAAATCATGTCATCTTCCAGTAGAACTGGAACATAAAGCCTGGTGGGCCATCAAGCAACTAAACTTCGACCTTAAAAGTGCAGGAGAGAACAGACAACTTCAACTACAGGAGCTAGAAGAACTCCGCATGACAGCATATCACAGTGCCAGAATCTATAAAGAGCAAACGAAAATGTGGCACGATGGACATCTTAGGAGAAAAGATATCACCATTGGTGACAAAGTGCTCTTATTCAATTCCAAGCTCAAATTATTCCCCGGAAAACTTCGAACAAGATGGTCCGGACCCTTCACTATAAAACATATCTACCCAACTAGAGCTGCCATTATCATCAACAACAACGGAGGAGAACGAACGGTCAACGGACACCGTTTAAAAAGATACTACACTCAGGAAGCCAAAACACATCAACAAACCCTCGATGTCAGAAACGCTACGCCCACAACTTCGTCGAGCCAGTGACGTAAAGCCAAGGCGCTTCTTGGGAGGCAACCCAAGACCTGAGTATCAATTTCTCCAATTTTCTAGTTTTATTCTCTCTTAATTTTGTTTTGCTTTCTTTAAGTTCTTTCATTACTAAATCTAAAAATACAAAAAAATATACAAATATTTTTATGCTCCAAACGGTCTTAAAACCGTTTGAGACCAAAACGGTCCTCAAACCGTTTGGGACCAAACGGTCCTCAAACCGTTTGGGACCAAACGGTCTTGAAACCGTTTGGGACCAAACGGTCCTCAAACCGTTTGGGACCAAACGGTATTGAAACCGTTTGGGACCAAACGGTCTTGAAACCGTTTGGGACCAAACGGTCCTCAAACCGTTTGGGACCAAACGGTCTTGAAACCGTTTGGGACCAAACGGTCCTCAAACCGTTTGGGACCAAACGGTCTTGAAACCGTTTGGAACCAAACGGTCTTGAAACCGTTTGAATACGATAAGTCACCGCTATAAATACCGACCCCGCATCTCCATCTTCCTCTCTTCGAATCTTCGCACTCTACAGTCTTTTCGTGCGCAGAACTTCACCTTTTTGCTTCTGTGCTTCCGCGCAAGCTTCTCAATCCACCTCCCACAAGATTGCCCGGCGACTCCAAGCACGCTGCTCACTCCGCGCCACCTTCGCAGTCGTCGTCAAATGATGTTCTTCGTTGCCGTGCCGTTCTGTCGCCACTATCGCGTCAGTCGCCGTTTCATCCACCCACCTTCAAACCCTCACCCCGTTTCACCTTCGCCCCATTCCACCTTCCCCCCGCGCCGGCGACCTGCGGCTTCTCGCTTTCCAAGCGGTCCTCCAACCGTTTGAGACCAAACGGTCCTCAAACCGTTTGGAACCAAACGGTCTTCAAACCGTTTGGAACCAAACGGTTTAGACACCGTTTGGGAACTTTTGTGTAATCAAGCAGCACATATCGCAGTGCACTCCTTTGCAATTTTGTCTTGATATTGTCTAGCAGATTCATTGCTAGAATTGCAGATTTCGTCTACAATATCAAGACACAATTGCAAAGGAATGCACTGCGACATCCATAAAGCACCTGAGTCAGCGCTACAAGGCACCCCAATTCGCATCCACTCTACTCCAATCTCCAGGGGTTACCGCAATTTTTGGCCTAACTCGCAACCCTTGTTCAAATGACTTCTCAACCTATCACTTTCCCACTCTGAGGACAGAGTGTGTGATGAGTTAGGGGGGGGGTCATCAGACAAGGGCTAGGTATCAATCTCTATACACCCTTTTCCTTAAAATAAGTCACCCCAACTAACTCTAGAATCATGTTAGTCTCTACAAGTATTTAGCACTTAGACATCAAATGGCGATTTATCGATCCCCATCCACTATGGATCCTATATTTTTGCTCCATTTCTTTATCTGACTCTCCATAGGTCAAAATCAGGGCAGAAATAAGCCGAGATCTCAAGGATGAGAGGGAAATCATGCAACTTCCAAGTCAAAAAGCTCTGCAAGGGGACCACAAACCAAATAAGTGCATGCTGAAAAACTTTAAGAACAACTTTCCTCTCTTCAAAATAAAAGAGGCTTGGCCACCCAAAATAAATCCTCATCCCAAAACCCAAGCCTGTGAGTTTTTGAATAAAAGCCAGAGAGACGAATAAAATCATGAGAGTTGTGCCACGAATAAGGACCTATATAAAGAACTGATAAAGGGCTCGCCCGGCCGGCACATTCCGCTGCCCTCACAAAGGCAGATGCGTCGCGTCCGGTAGTGAAACCCTAAAAGTTCCAAGTATATGAAAAGGCTAATAAAGGACTTGCCCGGCCGGTACATTCAGCTGCCCTCATAAAGGCAGATGTGTCGTGTCCGGTAGTGAGACCCTAAAAAGCATAGATAGCCCCTCCCCCACTCGAAGGGGAGTTACACTTCAAAGCCTTTAGCCAACCCTCATACCCTCTCTAGCTTCCAATAGGTTTCCAGAGAGGTATAAAGTTGATTAGAGTCAACAGCATGCACAAAATAAATGTGGTCCCAAGGCGAACTTTGAGATACGGAAAAACCTGAAACCCAAGCAACTCTCGAAATCCAAAAGGATCAAGGCATGCAATAAGCCTCGATACGACCCCTGGGGAACTCAGGTCAAGAATTGGAGCAAGAGTATGGAAATTTTAATTAAGATCGCCGCGCCATTTCATGTCTCAGCTCTATCTAACTTGAGGACAAGCTAGACTCTAAGTTTGGGGGGGTGATAACCTCCTATTTTAGTAGTTTATCTTAGTCTTTTTCTTTAGTTTTCCATACTCTTTCTACATTTATATTGTACTTAAACCTAATTTTACCCCTTTTTTGTAAATACATCATCAAACTAACTTTTCCTTTTATAATTGCAGAAAAAGCACAAAAAAATAACAAAAGAATAAACCAGCCCAAGGGTCGAGTGGATCCAAACGGTCCCAAGACCGCATGGAGTTCAAACGGTCCCGAGACCGCATGAAGCCAAACGGTCCCAAGACCGCATGGAGTTCAAACGGTCCCGAGACCGCATGAAGCCAAACGGTCCCGAGACCGCATGAAGCCAAACGGTCCCAAGACCGCATGGAGTTCAAACGGTCCCGAGACCGCATGAAGCCAAACGGTCCCAAGACCGCATGGAGTTCAAACGGTCCCGAGACCGCATGAAGCCAAACGGTCCCAAGACCGCATGGAGTTCAAACGGTCCCGAGACCGCATGAAGCCAAACGGTCCCGAGACCGCATGAAGCCAAACGGTCCCAAGACCGCATGGAGTTCAAACGGTCCCGAGACCGCATGAAGCCAAACGGTCCCAAGACCGCATGGAGTTCAAACGGTCCCGAGACCGCATGAAGCCAAACGGTCCCAAGACCGCATGGAGTTCAAACGGTCCCGAGACCGCATGAAGCCAAACGGTCCCAAGACCGCATGGAGTTCAAACGGTCCCGAGACCGCATGAAGCCAAACGGTCCCAAGACCGCATGAAGCCAAACGGTCCCAAGACCGCATGGAGCTCAAACGGTCTCAAGACCGTTTGACGCCAAACGGTCCCAAGACCATTTGACGCCAAACGATCTCAAGACCGTCTGACGCCAAATGATCTCAAGACCGTTTGACGCCAAACGGTCCCAAGACCGTTTGACGCCAAACGGTCCCAAGACCGTTTGAGCCCAAACGGTCTCCAAACCGTTTGGATCTCACTCAAAGCCTATAAATAAGACCTCAGGGCCGTCCATGAAGGGGAGAGTCCAGACGTCCAGAGGCTGTCTCTCCACTACCAGAACAACTCCATCCATCACTCGAGGCTGCCGGTCTGAGACTCACGTCCATTGCAAGCTACTTTCTCTCTCATCAACAAGGAAGGTGAGAGGAGAAGATCCGTCATCAAGCAAGCTACAAGGGGTGGAGATCGTTGCTCTCTCCACCAAGGGTTCAACCTTCTCTCCTCAGTGGAGATGATGTTCTTTCTATCTCTTCTTGCCTCCTTCTTTGTTGCTCCCTCTATGAGGAGCGAGTAGTTCCATCCACTGGGGCGCGGGGACTAGCCCCGCTGCCCATGTTTTGTATTTTGTACTGTAAAAAAAGATGTTATCATTTCGTTTTAATACTAAATCGTTTCACACATGCTTGAATGATGGCCACGTTCTTGTATGCATTTATTGTCTTTCGTTGTGGTTTGTCTACGACCGCTATCGAGGCTTGAATACCGATTTAGTGTTGGTTTCTGGTGTGTGTATCCACCACGCATCCGTTTCGGTGTCTAGAAGTGTATCTCAAAGAGTGGAGTAAACTCACTATCATTTGGCACACTCCCATCTGTATGGAAGAGACCTTTGGTAAGTCGAGGAACACACTTTGTGAGGGGAATGATGTAAAGCATGTGACCATTTGTTCGGGAATGGCTGGCGTTGCATCATTCCCGCACTTCTCGTAGCTAGGTTATCCGAATAGGAGACTAGGCCTACAAGGACGCTATTCGATTTGGTAATTATCGCTCGCTTGTTAGTTTTAGATGCACGTTTCTTGAGGTTGAGTAAGATTCTCTCTTCGGAGACTACATCCTTCAGTGACGCGTAGTGATGTACCGCATGAGAGTTACTTAACCCTTGGAGGATGAGATGCATTGCCCTTTTCTTATATGGGCATTGGTCTTGTGGAACATCGAAGGGTGCAATGCATCGCTCTTGTCTTATGTGGGCATCGGTCTTGTGGAACACCCTTGGATGCAACGCATCGCTCTTGTCTTATAAGGCATCGGTCTTGTGGAAACATCCATGCATCTAGCTTATAAGTCTTGCTTAGTACATATACAATGCATGTGTAGCGGTGGTAAATACCTGCTTAACCCCAGTGATTCATCATCATTTGTTAACTCTTAAGATTTACTTGCTTTATTTACTTTCTTGCTTTACTTTCTTTGTACTTAGTTTAAAACAACCAAATCAAACTTTCGATCTAAATATCAATCTTTAAGTTGTTAAGTAAAGGCTAAACGTTTTCCATCTTGACTTCGTCAAGACCGTTGTCCCGAGGATTCGACCCTTAACTATACTACGATAAGACTTCCACATGTCTTAGCACATGTGGGTGGAGTTCTTACCATAGTACTAGCAAGGCTAAACTTAGAGACTCATCATCTCTAGGATTTTTAGTGGTGTTGCATAAAACAAACTCCATCAATCAGATCTCCAAAACCTATGGTGAGTTAATCATATAGTTGTAGCATCAATTAAGCCTTATACCAATGGTTTCTTTGGTCACTTGATGGAATGGTCATACCTATACTGTAATTGATGATTTTAACGTATGAACTTGACCCAATGGTCAAGATCTAATGTTTATTCCTCCAATAAAGTGAAATGATGGCTAATGTAATATGTTGGTCCTAATAATGTGATTTATATGGTTTCCTTTATATGATCAACTTAAGGAGCTTACCTGTTGACATTGGATAGCTTGTTTTTAAATGAACAATCGATTGTGGGTTTTACCCTACTCTCAATAGAACCCTTATTGTTGTTAACCAAAGGATGTCTAGGGTTAAATGGTGACTTTATAGATCACAACTCAATAATATCATATATGATTATTCAAGGTGTTTACTTATGTAAACAACCAATGATCTTACCTTTTAAACATCCAATGGTTCTGGGTGACATTGTGGTATGGTGATATGGGTTGAATGATGATGGAACAAATGGAGGGTTACCCTTAATAAGGTAGTCTTACATATTCACTCATATGAATAGAAGGTATGATAACCATATTGTGTTGATATGTAACCCTAATGAGGTATAGCTTGTTATACCTAGCTTTAATATAACTAAATGATGGTAATTGGGTATGAATAGTCTGTGAATGACTAATACAATCATGATATACTCTGTTACTGTTGTTGAAACCCTAGTATGCTATAACCAAATGGTTATACCTTGATTTATGTGTGGGTTCATACTTGAGAATAGTATGGAATGTGATGGTTATGCTTCACCTTATGCATCCATGATCCAATAGGGATGTCGTGAGTTAGGGTTTGGGTATGAGTGCTGATTAGTAACATTGATATAATTTATCATGTTGAACCTAACTCTTATGCAAATAGATAAATATGAGTATTCATGTTTAACATTCTTATATTATGGAATGCTGGTAGAATAACCTCCTTAACATGATCATAACCTTAATGTGTTCATTGGTGGTTATCATAGCCACATGGTTGATACTTTCTTATGCTAAACATGTGCATTATGAATATGATGAGTGTTAATCATGTCTAGATTCCTTGCATGTTGATGTAATAAAGGAATGTTCTTAATGTTAATATAACCACGATATGATTGTTTATGAATATCTCCTAGCTCATTAATGTAATATTGTGCTGATCTAGTGTATTATATGTAAGTGATGGTATTGAGCCTTGTTATAAGGCATGGAAAGATAATGATGATCTTGCAGGGAATAGTATGATGGTCTTAATGACCTTTGGGCATGGTTGAGCCCTTAATGAGGTGTAATGCTCGTGTTGATAAGGGTTGATACCCTATGATATAGTGGAAAGGATTTATATCTTGTGATAGTATGATGACTAGTGTGGTCTCATGAATGGCAAGTGAATAGTACCATGTGATGATGAGATGAGAAATTATGTTTCACACATTTTATATCTTTTGAAGTTGTGATATTGATATGCTTGTTATAAGTGAATTAGGGTTTGTATGTCCACTTGTTTGATGCAGCCTTAATTCACCCAATTGGCATAACTAATCAAGTGAAACTCTAATCATGTAGTGCCCTGTGCCATAGATCCATCTGAGTGTCAGAACTTGCCAGATGGTGAAACGAGTATTCCTAAGGGAAACTCGGAGCGCATACCGATGAGTATGCAGGGTGCTTGTCATCCTAAATTCAAGTGTTTAGGGAGGATGATTGTGGTCATACCTAGCCCTCAGTTTGAGAATGGCTGCAGTCATGTCTCAGTGATTATATATGTGATGGTATTGGAGGATAACTGTGGTGTACCTCGGATGGTAGGGTATGCGTACCCACCTCTTTTCACTAGTTTCGTGACCTGTACCAAGGATGGACTAGGCTGTAGCAGCTTGACCTTATGTGTCGTTGTGGTGCACCCGTACTGACTGGGGGCGGAGAAGATCTTAGGAGTCCGACTCTTCCTAGATCTTGTATGGCACTTATTGCGACCAAGCAGTGGTCAGTTGGAACTTGAGTGGTATCCTCAAATTCCTCAAGGCATAATAAGAGATGTAATACAATCATATAGCATATCTGTTTAGGGTTATACATGACACTTCACATTGGATGATAACCCTTATTTGTTCTCTTTACATAAAGATGATGCTTAGTACAATTAAGATATAGTAGATATACTTATGTTGTGAATATGCTTAAGATTGTAGATGTGTACATACAGTAGCCATGATTATGTTGATAACTATACTGCAACTGCTGATTATAATCATGATGCTAGATATTTCATGTTGTTAGTTATGTTTAGCATGCTATCCATGCCTTTGTAACTAGAGATGCATATAATGCTAATCATGCTTATCCATATAATTGTGCTTATGTTGTTATCTCTTTTTATGATGTTGATATGTTCAACCTATTAGACATGCTAATGTTGTTATCTATGCTTATGTGGATAGACGTATTCATAATGATAGATATTCTATGTTACGAGACTTGCTCATGATGCTAGATATGCATATGCTACTGAATTGCTTATATTGTCAACAAGATAAAGGATGATAGTCTGGATAATGATGATAGTTATTATCTACTCCCTTATGTATTTTGTTAATCATCAGTGCTACTGAGCTTATTTGTTATATCTGATTAAACTGCTTAACTATTTAATTACTTAAAAATGTTGTAATCAATAATCATTGTTGGAGGTTATATCTCTTGCTGGGACATGGGTCTCACCCTTGTGGTTCGCCACATTTTTTTAGGTAATCGGAATTGATGAAAACAATCATGTGGTAGCAAAGAGGAGCTATATTAATGAATCTTTAAGTAAGTTGATTAGATGTCTAGTTTGTCCTAGAGTCATCCCTGTACTCTCAGGTCCGGGTAGGAAAAGTTTGTATATGGTGTTTCAAACAAATTGAACTTTTGTTAGCATGCTAATGCTTGTTTGTGTGGCATATATGAATATTGTTCTCCTGTATATATATGTTGTGGCTAAGGAGATAGAACAATATGTATCAAATTCTTGGCATAGTATGGATACAAGAAAGCTGTTTGGCTCTTATGCAAATGTTTCTGAGCGGGTGCTGACGTTGACATCAGTTTTAATTTACCCATATTTTTGGGTATGTGATTAATTAGTGATTGATTGTATTTTATGTTTTAAGTAATCTCATTTTATGTAATAGGTTCTCACAAGTTGGTATCAGAGCTTTAGGTTCACTGAGTCTACATGGACACTAGGACTTAAGACTAGGATGATGTCTAAGTTAGGAACGTGACACAAAAACATGGTGCTACTGCCTAATCTCAGTACTTGGATGCCCTGGCGAGATTTTCAATTATTGAAGAAAGGTAAGTATGGAACTCTTTGATTGTTATCTTTCTGATTACTCTGATCATGTAATCATTTTGAGACAATCTAAAGAGCATAACAAATAAGAAATCATGGTGTGAATATCTCAATCCTACCTTAAAGAAGATGAGAATTACATCATTATCTATCAAAACTTGAATGTTTGGTAACTATAAGAGAAAGATACAACACTATGAAATCTAAATATGAATACAAATAAGGAAAATAGGAGTTCTTGAAGATGTGATTCAAGAAGATAATAAATTAAAATACAGACAAGTCTATGCTTATAAAGTGAATCAAGGTATGAAATCCACATAAGATGGAAACAACTCCTATAACAAGTAAAAAACATGAGAAGATAAATGGGAACATTGACAAAGGAATAAGGTGGAACCTGAGTTAATCTCAAACCAACCTATGTGTGTAAGAAATTGTTAAGTAAAATCAGAATGGCATGTGAAAGAAATTAAGGGAGATGATCCATGTTTAATGAAGAAAATGTGGAATATGAGTAATTACCTAGTGATAAGTGATTGAAAAATATAATAAAATAAGAGAACATACCCAAGTGTGATAAATAGTCATCAAGGAAGGAGTAATGAGATATGTTAATCATAATGATTCCTATGCTAATGGCAAGGAACTCAAAATGAAAAAGGTAAAGTGATACATAAGAAGTTGTAACCTGCATAATGAAAATAGAATTGGTTACCTTACTACTAGTGACCCTTGAAAAGTACTACTATGGTATGGGAAGTGTGTTTCCCTTTGCCTCTTTCCTTTCTAGGGTAGAACTTTCAAGTGGATCATTGCCACTTGGTACGTGTGGATTCACTGCAAACATGAGGGTGGATAGCTTATTATAGCATAAGGATGCTTGGACTATGGTTCCAAGATCATAAAGTTTGTGATGAGTTTGCTTTTGAGCCTTCCAATAATTTGGGAGACTCCTCTTATATGTTTTTAAATTTATTATGTTGGTAAAAGTAGATGATTGAAGGATGTGAGTTCCTTATAGCACATGAGGTGGATACCAAGGTAATGAATCCTAGTATCCAAGATGTATTAACTGTATGGGAAGTATGTGAAGGTTAGAAATGTTTATTAAATGAACATTCCAAGTGTTCTTCCCCTGATAGAGAGAGAGTTGATGATGACCCTCTAAATGTTGTTTGGAAGGAAAAACAAAAGTGATTCTATAATATTGTGTATGGTTCAGTGATAGTTGGGCAAGACCACTATCAAGGATAGATGGTTGTTGGTCAATAGATATGTGATATTGTGTTCCTTTAAGATAAACCCATGATCAAATATCAATGCATAAGAGTTAGATTGGATGACATAATTCATATGACCATGATGAGTTTAGAGTTATATCTTTTAGACTAACCAATGTGAAAATAGAATTTATGAATAGGAGGAACAAAATGTTCCATTCATGTCATACAATTTATATCAAGATTTGAATGATGACATGTCAAAGGATTTCAAATATGGTCAAAAATATGATTAATATTTCTTCAAAAACCTTAGGGTTGCCAAAGCAGCAATAGCTATGAGACAAGTTGAACAAGAGTGAGATGGGGTTGATTAAGTTTCTTTATGGGATCATGATATGTCTTCTAAGTAGGTTGTGTATATCCTAGAAAGGTGAAGATAGTGTTGTTGTTTCACCCCTAACAAGGTTGACTAGGAATGATGTTTCCTTGTATGGAATGATAGGTGCCAATGTCAAAATTTCTTTTGATGCTGAAAAAGAATTGACGAGTTCTAGTGTTAGTGTATTAAAAAAAAGGATGGATACATTACTTTTTTTTTTATGCTTCAAGGAATGGTATGGGACACATGGAATGATTGGTAAAAAGCTAGCAAGTAAGACTTTTGAGGAATGTGTTGATACAATGGATATAATTTTAGGATGATAGCTAGAATTTAAAGTTGAACATTACTACTAGAGTTGTACAGATGACACAACAAGTTTCTACATTCCATATTGAGAATGTCTTCTTAGGCGGGGGTTTTTGTATTAACACAAGATGAGATATGTATGAATGATGTGACATCACCATGATATTCAGGTAACCATGTGAAGGGAATAGGATGAGGTGCAAAGGAAGTACCCATCTTTGTTTACCTTAAATTGCAGGGGAGAAATCCCCGTTAGGGGTTTATAGTTGTAAGGCCCCTAAACTTGATTAATGAGTTAAACAAGCTTAATTATGATAATTGAATTCTTATAACCATAATATAACCTTGTTATATTCTTTGAAATCATTACACAAGATAAAGCTTCAAAATTTGTCCAATTTGGACACTGTTTGAGCAAGTTATGCAATTTTATGTACATTTTGGACTTTTCTACAATTTACCCAATTGAGAGGTTTTCATTGCAATTTATCACTTGCAGTATGTTCCTGGGATACTCTCTCATCATTCTTGATCTTTTTGAGCCATGGGGAGCCTTTTTAAACCTTGGTTTGAAGGTGTTTTCTCCAAGGGTATTTTAGGGTTTACCCCTTCACGGATGAGCTACCTTTAGTAGCTATCAACTAATGAATTATTTGATTCGCTGGGAAATTCGACAAAGGAAAGCTAAGCATGCCTATACACATGGTTGGGGAGCTTCTTGTGTGTGTGCTTGTATATTCTTAATAAATTAAGGCCATGGACACTTGGATAGATACTAGAACTTCAACTTTTTCTTTTTCTTTATCATAAAGTTTCATATACTTATCCCCAAGCACCAAAACGATCCATTTTCTCTCCACCACTTCCCTCGTTCTCCCAACATCATTCTCCCTCTATGCTTCTATGAATTTTTCTGTCCAAGGAAGAATAAAGGGGGGATCTTCTTGGAAAAATGATCTAGGGTTGCAACTGACTTAATTTTAGGGTCGAAAAAGCTTCCTTTTAGTGATCTTGACCTAAAAGACTAAGAATTCCCTTCTTTCCACCATTTATTTCTTTTTTATCCTTCCTCCTAGATTTCTCTAGGTCGTAACCTTGCTGTTCCATGGTAGAAATTGCTCTAAATCTCTAAAACCCTACATTTCTTGCTCCTTATGCTTAGGGTTTGCTCATTTGATGAAGAAAGATGCTAGATGGACGAATTCATATCTTATTCTTAGATTTTCTACACTACCTTCTTGAGTTTTTTCTGTGTGGGGTTTCATCTTCTCATTATAGGCAAGTTTTATAACTTGCTCCACATTTATTGCTTACCATAAGCATTCTAGATCATGTTCTTGCTTGAAAATGATGATCCATGCACTAAAAAGCTATGCTTGACTTGGATTTTGATTTTTATAATGTTCCCTGTTCTGATTTCAGTTATATATGAACCTGTGATCATGTGTACGTTATTCCTAATGTATAATTTGAATTGTATCAGGTTGGTTTGACAACCTATGGTGCTAAGCACCTATCAACCAACGGTCAATTTTAGGGTTTTAAGCTGATTTCTTCTATAAACCCATGACCCAATGATGGTACCATTGCAACAATCCTATGGTATTGTCTTCATGACAACTGATGGTCGTGATCAAAGGTGTCATATGATGGTGACAACCTATGGTCACCCCCATAGGTCAGATTTTGGATCAATTAGAAGTTTAATGATCAACCATTAAGTACCCTAATAATGTTATCAATCAATGATGACATTAGCTTAATATTTGATGATGATTAATGAATATAGTACTGATCTAACAACCTATGGTGACTTAATGGTCAGTAATGATGGTGGATCAGATCTCCAAAACCTATGGTGAGTTAATCATATAGTTGTAGCATCAATTAAGCCTTATACCAATGGTTTCTTGGGTCACTTGATGCAATGGTCGAACCTATACTGTAATTGATGGTTTTAACATATGAACTTGACCCAATGGTCAAGATCTAATGTTTATTCCTCCAATAAAGTGAAATGATGGATAATGTAATATTTTGGTCCTAATAACGTGATTTAGATGGTTTCCTTTATATGATCAACTTAAGGAGCTTACCTGTTGACATTGGATAACATGTTTTAAATGAACAATCGATTGTGGGTTTTACCCTACTCTCAACGAAACCCTTATTGTTTTTAACAAAAGGATGTTTTGGTTTAAATGGTGACTTTTATAGATCATAACTTAATAACATCATATATGATTCATTCAAGATGTTTACTTATGTAAACAACCAATGGTCTTACCTTTTAAACATCCAATGGTTCTGGGTGACATTGTGGTATGGCAGTATGGGTTGAATGATGATGGAACAAATGGAGGGTTACCCTTAATAAGGTAGTCTTACATATTCACTCATATGAATAGAAGGGATGATAACCATATTGTGTTGATATGTAACCCTAATGAGGTATAGCTTGTTATACCTATCTTTAATATAACAAAATGATGGTAATTGGGTATGAATAGTCCTTGAATGTCTAATACAATCATGGAGTACTCTGTTACTATTGTTGAAACCCTAGTATGCTATAACCCAATGGTTATACCTTGATTTATGCATGGGTTCATACTTGAGAATAGTATGGAATGTGATGGTGATGCTTCACCTTATGCATCCATGATCCAATGAGGATGTCGTGAGTTAGGGTTTGGGTACGAGTGCTGATTAGTAACATTGATATAATTTATCATGTTGAACCTAACTCTAATGCAAATAGATAAATATGAGTATTCATGTCTAACATTCTTATATGATGATAGAATAACCTCCTTAACATGATCATAACCTTAATGTGTTCATTGGTGGTTATCATAACCACATGGTTGATACTTTCTTATGCTAAGCATGTGCATTATGAATATGATGAGTGTTAATCATATCTAGATTCCTTGCATGCTGATGTAATAAAGGAATGTTCTTAATGTTAATATTACCCTGCTATGATTGTTTATGAATATCTCCTAGCTCATTAATGCAACATTGTGCTGATTTGGTGTATTATATGTAAGTGATGTTGTTGAGCCTTGTTATAAGTCATGGAAAGATAATGATGATCTTGTTGGGAATAGTATGATGGTCTTATTGACCTTTGGGCATGGTTGAGCCCTGAATGAGGTGTAATCCTCTTGTTTTGATAAGGGTTGATACACTGTGATATAGTGGAAAAGATTTATATATTGTGATAGTATGATGACTAGTGTGGTCTTATGAATGGGAAGTGAATAGTACCATGTGATGATGAGATGAGAAATTATGTTTCACACATTTTATATCTTTTGAAGTTGTGATATTGATATGCTTGTTAGAAGTGAATTAGGGTTTGTATGTCCACTTGTTTGATGCAGCCTTAATTCACCCAATTGGCATAACGAATCAAGTGAAACTCTAATCATATAGTGCCATGTGCCACTGATCCATCTGAGTGTCAGAACTTGCCAGATGGTGAAATGAGTATTCCTAAGGGAAACTCAGAGTGCATACTGATGAGTATGTGGGGTTCTTGTCATCCTAAATTCAAGTGTTTAGGGAGGATGACTACGGTCATGCCTAGCCCTCAGTTTGAGAACAAATATGGTCATGTCTCAGTGATTATATATGTGATGATATTGGAGGACAACTACAATTGTACCTCGGATGGTAGGGTATGCGTACCACCTCTTTTCACTAGTGCCATGACCTATACCAAGGACGAACTAGGCTATAGTAGCTTGACCTTATGTGTCGCTGTGGAAGATCCGTACTGACCGGGGGCGGAGAAGATCTTAGGAGTCTGACTCTTCCTAGATCTTGTATGTCACTGATTACAACCAAGCAGTGGTCAGTTGGAACTTGAGTGGTATCCTCAAATTCCTCAAGGCATAATAAAATATGTAATACAACCATGTAGCATATCTATTTAGGGTTATACACAACACTTCACATTGGATGATAACCCTTGTTTGTTCTCTTTACATAAAGATGATGCTTAGTGCAATTAAGAGATAGTAGATATACTTATGTTGTGGATATGCTTAAGATTGTAGATGCGTACATATAGTAGCAATGATTATGTTGATAACTATACTGCTACTGCTGATTATAATCATGATGCTAGCTATCTCATGTTGTTAGTTATATTTAGCATGCTAGCCATGCCTTTGTAACTAGAGATGCATATAATGCTAATCATGCTTATCTTGATAATTGTGCTTATGTTGTTAGCTCTTTTTATGATGTTGATATGTTCAACCTATTAGACATGCTAATGTTGTTAGCTATGCTTATGTGGATAGACTTATTCATAATGATAGAGATTCTATGTTACTAGACTTTCTCATGATGCTAGATATGCATATGCTACTGAATTGCTTATATTGTCAACAAGATAAAGGTTGATAGTCTGGCTAATGATGATGGTTATTATCTACTCCTTCATGTATTTTGTTAATCATTAGTTCTACTAAGCTTATTTTTTTATATCTGATTAAACCGCTTAACTGTTTAATTACTTAAAAATGTTGTAATAAATAATTGTTGTTGGAGGTTAAATCTCTTGTTGGGACATGGGTCTCATCCTTGTGGTTCACCACATTTTTTTAGGTAATCAGAAGTGACGAAAAAAAACATGTGGCAGCAAAGAGGATCTATATTAATGAATCTTTAAGAAAGTTGATTAGATGTCTAGTTTGTCCTAGAGTTGTCCCTGTACTCTCAGGTCCGGACAGGAAAAGTTTGTATATGGTGTTTCAAACAAATCAAACTTTTGTTAGCATGATAATGTTTGTTTGTGCGACATATATGAATATTGTTCTCCTATGTATATATGTTGTGGCTAAGGAGATAGAACAATATTTATCAAATTCTTGGCATAGTATGGATACAAGAAAGATGTTTGGCTCTTATGTAAATGTTTCTGAGCGGGTGCTGACGTTGAAATCAGTTTTAATTTACCCATATTTTTGGGTATGTGATTAATTTATGATTGATTTTATTTTATATTTTGAGTAATCTCATTTAGTGTAATGAGTTCTCACAATTGGGTCCTATAAATTTGAAAGACCATGTTGTGTGCCCTAAGGTGCATCCAATCAAAATTCAACTGGTTGTGTGTCACCTTTGGTTGATGCATCCAGATTTCTGGTGCTGTTTTTGGGGATAATTAGCGCCATAACTCCCTAGTAGTTGTGGTGTGACTCTACCCTTACGCATCATCTTTTTTCAATTTACTTAACTGTGTTAGGAAAATACACCAAGCTTTCTAGCATCGTAGCTGGTGAGGCAGGCGCTCGACCTAGCTATTTTGTTTTGATTTGACCTATCCTACTACCCTCACTGTCTCTATTTATTATTCTTTGTATTACTTTTGCATATTGGTTTACTAACTTGTCATCTTTTGTTTGGTTGTGCCTTGTGTAAGTGACACTTAACCCTTGGAAGACAAGATGGGAGATCGAGATGCACATGAACAACCTCCTCCACCACACAAGCCACTTCATGACTACTTTATGCCCAAGAGCTACTATTTGCCAATTGCAAATATGGTTGATCAAATGTCGGAACAACAATTCTTCATAATCACCCGGTCTTGTTGGGATTCTTCCCACCTTCTACGAGTTGGAGATTAAGAATCCCAACAAGCACATTGCTCTTTCCTTGAAACATGCTCCACCTTTAGAATGTTTGTAGCTACAAATGACTCTGTTTGGCTTACCATGTTCCCATTCTCCTTGAAGGATAGTGCCAAAGATTGGTATGATTAAAAAATAGAAACCATGAGTTGAGGATAGGTGAAGAATGGCTTTTTGAAGAAATTCTATTCTATTGCAAGGTTGACACAAATGCGTCATGCTATAGTGAATTTCAACTGAAGGGACAATGAGAAGTTCCATGATGCTTGGGAAAGGTTCTAAAGATGTTAAGAGAGTGCCCCCACCACAAAATTCCTTTGTGTCATCTTGTTCAATCCTATTATTCTAGTCTCTCCAAAATGACTCAAGCATCACCATATTCCTCTTGTGAAGGAGATTTCATGGCTAAACCACTTGAGGATACATGGACTTTATCTGAGCACTTTCCAAAAAACCCAAGGTGCTCCTAGCATTGTTGATTATTGTGACGTGCTATTGGTGCGACACCTTCAACTCCTAATGACTTAAGCCCATACATGATGAAGATGTAAAGAAATATGGCATTAGATAAAGCAATAGAAACAAAAAGTTAAACTACCATATTCCCCTTTGAACAGTTCATTGTATCAACAACTATGTAATGGAAAGGATGATTTCCAAGGTTATACCTAGTCCTGGAGAAAGTCTAAAGAAAATCCCCTTACAGTAGCTTGTGCCTTTCTTTAAGAAAATCGCCTCTTGGTTGATAACCACAAACAACAGTTGACCTCATCCTTTTAGCGGCATGCAATCACCTCCTCACCTCTATAGTAGTCCATATGAACCATCGGGGACCCCTTTCATTCTAGAAGAATGGACAACAAGGAGTTGTCCCTTCTAATTAGTGTGTTAGCATCATCTTGCTCTACCAATTGTCTCTCCCTTTCCATCCATCCCTTTGATGGGTAGGACTTGCTTGGGTTCTCACAGTTACCACAACCAGAGAAGACAACAATTGTTAGAGCTTATTGTTTTGTCTCTAGAAAGCCTCAAATACCCCTCTATTTATAGGAGGGTCAAGGTCAGGAGTTCCAGTCTATGTGGGAGTCGAAGGGGATGAGATTTCATGAATTTTGTGGCCTACAAATGACAAAATTGTTGGTTCAAAGATGAACCAATCAGTTGGCATGTGAGTCGATCAGTCCAACCCTTGAACCAGTTGTTTGACTATGTTTCCCAATCACAATTGTATTGGAAATTAATATTCGATTAATGCAAAACATGACGTGATCTCTAATCCTTCATACAATCAAATTTATCAACCAAGTGGTCGGTTCACAACCTAAATTGATCTTTTACAGACCTGAGCTGACCGATTCACTTCCTAAACCGTTCGTCTCATGGACCAAATTGCCAATGTTGGTTCAATTGACCTGATACTTGAATCGATCGATTAAACACTTGAACCGGTCAGTTCATAGTCTAGTTAGTCAATACTTAACCATTGTTATTTAAATTGAATACCTAACTATTTACTAATCAAGTTTAAGCTATATTCCTGAATAAACTCCTATTTCAAGCGTATCCTATGTGTTTGACCCTATAGGTTCCAAGTTACATTGGCAGTGAGTGTCCATAACTAATTTATGACATTATTAGAAATGATTGGTATCTAGTAAGACACCATTGCTACCCAAGTAATCAGAAACTTGGAGAACAACTTCAACCTACAATCTATGATTGGTGTTACAGTGTTTGCTTTAATTCCTTTGTCACTGATATCCAAATTGAACTCGAGGCATGGAATCATCATCCTCTTAGCGTTCAATCCATGTTCCTTGAACTAGAGCAGACTGTCTAAGATATATGTGAACTAAATATCATATATTTATTTACATGTGCATGCACATGCTTTTCTCAGTCTCTCTTATCAAGTGGATTGGATATCAAACTCCTGTATGAGGGACAAAACCCATCTACATCACTCACAATCATCCCCATGTGTTATCATGCACCCGAGCACCACTGTTATGGCAACTCTTATTCAAGGTCAAAGTGGATGATGTTTGAGTACATCAACTAACATGTGATGAGTGTAGTGATTGTAGGTCTAAGAACCACAATCACCACCATCACTATGAGAGATGATTCTGACTACCAATCATGGTTTCCATGTATCACTCGGAGGGTGGCTTTGTCTGATACATTGTTCTTCAACAAGTATCTATGTGTATGGTTTGATATCATATATCATGACTAATGAGATTCTATCATCAACCAACACACACTCCAGTTTTATGCATTATTTTTGTCTATCAACCTTCCACAATAACATCTGACTAGGGACATAACAAGAATGTATCTACTCTTAACATTCATATTGTAATGACCCTGACCTGGGTTATGAGGTAACCCTATTTGTTTTTGGCTAAGTTACTTAGAAATTTAATATAATCCTCTAAGGTGTTTTGTTATCATGCGACACACATGTTCCAAGTTTGGTCCTGATTGAATGTCGTTTGAGCAATGTTCCTTTGTTTTGGACCAAAGTGCAATTTACCCAAGAGCGGGGTTATATTGCAATATCTCACATGTTTAATGTTCCCTACATGTTCTAGAATTATAATAAAGAGTATGATGCTAAGTGGTGGCTTGTGGAAAGCCTAAATACCAAGTTTGAACTTGTTTGAATAATGCTAGTACCTTGTGCACCAATTTTGGTACGAATTATAATTTACCCAAAATGTAGGGTTGTTATGCAAATTACCACCTCTAGAGTGTCCCTGCGCCCCCCTAGTATCATCTAGAGGAGAGAGAAATAAGGAGGCATCATGTTTGAATCATTTATGAGTGTGATACTCTTGGTAATGAAAAGGCCAACAAAGTGTTGAATGTGAAACCCTAATTTGAACTTGTATCAAGTTGTAGAGTCCATATGAGAATGTCTATCGGCCATAGAGCCATAGAGGGAGTCTCATATCGGTTTTTGAACTCTTGGACTTGTCCATGACGAGCCAAGCACCTCAAGGAGGTGAAGTGTATCGGTTTACAACTTCCTTGGAAAAGTTGTATCCGGTTGTGAATAAAGTGGTGATTGAGTTGAGATATCTTATCCAACAAGATAACTAATGGCCGAAATATCATCTCTAGATTATCCTTATATGTTTTGAATGTCAATATAAATATGAGTGCATGAAAGGACAGGTGTGAACCATGCATGGACATGTGGCACCTAGCAGCTTAAAATGATGACACCTCATATACACACTTTTTCACGAACCTCAAGCATATATACCCTTCCTTTCACCCATAAGTGAAATTTTTCGAAATATATCACCCCCTTGCTCTTAGATATCATGCATAGAGTCTTGGTATCATGCAAAGGTGAAGTATTATTGTGAATAGGGCCTTGGTATCGGCCATAGCAAAGTGGTATCGCCCATTGCAAAGTGATATCGGCCAAGTGAAGTGATATCAGCCAAGTGAGGGATATCGGCCATAAAGTAGTAATGTATCATGTATAGTGTTGAGGATATCAAGTCTTGTACCTTTGAGAAGCTCACCCTAAACCTTGGGAACGTGAAGCTTTGGAGTTTGGAGCTTTGAAGTTGCTCTTGAGGCGGGTTATATAACTTAAACCCATCAATATTATTATCTTTTCTTCAATATTGTTCAATTTTTTGATTATTGTCAAAATTCGGATTTCCTTTGAGTTATTAATATAATCATGAGTTCCAATAAGTAATTAGGACGTTATACATGGTTGTGAATATTTAGATAATGATCTTGAGGTTGATGATGACATCATCATTAAACAACCCGATATGGGTTGAAGGCTTTTTGAAAACCGATATGGAATCTAATATAGAGGTCTACCTGATATGAAGGTAGGTCATACTTTGTAAAATACATTATATGAATGATATGGAAGATTCCTATCTATAACATTGTACACGATACAAAGGTAAAGCAATACCTTTGCTCGATATGGGAAAAACCCTAGATGAGGATATGGAAATCTGATATGTTGTGAAACCCTTTTCTTTTGAAAACTCGATATAACTTACTATGTTGAGATGAGTTGATAAGTAACTAAGTATTTACTCTATAGTGCAACTATAGAAGATGAATAGAACCATTGAAATGGTTAAGGACAAAAAGGAGGTTTGCCTAAGAGAGGTAAAACCGATATGGTGTCCGACACATATAAACTGATATGATGTTCAAAGGTGTAACCTGATATGATACTTAAGATAGATAAACAGATATGATACCTAACATAAGACCATGATATGGTATCCAACATATGAAAAATACAATATGGGTACACGATATGATAACCCAATATAAAATCCGATATGGAAATCCAAGAGGAAAACCGATATGATGGAAAACCGATATGGAAGTTCAAATTGAAAATTGATATGACCAACTAAGATGAACAACCAATATAATATTGTTTTGTATGAGATATGGTAAAGCCATAATGGCATGCCCTATATGGTGTACTATAGTACATGATATGAGGACCCAATACACCCCTATACCCGATATGGTGTTGAGTATACACCTCTAACCCGATATGATGTTGAAACTCAACATGGTGTTGTGAAACCTGATATGCAAACCCCTAATGTTAAGTGATCCAACATGGATGCACGATATTGTGATGAGGATACACCTCTATACCCGATATGAAAGCATACCTACACCTCAATACCTGATATGGAGGAAGCACCTCATTCCAATAAGCTTGATTAAGTGATACATGTAGTATGTCATGTCAAATAATACTTTAAGACATGAAGGGTTTAATGCATTTTGATAAATATGGGCCAATGTACCTTGAGAGAAGGATTGAGCCAACCTAATGGAGTATGATGTAATCAATATCCTAGTGAGGATGAAAGAGAAACCTATACTTGTATAATACTCATGTAATGAGTATACATTCATACTCCTAATATATGTGGAGTCTGAATTAGGGTTGTGATTCTTGATGAATGTACTTGAAAACCCTAATCAGTTTAAAGGGAAACCTTAACCCTAATGAAGGGTAATAATAATATTTGAAACCAAAATGGGTTAATAAAGGGAAACCCTACTCATATTGAAACCATGCTGGTAGCATGATATAATGAGCATAACTAAGCACAAGCTATGATGTTTCATATAAAATTGATTACCTAGGTCTTATGACCTAGAAATAGTTGTTGCCTAGTGAGAGGTGACAACATGTGTAATGGCATTGTGAGCCATGTGAAAAGTTGTTGCCTAGTGAGAGGTGACAAGATGTGTAATGGCCTTGTGAGCCATGTGAATAGTTGTTTCCTAGTGAGAGGTGACAAGATGTGTAACAACCTTATGAGCCATGTGAATAGTTGTTGCCTAGTGAGAGGTGACAAGATGTGTAATGACCTTGTGAGCCATGTGAATAGTTTTTACCTAGTGAGAGGTAACAATATGTTTATAAAAGTCTCATGATCTAGAGATTAATGTAAGAGATGATAATGTTTAAAATCAACCAAGGAATTGGGAAACCCTTAACATAATAATAATAAATGGTTATAGCCAAATAAGGGCTATAATATTTTTTTATATATGCTAAAAAGAGATATGAGGAATACTTGTATCACATAAAGGATGTGAATGTGTATGATGGTTTGACTAAGGGATAATGCTTAGCAGAGGTGATGTGGTGTTTAATGATGAGTTTAAGGGATTGATATCCCATGATGAAAATGAAAGGGAAATATAAAGGTATTTCAACTCTTATGGAATCCTTAGCAATATGTACATGGTCTCACAGGGTTGGCATAGTCCAATGCCTGACTGAACTCACATGATTGGTACAATCCAATACATGGCTGTGATCTTACAAGGTTGGTATAATCCAATGCTTGTATGTACTCTCAAAATGATCTCACAGGGTTGGCATAGTCCAATGCCTGGCTTTACTCTCAAAATGATCTCACATGGTTGGCATAGTCCAATGCCTGGATGAAGTCACATGACTGGTACAATCAAATACCTAGCTATGATCTCACAGGGTTGGTATAATTCAATGCCTGGCTATACTCTCAAAATATTCTCACATTGTTGGCATAGTCCAATGCCTGGCTGAACTCACATGATTGGTACAATCCAATACCTGGCTGTGATCTCACAAGATTGGTATAATCCAATGCCTGGATGTACTCTCAAAATGATCTCACAGGGTTGGCATAGCTGAACTCACAAGATTGGTACAATCAAATACCTTCCTGTGATCTCTGGAATGGCACAATCCAATACCTAGCTATGATTTCTGGAATGGTACAATCAAATATCTGGCTGAACTCTTACAAAATCAATATCTGGTTAGCAAATTGGCTGAGGCCAACAGATAGAAATGAGAATGATTCAGTACATGTTTGACAAAGCAACTGTTATATGTTAACCTTGAGATGAGATGGTACAGTGTATGTATAATGTGAACCCTAATGTATATAAAGTTTTGGTTCTTTCATTAAGAGTTTTCCAAGAAATAGATCTCTTTGCAAAAAAAAATGGTTTTGCTTTTTAGTGATTTTTGTTAATCCGCTGTTTATGGTTATTCCGCATTGTTAGTGACGATTTAGCTATCAGTTTTGTGGCAGTTGTTACAAAGTTTGGTATCAGAGCTTAAGGTTCGCTGAGTCTGCAGAGACATATGACTACAATGTTGAGTCTGTTCTAATGTTCTCCATTATATCTTATAGTGACTTCTGCTTATGTAGAAGGAGGAATATAGCTTAAAGATGTCTGGGGAACATGAAGATCACATTGCTGAGAGCAATGTTGCTGCACCAGTAGGAGGTGCAAGGGATCATGCAAGAGAGGAATCAGTGCCTGTGAATCCCCATTTTGATGAAGCTATGATAGAAAACCCAACCTTTCATACTCTTTTTGGGCAAGTCATGACCACAGTGAAGTATATGGCAGACCAGATGCCAACACCAACACCTAGGGCACCAATTCCCAATGAGGGACATGGGTCTGGTAAGAATTTTGAACGACTGCATCATGTAGGAGCTATAGAATATGCTGGAATAACTGAGCCAGCATATGCTGATTTATGGCTCACTAAGTTAGAAAAGGCTTTTAAGATCCTTAGTATTCCAGATGCTGACAAAGTTAAACATGCCATTTACCTTTTGAAAGGCAGTGCTGGTCATTGGTGGGCTATAAAAGAAGTAAAGAGGAATAATGAAGAGGTTGGTTGGGAAGAATTTCATCGAGAATTTGTAAATAAGTATTTCCCACGAACATATTTAGACAAAAATATCTCACAGTTTGAGAAGGTTCGGCAGGGAACCATGTCAATTAATGAATATGAAGCTAGGTTCATGGAACTTTTGCCATTTTGTCCTCAAGTGGCTCCTACTAAACATGAGAAGATTTGACGTTTTGAGAAAGGATTGAATGCTGAGGTGTCTATCCTGACATCTGTAATAGAAAGTAGAGAGAGGTTCACCACATTTGTGGAATCTGTCTGGAGGATAGAAAGGTCTGTGACAAAGAAACATGAGACAAACCTCAAAAGGAAGTCTAAACAGTCACATGAACAATTGATTGGTGGTACTAAATAGCTAAAGTCTTCAATATCACCGACTCAACCACAATATAGTACACCAATGCAGCGGTCACCAAGTGAGATCCGAGCTTGCCATAAATGTGGACAAATAGGACATCTGAGGTGGCAGTGTCCAAAGGAGAAATAATAAGGTAACCTGACAACCAATACACTAGATAACCTGTAAAAATATAATACGTCAGATAGAACTTTTCATTCTGAAGTATCTTTCCTTTTTCTTCTCTCTACTTACTGATTATAAGAAAGGTAGTTGATGTTGAGCTTCATTTAATTAGTCCTATGAGGACAAGAGGAGAAGATAACAAGGATGAGAACCTATGTTCAGTCCAATATTATCTTATATGTTTTGAAATTTCTCTCTTCATGTAGAAAGGGAAGAGATATAAAAGAAACAACCAGAGAAAATTTGAGATACTAAGTAGTAAAACTTAAAGGGATGAAACATAATATAAAACAAATGCATACTACCTAATTTTAGTTCTTGAATACCATGGCCAGGTATTCATCTATTGAAGGCAAGGTAAGTATGGAATTCTTAGATTGCTATCCTTTTGATTACTCTGATCAAATATTTATTTTGAGACAATCTAAAGAGCATAATAAAGTAGAATATGTGGCATGGATATTTCTACCACATCCTAATTGATATATTAAGGAATCGGAGTTAATTATAGATCAACTTACTAATTATAAGAAAGGTAGTTGATGTTGAGCTTCATTTAATTAGTCCTATGAGGACAAGAGGAGAAGATAACAAGGATGAGAACCTATGTTCAGTCTAATATTATCTTATATGTTTTGAAATTTCTCTCTTCATGTAGAAAGGGAAGAGATACAAAAGAAACAACCAGAGAAAATTTGAGATACTAAGTAGTAAAACTTAAAGGGATGAAACATAATATAAAACAAATGCATACTACCTAATTTTAGTTCTTGAATACCCTGTCCAGCTATTCATCTATTGAAGGCAAGGTAAGTATGGAATTCTTAGATTGCTATCCTTTTGATTACTCTGATCAAGTAGTCATTTTGAGACAATCTAAAGAGCATAATGAAGTAGAAGATGTGGCATGGATATTTATACCACATCCTAATTGATATATTAAGGAATATGAGTTAATTATAGATCAACTTATAAACAAAAGGAAATGTTTAGTATAATGAATACCTTGGTCTGAGGACCTTGAGGTCACCTGATGAGAGGTGACAATGCTCAGTGATGGACTAAGGGTTGGAATACCCCAATTTAGTAATCATGATGATGATTATGCTAAGGGATGATGATATGTAATCATCTTTATAATTCCTATGATAATGGCAAGGAACCTAAGAGGAAATAAGATTGAATGACACATGAACAATTGAAAGTTTATGTAGTACTCGAAGAAGGTGATAATCTCTTTTATTTAATAAACAACCCTAAATATTGATGGGGTGATAAGAAGGATTATATTTCCTTGTATTTTCTTTCCTTTCAGGGACATGACAATCAAGTAAGTCTTATGATACTTGATGTGCATGGATTAGAAGATGGATGCTTTGAAAAGTATCAACTAGTCTTGGATTTTAGTTCCAAGACAAAGAATGTGTGTTAAGTAATGCCCCTAGATGAAAGAAATGTCCTATTATATGTTTGGTTTTGGTAATAATAATAGAGGATGGAAATGATAAGATGTAATATGTTTTTGACACATGTAACTAATACCAAGGTAAGGACTTCTAGTATCCAAGAAGTTTTAAAGGCATGAGATGGTGAGGACATGACTCCTAATAAAATGATTAATTCTTGGTTACCTAGAAAGGCCAACTTTGAGATTGGTTTGGTTACATACGATTATATGGACATCATATGATAGGGGTTTATGCTTTGCATAAACATGACATCAATAAGGATGTACTAATTGAAAGAAACAATTGTAGAATCATTGTGGGAAAAGCTTATCAAGCTAAAATTAATTTCTTAGAATATCCCTATCTATATCTATTAAAGAAACTTATACATAACATCTAGAGATACCTCTGAGATAAGTTCTTCTTTGACAAGTAGCCTCTCCTTATTATAAGACTTGTAGTCTCAAATGAATGACAGAAGGTAACTCTAGTCTGGGAAGGATAGTTGAGCATGACTGATTCTATGATAACCATGTGTGAAAGAACTTTGTGCTGGCCAAAGTTCTATGGCATCTCCATGACATCAAGATGTTATGTGGATATTTGATGATATGATGCATGGATGACAATTGTCTTCCTTCATCTGGGATTTTGGGGACAAAATCCTTGTTAGGGGTTTATAAGTTGTAATGACCCTCACCTAGGTTATGAGGTAACCCTATTTGTTTTGGCTAAGTAAGTTGATTAGAAATTTAATATAATCATCTAAGGTGTTTTGTTATCATGTGACACACTCATGTTTCAAGTTTGGTCCGGATTGAATGCCGTTTGAGCAATGTTCCTTTATTTTGGACCAAAGTGCAATTTACCCAAGAGAGGGGTTATATTGCAATATGTCACATGTTGAACGTGCCCTACATGTTCTAGAATTATAAGAAAGATAATGATGCTAAGTGATGGCTTGTGGAAAGCCTAAATACCAAGTTTGAACTTATTTGAATAATGCTAGTACCTTGTGCACCAATTTTGGTATGAATTATAATTTACCCAAAATGTAGGGTTGATATGCAAATTACCACCTCTAGAGTGTCCCTACTCCCTCCTAGTATTATATAGAGGAGAGATAAATAAGGATGCATCATGTTTGAATCATTTATCAGTGTGATACTCTTGGTAATGAAAAGACCAACAAAGTGTTGAATGTGAAACCCTAATTTGAACTTGTATTGAGTTGTAGAGTCCATATGAGAATGCCTATCGGACATAGAGGCATAGAGGGAGTCTCATATAGGTTTGTGAACTCTTGGACTTGTTCATGACGAGCTAAGCACCTCAAGGAGGTGAAGTGTATCGGTTTACATATTCCTTGGAAAAGTTGTATCAGGTTGTGAATAAAGTGGTGATTGAGTTAAGATGTCTTATCCAACAAGATAACTAATGACTGAAATATCATCTCTAGATTATCCTCAAGTGTTTTTCATGTCAATATAAATATGAGTGCATGCAAGGATAGGTGTCAACCATGTATGGACACGTGGCACCTAGTAGCTTAAAATGATGACACCTCATATACACACTTTTTCATGAACCTCTAGTATATATACCCTTCCTTTCACCCATAAGTGGAACTTTTCGAAATATATGACCCCCTTGCTCTTAGATATCGTGCATAGAGTATTGATATCATGCAAAGGTGAAGGAGTATTGTACATAGGGCCTTGGTATCGGCCATATCAAAGTGGTATCACCCATTGCAAAGTGATATCGACCAAGTGAAGTGATATCGGCCAAGTGAGGGATATCAACCATAAAGTGGTGATGTATCAGGCATAGTTTTGAGGATATCAAGTCTTGGACCTTTGAGAAGCTCACCCTCAACCTTGGGAACGTGAATATTTGGAGCTTGGAGCTTTGAAGTTTCTCTTGAGGTGGGTTATAAAACTTAAACCCATCAATATTATTATCTTTTCTTCAATATTGTTCAATTTATTGATTATTGTCAAAATTCAGATTTCCTTTGAGTTATTGATATAATCATGAGTTCCAATAAGTAATTAGGGCTGTTATCCATGTTTTGAATAGTTAGATAATGATCTTGAGGTTGATGATGATGCCATCATCATTGAACAACCCGATATGGGTTGAAGGCTTTTTGAAAATCGATATGTAATCCGATATAGAGGTCTACCCGATATGAAGGTAGTCATACTTTGTAAAATAGGTTCTATGAACGATATGGAAGATTCCTATATATAACCTTATACACAATACAAAGGTAAAGCAATACCTTTGCCCGATATGGGCAAAACCCTAGATGAGGATATGGAAATCCGATATGTTGTGAAACCCTTTTCTTTTGAAAACTCGATATAACTTACTATGTTGAGATGAGTTGATAAGTAACTAAGTATTTAGCCTGTAGTGCAACTATATAAGATGAATAGAACCATTGAAATGGTTAAGGACAAAAAGGAGGTTTGCCTAAGAGAGGTAAAATTGATATGGTGTCCAACACATATAAACCGATATGATGTTCAAAGGTGTAACCCGATATGATACTTAAGATAGATAAACCGATATGATACTTAACATAAGACCATGATATGGTATTCGACATATGGAAAATCTAATATGGGTACACGATATGATAACCCAAGATGAAATCCGATATGGAAATCCAAGAGGAAAACCGATATGATGGAAAACTGATATGGAAGTCTAAATTGAAAATTGATATGACCAACTAAGGTGAAGAACCAATATAATATTGTTTTGTATGAGATATGATAAAGCAATAATGGCATGCCTGATATGGTGTACTCTAGTACATGATATGAGGACCCAATACACCCCTATACCCGATATGGTGTTGAGTATACACCTCTAACCCGATATGATGTTGAAACTCAACATGGTGTTGTGAAACCTGATATGCAAACCCCTAAGGTTAAGTGATCCAACATGGATGCGTGATATTGTGATGAGGATACACCTCTATACCTGATATGAAAGCATACCTACAACTCAATACCCGATATGGAGGAAGCACCTCAATCCAATACACTTGATTAAGTGATACATGTAGTATGTCATGTCAAATAATACTTTAAGACATGAAGGGTTTCATGTCATTAGACCACGACACTCTGTCTGAATGAGCCATTTCGATGCTTCTTCTGGCCCTTTTCTCCCTTCAGCCTCAAAGGAACACCCCCAACTATAAATAGGACCCCCTAGAGTTCATTCCAAGTTTACTCATTCATGCTATTCTAACTCCTTACTATAGTTGAGTGTGTTGCAACTCTTTGAGTCCCTTTGTCTCTATCATTTACAAATAATTTCATGATTATGAGTGAGTTAGGTATGTTGTAAGAGAGCTCCCTCCATGTGCTTGTAAAACTCTTATTCCTTTCATCTTCCCAATCCCCTTTATCAAAGAGCAAAGGTTGAAGCAAGCTATTCCGACTGAAGGAGAACCTATTGCTAGTCTTCTTCAAAGTTGAAGAAGAGGTGAAGATCTTCTCCTGGTGAAGGAGAAGGGCAAGGCCAAGATTCAAGAAGAGTGGGTAAATCCTTCAAGGCCAAAGACTTGATGCAAGTGTGTGTAAGTCCTTGTTGAAGGCTGAAGACATCTTGATCATGTGGGTAAGTCCTTGTATAGGTTATAGACTCTTGTCTTGAGTAGGTAAGTCCTTGGATGTATGGTGGTCTCCTTGTATCTCTTATGAATGAATATAAGTATAGACGGATTGTAAAGTCCTAGAGGTTGACCTCTCGAGGTAGTGGATTGACTATCTCATAGTTTGGAGATTGGAACCACTCTAAACCACCTTATCCAAGTGGATGTTTCAATGTCTCTCATCATTCCTTTGCTTGCTTAGATATGACTTCAAATTGTTCTTAAAGCTTTTGGTTTTGATTGATATAATTTTAAGGTTTAAATATTCTTGTGAGAATTTTGAAGCTCTATTCACCCCTCCTCTAGAGCCCTAGATCCAACAAAGTGATGCAAATAATGGATCATAAAACCATAAATGGAGAAGCATGGGTTATATACATGATAGAATTATATATGAGTTGATCTAGTAGAAAATACAATGATAAGTAAGTTGACAAATCTTGGTTTAAAATTTCACGTCATTAAAAAAAATGAGCTCGAAATTATTTGGCTTTTAAAGACAATAATGATTTAGGGTAGTATGTGTAATAATGATTGATCACTGGTTTTATCCAATAGTGGTTGTCATTTTTGTAAGGCATATTCCCATTTGATGTTTGACCCACCTAATCGCTAGAATGCATGTTTGTTAGGCATGGAGACTCAACCAAGTAGACATGGTTAGGTTTTAACCATGTGATATCTATCACATGATCCTAAGGTCATCTCTCACCTCTGATAAAAATGGAAGGGGAATGTCTCAAAGTCATGAATCACCTAGCTGTGAGGACCTCGTCTTTTAAAAATCATGCAAGAAGTTCCTAGTGGAGGATTAGATTTGAACTGTTGGGGTTGTGGGACAACACTTCTTGGAGGTAGTTTCCTGGCTAAACTTCTTTCTCCTCACATCCCCAAAAAACAACACCAAAAAATTTGAAGGCAAAAAGAGTCTTGAGGATAAAACTAACAGAGCATTGTGGGAAGGAAGAACAATGTTGTTCTGTTGGGATCTTATCCCAATGCTTGGATGATCCAATGCAAGCCCCTGACTTGCTCTACAAACTTGAAATCTAGCAGGTATACGACCGAGGTAGAGGAGCCATATAGAGGCACTTACTCTAAAGTTCTACCCTATGGGTAGTAGTTGGGTCCCTTCTAAAGATCCCTATGTGGTCAGGCATGAGCTAGAGTCGGCAATACGCAAAGCTCTCTATTTCATTAACCTTCTTCATCACGACAACTGGCGCACACCTATACAAGGTCTTGGAATCGGTTTAACCCGAATCCAGAGCAAGCCTGTTGTGATGCCATCTCTTTGACAAAGACAATTAAAGGGTATCATCACTACGTGTCTAAGGAGTGGAGGCATGAACCATCCAGAAGCTAATTGTCATCATCTTTGAGTCCACAGTTTTACATGAGAAGCAAGAGAACACGACTTCTGTGCCTGACTCACAACTCATGGAGGGTGAGGAAAGTGGCATGATCCTATGCAGATAATGTGGGTCCATGTTCAGGCATATCCCACCAAAGCTCCATTTAAGAGGGATGATATAGGCTCTAACAAGAGAAGATCAACTTTAATTCCAGCCCTCAAATTGGACCTTGATGACCCAATTTCCACAAACATGTATTGTTCTTGCAAAAACCATAGAATTTAATTCAAGAATCACATAGGGTCGAGCACTATACAATTTTTAATTGTCTTTTTGAGATATAGACAATGGGATAGGTTATAGAAAAAAAAGCTTTGTATGGTGAAGTTTCAGACTAAGTATAATTAGGGTTTAGGATTCAAATTAGATAGTATTGGGTTATAATTACAAGTTGATTAAGGGTTAAGCTCAAGAGTTGTGTAGGAACCTTGTTCCTATTGAAATCAAGTAAGTGGTCCATGCCTAGGGTTGTATCATACTACATCATCTGTACTTCTAGCATGTAAAATTCAAGTACTTAATGTACAAATCGTCACATGACATAGAAAAGTTAAGTGGTATTCTTATCATGCATATCTTGTAAAGATATGCTAATTTTTTTAATGCCTAAGATCATACCAGTGATATTTACCTCCTCATGATTGAGATCAGTAAAGAAATATGGGATCAAATTAATGAAATATACATCTTAATGGTTAATATTAGTAAAGAAATATGCGTGAATCCCTAAGTTAAGTTCAAATATAAATAATAAAAAATGTACACCTAAGGCCCTATTTGTGAACAGTCAAGGAAGGTTGGTTCCTGAAGAGCCCCCTTCATTCAGTCTCGGGTTGTGTAACCGCCAGCAAACTTTATGTGTGTTTAGTGATGCATGCACACCTCGTGTGTTAATGAGTTATGTGCACACTATATGTGCATTCCGTGATGCATGCATGCCTCATGTGTGTTTAGTGAGTTGCATGTACACTTTATATGTGTCCAGTGATGCATGCACACCTTGTATGCGTTCAGTGAGTTGCCTGCACATTTTGTGTGTATTCAACATTGTATTCACACTTCATGTGTGTCTAGTGGTGCCTTCACACCTTGTGTGTGAATACTGAGATTAGATCAGGTTCATAGAGAAGGTAATGTATGCTAACTAAGTCAAGCATGCATCCTTGATAACACAAAGAATAATCATGTTCAATGTTTCAAAAATTTAAGCTAATTTTTATTTAATTCTCTTATTATAATGAAACCCAACCACTTACACTGATTTTGTCAGATACATGGTTTATTTGCACATAGGTGGTTTACAACATGGGATAACTCTCAAGAGGTAGATGTATGTATGAGTGCAAGACCTGGTGGGGGGGTTCCATCTATACAGTATAAGGAGGTGTATCTAGGTTTCCATATTTTTATGTATTACATTCTCTTTTTGTAAGTTTAGTGATAAGAATGTATATGAAAATCAATGTAAACTATATCATGTAAAAAGACTTATATTACTGCAAAAAAAGATATGATTTGTGTGACATTATGTGAGTGTAATCTTGATGATATATGCTTCCTTATTGTTATATATGGATTGCACTAGGGGGAATCTACAAAAAGCATATTTTCCCCTATTAGCAGGTGGGAGATGATGACACATAGGTTTGTTTCTCCCCCAATCATCCACTTTTACTTATTAGTACATCCATCCCCTCCAAACTTCTTCCTTCCCTAATCGATGACTCTCAGCACCAACCGCCTTCCATTCAATGTAGGAGACAACTTTAGGGCTTGAGGTGATATTTTTCCAAAAGGAAACCCCTATATGGAAAATTTGTTCTTGTTTCTCCTTTTTAATTTGTGAGCAATAAACCTATAGTGTTTCTCATACCAGATTTTGAGTTTATTGGATACAATATTACATTTTTGCAATCCACTAACTCATTTTAGCCTTACAGATTACGTGATCAAAATAATGGACGTCTAAATAGTCACTAAAGGTGAGGTAGCCTTTCTAAAAGGTAATTGGGTAAGAAATGTGAGGTTTATTGGTTTTGGTTTTTATTTATTTTAAATCTATTATATTTGTTCATGTAACCCTTCACCATATGACTATAGTCAAAAACTTAGTAAACACCCTTAGTCCCACTGCATTTCCTCTTTTTTTCCTCTCAACACCCTTGCACTCTCCTCTTGCTTGCAGATTGATTCATCTCTGTCACTAACACAACTACTAGATAGACCTTGGTCACTAAAAGACACAAAGCTTCTCGTAAACCTATCAGATGTAGAAAGTGCTATCGAGTTGTACATGCAAAACATCATTGTACCTTTCCCACTTTTTTTTTGCATGCAAGGGATATTCCGCTACTCCTACTCTTGTCCCAAACCGATCAACATGCCCTTTGTCCATAGATGATCTAGCTTCATGCATTACTTACATGTCCTAGGAGATATACACCAAACCAGCATTCAACTCATCATTACTTATTTGAACCAAGTTCTAGCATACTCTCTTCCCACCCATAAGAAAATTCTAGATTCCCTACTAGCCTTAAAACCTTTCCATGATCTTCGTAGTTTTGGATGAGTCAAGAGACAAACCACTCTATCCCCCTATCCTTGGTTTCCACATGCATCTTTCCTTTAATCTAGTCATTGTCTAGTCACTTCACTAATACAGAAAATGCTTTTTATAACGGTAAAAACACAATAGTTTTGTTGTTGTGCTGTAGTTAGCATGCTTATTACAATAAGTTTATTTGTATATTGTTTATTATATATTCTATACAACACAAGTTATATACAAAAGGCCAAACCCGTTGTAGTGCACATCAAACATATAACTTTTTTAAGGTGTTGTAATAGACTTTAATATCACAACATACTCAAATATATTGTGAAAGATCATAATTACACAATATGCTCTAACATGTTGTAATAGTCACATATGCTAACCTGTTGTCGTAGATGATAATTACACAACATATTCTAAATCATTGTAATATACCATAATCACACAACATGATTTCACATGTTGTAATAATACATGTTCTAATAGACCACAATCACACAACATGTTATAACATGTTGTTATATACAAATATCACACAACAAGCTCTAGTCTAATGCTGTATACCGCAATTCACTACTAGAAAATGAGGTTGATAAATATACTTTTATTTCCACACTTTAAAAAAGTGTCTCGCACAACAACATAGAGAATTTGATCCCAGCGGACGAGGATGGTGGAGGGACACAAATTGTAAGTCTTATTCTTTCCCCATATTTTCTTTTCCCAAAGCATGGGATCACACTAAATTTAGCAACTTATTATTATTCCTTATTTCCCCCTTTCCATGTTGCTTCCTCTCTATTCTCTCAACTTCTCTATCTTCAAGCTTTCCTTTTTCTCTGAATCCCTTCTCCACCTCTTACCTTTACCTTTTTCTTTTCATGTGGTCATCTTTTGATCTTCTTCAGGGATTTACTGGCCATTTGCACATAGACCCCGTACGTGGGTTTAGAAGGTAGAACTAGTTTTGATTGTCACTTTCCCTTTCCATATTCATTATGCTTTGTTCTATCCATATCATGGTCTTCCTCCTTTTCCTTTTATCAGAATCTTTCTATGCTTGTTCCCTTTCCCCTTATTTCTTATGGCATTCTTCTAATCTTCTTCACAAATTTACTGGTCACTTGCACTTAGCCTCCTTACATGGACTCAAATGGAGCACCATGGGGAATAAGGAACAAAGACCATCCTATAGGTATCTCATATGGGTGGTGGTGTGCGGATGAATGGACAACACCCAAAAGAGCAATCTCGCTCTAACTATCAAAAAGACTTTCATAGATGAGAGGGGTGAATAAATACAAAAGTGTGAACTTTCTCTTGACAATGTGGATGATCTTATTAGATTTTGCTAATATCAGTAGGACCACTACTAAAAATGGTATTATTTTTTATGGTGGGTCCATTAACAAAATTATCATGGGCCTAGGCTCAACATATTTACACATGGTTGTTGTTCCCAACTAGGTGCACACACCAAAAAGCCAACAAAAACTCAAATTGCAAACTATTTTACCCATGAGAAGGATCACTTTTTTTGTTTTTCCCATCCATCCCCCATGACTCACTGGCGTCCATAGGTCTAAAAGTACAAAACTTGATGATCAACCTCCCCTCTCCAAAAAATAGCTCCCATAATTTTAGCTCAAGCTCACATCTGTTTCCCTTGCAGCCGCAAATCCTCTTCAATGCCACCTCCTAAGGGCGACATCGAGTCAGAGAAATCATTTTTCCTATACAATTGAAGTGTCCAATCGAAGATCCCCACAAACTCCATTGTATGCCTCATACTTGATTAAGGACTACTCTATGGCTTTTCCGCTACAACATAAACCAACTCGACTCCAAGAGTCCCGACGGCTACTCTAATCTCCTCGTCTATAGTAGATCAATGATTTCTAGGATTTTACAATGAGCAATTTGTTCTAGAGCCTCTGCCACCCCGTCTGAACTGGACCCTGAGTGTCTAGTCTATGAAACTTCTTTGTCCACCATACTTCTTCATGAGAATTCTACTTCACCGACTTCTTATCTTCCCTCTAACTCTTTGGAACCTCCAACATGATTCCCCTCCCTGACACTTCTTTAAATATGTGATTCGTGTTGATTTGTGTCTACCAAGGCTACATGACTATCAGTGTACTTGGCCAGACTATGCTATTGCAACTCGAGCATGGAATCCACAATGACGTGTTAGGTCCCCCACAATGATGTGCTAGGTCCCTAACTCCCCCATTTAATCTATTTATGTTCGTATTATCATCATAATCCATATTTAGAAAATATGAAACACAACAGTGGTATTATAGTTATAAACCATTTGTGACATGGCTATATAATTTATAAAGACTCTATGATGAGTATCCTTTTAGACTACCAATTCTGCATCCCCTATCTTTATGGCATCTCATATGATTCATGATATGCTTCTTTCCATGTTATATATTCTAAACCTAATACAACTCCAACTTATTTGGTATTGAATAACATGTGTTATTTCCTATATGTACATGTATGCTTGTGCGCTTACAAATTTGTTTAGGAGTATCTCCATCGGTGCAAGGCCCCTAAACTTGATTAAAAAGTTAAACAAGATTAATTATCATAATTGAATTCTTATAACACTAATCTAACCTTGTTATATGCTTTGAAATCTTAACACAAGCTTAAGTTTCAAATTTGGCCCAATTTGAACATTGTTTGAGCAAGTTATACAATTTTATGCACATTTTGGTCTTTTCTACAATTTACCCAATTGAGAGTTTTTTTTTGCAATTTATCACTTGCATTATGTTCCTTGGATACTCTCTCATCATTATTGAGATTTTTGAGCCATGGGGAACCTATTTAAACCTTGGTTTGAAGGTGTTTTCTCTAAGGGTATTTTAAGGTTTACCCCTTCACGGATGAGCTACCTTTAGTAGCTATGTACTAATGAATTATTTGATTGTCTGGGAAATTTGACAAAGGAAAGATAAGAAGGTCTATACACATGGTGGGGGAGATTCTTGTGTGTGTGCTTATATATTCTTAATAAATTAAGGCCATGGACACTTGGATAGATACTAGAACTTCAACTTTTTCTTTTTCTTTATCTTAAAGTGTCAGATACTTATCCCCAAGCACCAAAACGAGCCATTTTATCTCCACCACTTCCCTCCTTCTCCCAACCTCATTATCCCTCTGTGCTGCTGTGAATTTTTCTGTCCAAGGTAGAAGAAAGGGGGGATCTTCTTGGAAAAAGGATCTAGGGTTGCAATTGACTTCATTTTAGGATTGAAAAAGCTTCCTTCTAGTGATCTTGACCTAAAAGAGTAAGAATTCCCTTCTTTCCTCCATTTATTTCTTTTTTATCCTTCCTCCTAGCTTTCTCCAGGTCAAAACCTTGCTGTTCCATGGTAGACATTTCTCTAAAGCTCTAAAACCCTACCTTTCTTGCTCCTTATAATTAGGGTTTGCTCATTTGATGAAGAAAGGTGCTAGATGGACAAATTCATATCTTATTCTTGGATTTTCTATGCTACCTTCCTGAGTTTTCCTATGTGTGGGGTTTCATCTTCTCATTATAGGCAAGTTTTATAATTTGCTCCACATTTATTGCTTACCATAAGCTTTCTAGATCATGTTCTTGCTTGAAAATGATGACCCATGCACTAGGCTATAGCAGCTTGAGCATATGCGTCACTGTGGCGGACCCGTACTGACCGAGGGCGGAGAAGATCTTAGGAGTCTGGCTCTTCCTAGATCTTGTATGGCACTGATTGCGACCAAGCGGTGGTCAGTTGGAACTTGAGTGGTATCCTCAAATTCCTCAGGGCATAATAAAAGATGTAATACAGTCATATAACATATCTATTTAGGGTTATACATGACACTTCACATTGGATGATAATCCTTGTTTGTTCTCTTTACGTAAAGATGATGCTTAGTGCAATTAATAGATAGTAGATATACTTATGTTGTGGATATACTTAAGATTGTTGATGCGTACATACAGTTTCCATGATTATGTTGATAACTATACTGCTACTGCTAATTATAATCACGATGCTGGCTATCTCATGTTGTTAGTTATGTTTAGAATGCTAACCATGCCTTTGTAACTAGAGATGCATATAATTCTAACCATGCTTATCCAGATAATTGTGCTTATGTTGTTAGCTCTTTTTATGATCTTGATATGTTCAACCTATTAGACATGCTAATGTTGTTATCTATGCTTATGTGGATAGACTTATTCATAATGATAGAGATTATATGTTACTAGACTTTCTCATAATGCTAGATATGCATATGCTACTGAATTGCTTATATTGTCAACAAGATAAAGGATGATAGTCTGGCTAATGATGATAGTTATTATCTGCTCCTTTATGTATTTTGTTAATCATTAGTGCTACTGAGCTTATTTTTTATATCTAATTAAACTGCTTAACTTTTTAATTACTTAAAAATGTTGTAATCAATAATCGTTGTTGGAGGTTATTATCTCTTTCTGGGACATGGGTCTCACCCTTGTGGTTTGTCACATTTTTTTAGGTAATCGAAAGTGATGAAAACAAACATGTGGTAGCAAAGAGGAGCTATATTAATGAATCTTTAAAAAGTTGATAGATGTCTAGTTTGTCCTAGAGTCATCCCTGTACTCTCAAGTCCGGGAAGGAAAAGTTTGTATACGGTGTTTCAAACAAATCCAACTTTTGTTAGCATTTTAATGCTTGTTTGTATGGCATATATGAATATTGTTCTCCTGTGTATATATGTTGTGGCTAAGGCGATAGAACAATTTGTATCAAATTCTTGGCATAGTATGGATACAAGAAATATGTTGGGCTCTTATGCAAATGTTCATGAGTAGGTTTTGACGTTGAAATTGATTTTAATTTACCAATATTGTTGGGTATGTGATTAATTAATGATTGATTGTATTTTATGCTTTGAGTCACAAGTTGGTATCAGAGCTTTAGGTTCACTGAGTCTATATGGACACTAGCAATTAAGACTAGGATGCTGTCTAAGTTAGGAATGTGACACAAAAACATGATACATACTGCCTAATCTCAGTACTTGGATGCCCTGACCAGGTATTCAATTATTGAAGGAAGGTATGTATAGAACTCTTAGATTGTTATCTTTTTGATTACTATGATCAAGTAGTTATTTTGAGACAATCTAAAGAGCATAACGAATAAGAAATCATGGTGTGAATATCTCAATCCTACCTTAAAGAAGATGAGAATTGCATCATTATCTATCAAAACTTGAATGTTTGGTAACTATAAAAGAAAGTTACAACACCATGAAATCTAAATCTGAATACAAATAAGGAAAATAGGAGTTCTTGAAGATGTGATTCAAGAAGATAATAAAGTAAATGACAGATAAGTCTATGCTTATAAAGTGAATCAAGGTATGGAATCCACATAAGATGGAAAGAACTCCTATAACAAGTAAAAAAGAGAGAAGATAAATGGGAACAATGACAAAGGAATAAGGTGGAACCTGAGTTAATCTCAGACCAACCTATGTGTGTAAGAAAGTGTTAAGTAAAATCAGAATGGCATGTGAAAGAAATTAAGGGAGATGATCCTTGTTTAATGAAGAAAATGTGGAATATGAGTATTTACCTATTGATAAGTGATTGAAAAATATAACAAAATAAGAGAACATACCCAAGTTGATAAATATTCATCAAAGAAGGAGTAATTAGATATGTTAATCATGATGATTCCTATGCTAATGGCAAGGAACCCGAAATGAAAAAGGTAAAATGATACATAAGAAGTTGTAACCTACATAATGAAAATAAAATTGGTTACCTTTCTACTAGTGACCCTTGAAAAATACTACTACGGTATGGAAAGTGTGTTTCCCTTTGTGTCTTTCCTTTATAGGGCACAACTTTCAAGTGGATCATTGCCACTTGGTACGTGTTAATTCGCTACAAGCATGAGGGTGGATAGTTTATTATAGCATAAGGCTGCTTGGGCTATGGTTCCAAGATCATAAATTTTGTGATGAGCTTGCTTTTGAGCCTTCCAATAATTTGGGAGACTCCTCTTATATGTTTTGAAATTTATTATGTTGGTAAAAGTAGCTGAGAGAAGGATGTGGGTTCCGTATAGCACATGAGGTGGATACCAAGGTAATGAATCCTAGTATCCAAGATGTATTAACTGTATGGGAAGTATGTGAAGGTTGGAGATGTTTATTAAATGAACATTCCAAGTGTTCTTCCCCATAGAGAGAGAGAGAGTTGATGATGACCCTCTAAATGTTATTTGGAAGGAAAAAAGTGATTCTATAATATTGTGTATGGTTCAATGATAGTTGGGCAAGACCACTATCAAGGATAGATAGTTGTTGGTCAATAGATATGTGATACTGTATTCCTTTAAGGTAAACCCATGATCAAATATCAATGCATAAGAGTAAGATTGGATGAAATAATTCATATGACCATGATGAGTTTAGAGTTATGTCCTTTAGACTAACCAATGTACAAATATAATTTATGAATAGGAGGAACATAATATTCCAGTCATGTCATACAAGTTATATCAAGATTTGAATTATGACATGTCAAAGTATTTCAAATATGGTAAAAAATATGACTAATATTTCTTCAAAAACCTTAGGGTTGCTGAAACACCAATAGCTATGAGACAAGTTGAACAAGGGTGAGATGGGGTTGATTAAGTGTCTTTATGGGGATCATGATATGTCTTCTAAGTAGGTTGTGTAAATCCTAGTAAGGTGAAGATAGTGTTGTTGTTTTACCCCTAACAAGGTTGACTAGGAATGATGTTTCCTTGTATGGAATGACAGCTGCATGTCAACATTTCTTTTGATGCTGAAAAAGAACTGACAAGAGTTCTAGTGTCATTGTATTAAAAAAAAAGATGGATACATTGCTTTTTTTATGCTTCAAGGAATGGTATGGGACACATGGAATGATTGGTAAAAATATAGCAAGTATGACTTTTGATTAATGTGCTGATACAATAGATATAATTTTAGAATGATAGCTAGAATTTAAAGTTGAACATTACTACTAGAGTTGTACAGATGACACAACAAGTTTCTACATTCCATATTGAGAATGTCTTCTTAGGCGGGGGTTTTTGTGCTAACCCAAGATGAGATATGTATGAATGACGTGACATCACCATTATATTCAAGTAACCATGTGAAGGGAACATGATGAGGTGTAAAGGAAGTACCCATCTCTGTTTATCTTGTATTTCGGGGACAAAATCCCCGATAGAGGTTTATAGTTATAAGGCCCCTAAACTTGCTTAATGAGTTAAATGCTCTTAATTATCATAATTTAATTCTTATAACCCTAATATAACCTTGTTATATGCTTTGAAATCATAACACAAGCTTAAATTTCAAATTTGGTCCAATTTGGACACTGTTTGAGCAAGTTATGCAATTTTATGCACATTTTGGACTTTTCTACAATTCACCCAATTGAGAGGTTTTTTTGCAATTTATCACTTGCATTATGTTCCTTGGATACTCTATAATCATTATTGAGATTTTTGATCCATGTGGAACCTATTTAAACCTTGTTTTGAAGGTGTTTTCTCTAAGGGTATTTTAGGGTTTACCCCTTCACGGATGAGCTACCTTTAGTAGCTATCAACTAATGAATTATTTGATTGGCTGGGAAATTTGACAAAGGAAAGCTAAGAAGGTATATACACATGGTGGGGGAGCTTCTTGTGTGTATGCTTGTATATTCTTAATAAATTAAGGCCATGGACACTTGGATAAATACTAGAACTTCAACTTTTTCTTTTTCTTTATCTTAAAGTTTCATATACTTATCCCCCAAGCACCAAAACGAGCCATTTTCTCTCCACCACTTCCCTCCTTCTCCCAAACTCATTCTCCCTCTATGATGCTGCAAATTTTTCTATCCAAGGAAGAAGAAGGGGGGATCGTCTTGGAAGAAGGATCTAGGGTTGTAATTGACTTCATTTTAGGGTTGAAAATGCTTCCTTCTAGTGATTTTGACCTAAAAGAGGAAGAATTCCCTTCTTTCCTATGTTTATTTCTTTGTTATCCTTCCTCCTAGCTTTCTCCAGGTCGAAACCTTGCTGTTCCATGGTAGAAAGTTCTCTAAAGCTCTAAAACCCTACCTTTCTTGCTCCTTATGCTTAGGGTTTGCTCATTTGATGAAGAAAGGTGCCAGATGGATGGATTCATATCTTATTCTTGGATTTTCTACAGTACCTGCTCGATTTTTCTTCTGTGTGGGATTTCATCTTCTCATTAGAGGTAAGTTTTATAACTTGCTCCACGTTTATTGCTTACCATAAGCTTTCTATATCATGTTCTTGCTTGAAAATGATGATCCATGCACTAAAAAACTATGCTTGACTTGGATTTCGATTTTTATAATGTTCCCTGTTCTGATTTCAGTTATATATGAACCTGTGATCATGTGTACATTATTCCTAAGGTATAATATGACTTGGATCAGGTTGGTTTGACAACCTATGGTGCTAAGCACCTATCAACCAATGGTCAATTTTAGGGTTTTAAGCTGATTTCTTCTATAGACCCATGACCCGATGATGATACCATTGCAACAATCCTACGGTGTTATCTTCATGAAAACTGATTGTCGTGATCAAAGGTGTCATATGATGTTGAAAACCTATGGTCACCCCCCTTATGTCAGGTTTTGGATCAATTAGAAGTTTAATTATCAACCTTTAAGTACCCTAATAATGTTATCAATCAATGATGACATTAGCTTAATATTTGATGCTGATTAATGAATATAATGCTGAGCTAACACCCTATGATAGCTTAATGGTCACCAATGATGGTGGATCAGATATCCAAAACCTATGGTGAGTTAATCATATAGTTGTAGCATCAATTAAGCCTTATACCAATGGTTTCTTGAGTCATTTGATGGAATGGTCATACCTATAATGTAATTGATGGTTTTAACGTATGAACTTGACCCAATGGTTAAGATCTAATGTTTATTCCTCCAATAAAGTGAAATGATGGCTAATGTAATATGTTGGTCCTAATAATGTGATTTAGATGGTTTCCTTTATATGATCAACTTAAGGAGCTTACCTGTTGACTTTGGATAGCTTGTTTTTAAATGAACAATCGATTATGGGTTTTACCCTACTCTCAACAGAACCCTTATTGTTGTTAACCAAAGGATGTCTAGGGTTAAATGGTTACTTTATAGATCACAAATCAATAACATCATATATGATTATTCAACGTGTTTACTTATGTAAACAACCAATGATCTTACCTTTTAAACATCCAATGGTTCTGGGTGACATTATGGTATGGCGATATGGGTTGAATGATGATGGAACAAATGGAGGGTTACCCTTAATAAGGTAGTCTTACCTATTCACTCATATGAATAGAAGGGATGATAACCATATTGTGTTGACATGTAACCCTAATGAGGTATAGCTTATTATACCTAGCTTTAATATAACTAAATGATGGTAATTGGGTATGAATAGTCCGTGAATGACTAATACAATCATGATATACTCTGTTACTGTTGTTGAAACCCTAGTATGCTATAACCTAATGGTTATACCTTGATTTATGTGTGGGTTCATACTTGAGAATAGTATGGAATGTGATGGTTATGCTTCACCTTATGCATCCATGATCCAACAGGGATGTCGTGAGTTAGGGTTTGGGTATGAGTGCTGATTAGTAACATTGATATAATTTATCACGTTGAACCTAAATCTAATGCAAATAGATAAATATGAGTATTCATGTTTAACATTATTATATGATGGAATGATGGTAGAATAATCTCCTTAACATGATCATAACCTTAATGTGTTCATTGGTGGTTATAATAGCCACATGGTTGATACTTTCTTATGCTAAACATGTGCATTATGAATATGATGAGTGTTAATCATGTCTAGATTCCTTGCATGTTGATGTAATAAAGGAATGTTCTTAATGTTAATATAACCCTGATATGATTGTTTATGAATATCTCCTAGCTCATTAATGTAATATTGTACCGATCTAGTGTATTATATGTAAGTGATTGTATTGAGCCTTGTTATAAGGCATGGAAAGATAATGATGATCTTGCAGGGAATAGTATGATGGTCTTAATGACCTTTGGGCATGGTTGAGCCCTTAATGAGGTGTAATGCTTGTGTTGATAAGGGTTGATACCCTATGATATAGTGGTAAGGATTTATATCTTGTGTTAGTATGATGACTAGTGTGGTCTCATGAATGGCAAGTGAATAGTACCATGTGATGATGAGATTAGAAATTATGTTTCACACATTTTATTTCTTTTGAAGTTGTGATATTGATATGCTTGTTATAAGTGAATTAGGGTTTGTATGTCCACTTGTTTGATGCAGCCTTAATTCACCCAATTGGAATAACTAATCAAGTGAAACTCTAATCATGTAGTGCCCTGTGCCATAGATCCATCTGAGTGTCAGAACTTGCCAGATGGTGAAACGAGTATTCCTAAGGGAAACTCGGAGCGCATACCGATGAGTATGCAGGGTGCTTGTCATCCTAAATTCAAGTGTTTAGGGAGGATGACTGTGGTCATACCTAGCCCTCAGTTTGAGAACGGTTGCGGTCATGTCTCAGTGATTATATATGTGATGATATTGGAGGATAACTGTGGTGTACCTCGGATGGTAGGGTATGCGTACCCACCTCTTTTCACTAGTTTCGTGACCTGTACCAAGGATGGACTAGGCTATAGCAGCTTGACCTTATGTGTCGCTGTGGTGGACCCGTACTGACCGGGGGCGGAGAAGATCTTAGGAGTCTGACTCTTCCTAGATCTTGTATGGCACTGATTGCGACCAAGCGGTGGTCAGTTGGAAGTTGAGTGGTATCCTCAAATTCCTTAGGGCATAATAAAATATGTAATACAGTCATATAGCATATATGTTTAGGGTTATACATGACACTTCACATTGGATGATAACCCTTGTTTGTTCTCTTTACATAAAGATGATGCTTAATGCAATTAATATATAGTAGATATACTTATGTTGTGGATATGTTTAAGATTATAGATGCGTACATACAGTAGCCATGATTATGTCGATAACTATACTGCAACTGCTGATTATAATCATGATGCTAGATATTTCATGTTGTTAGTTATGTTTAGCATGCTAGCCATGCCTTTGTAACTAGAGATGCATATAATGCTAATCATACTTATCCGGATAATTGTGATTATGTTGTTATCTCTTTTTATGATGTTGATATGTTCAACCTATTAGACATGCTAATGTTGTTAGCTATGCTTATGTGGATAAACTTATTCATAATGATAGAGATTCTATGTTACTAGACTTGCTCATGATGCTAGATATGCATATGCTACTGAATTGCTTATATTGTCAACAAGATAAAGGATGATAGTCTGGATAATGATGATAGTTATTATCTACTCCTTTATGTATTTTGTTAATCATCAGTGCTACTGATCTTATTTGTTATATCTGATTAATCTGCTTAACTGTTTAATTACTTAAAAATGTTATAATCAATATTCCTTGTAGGAGGTTATATCTCTTGCTGGGACATGGGTCTAACCCTTGTGGTTCACCACATTTTTTTAGGTAATCGGAATTGATGAAAACAATCATGTGGTAGCAAAGAGGAGCTATATTAATGAATCTTTAAGTAAGTTGATTAGATGTCTAGTTTGTCCTAGAGTCATCTCTATACTCTCAGGTCCGGGCAGGAAAAGTTTGTATATGGTGTTTCAAACAAATCGAACTTTTTTTAGCATGTTAATGTTTGTTTGTGTGGCATATATGAATATTGTTCTCCTGTGTATATTTGTTGTGGCTAAGGAGATAGAACAATATGTATCAAATTCTTGGCATAGTATGGATACAAGAAAGATGTTCGGCTCTTATGCAAATGTTTCTGAGCGGGTGCTGACGTTGAAATCAGTTTTAATTTACCTATAGTTTTTGGTATGTGATTAATTAATGATTGATTGTATTTTATGTTTTAAGTAATCTCATTTAGTGTAATAGGTTCTCACAAGTTGGTATCAGAGCTTTAGGTTCACTGAGTCTACATGGACACTAGTACTTAAGACTAGGATGATGTCTAAGTTAGGAACGTGACATAAAAACATGGTGCATACTGCCTAATCTCAGTACTTGGATACCCTGGCCAGATATTCAATTATTGAAGAAAGGTAAGTATGGAACTCTTTGATTGTCATCTTTCTGATTACTCTGATCATGTAGTAATTTTGAGACAATCTAAAGAGCATAAAGAATAAGAAATCATGGTGTGAATATCTCAATCCTACCTTAAAGAAGATGAGAATTACATCATTATCTATCAAAACTTGAATGTTTTGTAACTATAAGAGAAAGATACAACACTATGAAATCTAAATCTGAATACAAATAAGGAAAATAGGAGTTCTTGAAGATGTGATTCAAGAAGATAATAAAGTAAAATACAGACAAGTCTATGCTTATAAAGTGAATCAAGGTATGAAATCCACATAAGATGGAAAGAACTCCTATAACAAGTAAAAACATGAGAAGATAAATGGGAATAGTGACAAAGGAATAAGGTGGAACCTGAGTTAATCTCAGACCAACCTATGTGTGTAAGAAAGTGTTAAGTAAAATTAGAATGGCATGTGAAAGAAATTAAGGGAGATGATCCATGTTTAATGAAGAAAATGTGGAATATGAGTATTTACCTACTGATAAGTGATTGAAAAATATAATAAAATAAGAGAACATACCCAAGTGTGATAAATAGTCATCAAGGAAGGAGTAATGAGATATGTTAATCATGATGATTCCTATGCTAATGGCAAGGAACTCAAAATGAAAAAGGTAAAGTGATACATAAGAAGTTGTAACCTGCATAATGAAAATAGAATTGGTTACCTTTCTACTAGTGATCCTTGAAAAGTACTACTATGGTATGGGAAGTGTGTTTCCCTTTGCGTCTTTCCTTTCTAGGGCAGAACTTTCAAGTGGATCATTGCCACTTGGTACGTGTGGATTCACTACAAACATGAGGGTGGATAGTTTATTATAGCATAAGGATGCTTGGACTATGTTTCCAAGATCATAAAGTTTGTGATGAGTTTGCTTTTGAGCCTTCCAATAATTTGGGAGACTCCTCTTATATGTTTTGAAATTTATTATGTTGGTAAAAGTAGATGATTGAAGGATGTGAGTTCCTTATAGCACATGAGGTGGATACCAAGGTAATGAATCTTAGTATCCAAGATGTATTAACTGTATGGGAAGTATGTGAAGGTTAGAAATGTTTATTAAATGAACATTCCAAGTGTTCTTCCCCTTAGCGAGAGAGAGTTGATGATGACCCTCTAAATGTTGTTTGGAAGGAAAAACAAAAGTGATTCTATAATATTGTGTATGGTTCAGTGATAGTTGGGCAAGACCACTATCAAGGATAGATGGTTGTTGGTCAATAGATATGTGATATTGTTGTCCTTTAAGATAAACCCATGATCAAATATCAATGCATAATATTTAGATTGGATGACATAATTCATATGACCATGATGAGTTTAGAGTTATATCCTTTAGACTAACCAATGTACAAATATAATTTATGAATAGGAGGAACAGAGTGTTCCATTCATGTCATACAATTTATATCAAGATTTGAATGATGACATGTCAAAGGATTTCAAATATGGTAAAAAATATGATTAATATTTCTTCAAAAACCTTAGGGTTTCCAAAGCAGCAATAGCTATGAGACAAGTTGAACAAGAGTGAGATGGGGTTGATTGTCTTTATGGGATCATGATATGTCTTCTAAGTAGGTTGTGTATATACTTGTAAGGTGAAGATAGTGTTGTTGTTTCACCCCTAACAAGGTTGACTAGGAATGATGTTTCCTTGTATGGAATGATAGGTGCCAGTGTCAGCATTTCTTTTGATGCTGAAAAAGAACTGACGAGTTCTAGTGTTAGTGTATTAAAAAAAGGATGGATACATTACTTTTTTATATGCTTCAAGGAATGGTATGGGAAACATGGAATGATTGGTAAAAAGATAGCAAGTAAGACTTTTGAGGAATGTGTTGATATAATAGATATAATTTTAGGATGATAGCTAGAATTTAAAGTTGAACATTACTATTAGAGTTGTACAGATGACACAACAAGTTTCTACATTCCATATTGAGAATGTCTTCTTAGGCGGGGGTTTTTGTATTAACCCAAGATGAGATATGTATGAATGATGTGACATCACCATGATATTCAAGTAACCATGTGAAGGGAATAGGATGAGGTGCAAATGAAGTACCCATCTTTGTTTACCTTGGATTTCAGGGGCGAAATCCCGGTTAGGGGTTTATAGTTGTAAGGCCCCTAAACCTGATTAATGAGTTAAACAAGCTTAATTATCATAATTGAATTCTTATAACCCTAATATAACCTTGATATATGCTTTGAAATCATTACACAAGATAAAGTTTCAAATTTTGTCCAATGTGGACACTGTTTGAGCAAGTTTACATTTTGGACTTTTCTACAATTTACCCAATTGAGAGGTTTTCATTACAATTTATCTCTTGCAGTATGTTCCTGGGATACTCTCTCATGATTCTTGATCTTTTTGAGCCATGGGGAGCCTTTTTAAATCTTGGTTTGAAGGTGTTTTCTCCAAGGGTATTTTAGGGTTTACCCCTTCACGGATGAGCTACCTTTAGTAGCTATCAACTAATGAATTATTTGATTAGTTGGGAAATTCGACAAAGGAAATCTAAGCAGGCCTATACACATGGTGGGGGAGCTTCTTGTGTGTGTACTTGTATATTCTTAATAAATTAAGGCCATGGACACTTGGATAGATACTAGAACTTCAACCTTTTCTTTTTCTTTATCTTAAAGTTTCATATACTTATCCCCAAGCACCAAAACGATCCATTTTCTCTCCACCACTTCCCTCCTTCTCCCAACCTCGTTCTCCCTCTATGCTTCTATGAATTGTTCTGTACAAGGAAGAATAAAGGGGGGATCTTCTTGGAAAAATGATCTAGGGTTGCAATTGACTTAATTTTATGGCTGAAAAAGCTTCCTTTTAGTGATCTTGACCTAAAAGACTAAGAATTCCCTTATTTCCTCCATTTATTTCTTTTTTATCCTTCCTCCTAGCTTTCTCTAGGTCAGAACCTTGCTGTTCCATGGTAGAAATTGCTCTAAAGCTCTAAAACCCTACATTTCTTGCTCCTTATGCTTAGGGTTTGCTCATTTGATGAAGAAAGGTGCTAGATGGACGAATTCATATCTTATTCTTGGATTTTCTACACTACCTGCTCGAGTTTTCTTCTGTGTGGGGTTTCATCTTCTCATTATAGGCAAGTTTTATAACTTGCTCCACATTTATTTCTTACCATAAGCATTCTAGATCATGTTCTTGCTTGAAAATGATGATCCACGAACTAAAAAGCTATGCTTGACTTGGATTTCGATTTTTATAATATTCCCTGTTCTAATTTCAGTTATATATGAACCTGTGATCATGTGTACGTTATTCCTAATGTGTAATTTGACTTGGATCAGGTTGGTTTGACAACCTATGGTGCTAAGCACCTATCAACCAACGGTCAATTTTAGGGTTTTAAGCTGATTGCTTCTATAAACCCATGACCCAATGATGGTACCATTGCAACAATCCTATGGTATTGTCTTCATGACAACTAATGGTCGTGATCAAAGGTGTCATATGATGGTGACAACCTATGGTCACCCCCCTAGGTAATATTTTGGATCAATTAGAAGTTTAATGGTCAACCATTAAGTACCCTAATAATGTTATCAATCAATGATGACATTAGCTTAATATTTGATGATGATTAATGAATATAGTACTGATCTAACAACCTATGGTGACTGAATGGTCACTAATGATGGTGGATCAGATCTCCAAAACCTATGGTCAGTTAATCATATAGTTGTAGCATCAATTAAGCCTTATACCAATGGTTTCTTGGGTCACTTGATGCAATGGTCGGACCTATACTGTAATTGATGGTTTTAATATATGAACTTGACCCAATGGTCAAGATATAATATTTATTCCTCCAATAAAGTGAAATGATGGCTAATTTAATATGTTGGTCCTAATAATGTGATTTAGATGGTTTCCTTTATATGATCAACTTAAGGAGCTTACCTGTTGACATTGGATAGCATGTTTTAAATGAACAATCGATAGGGGGTTTTACCCTACTCTCAACGAAACCCTTATTGTTGTTAACAAAAGGATGTCTAGGTTTAAATGGTGACTTTTATAGATCACAACTTAATAACATCATATATGATTCATTCAAGATGTTTACTTATGTAAACAACCAATGGTCTTACCTTTTAAACATCCAATGGTTCTGGGTGACATTGCGGTATGGCGGTATGGGTTGAATGATGATGGAACAAATGGAGGGTTACCCTTAATAAGGCAGTCTTACCTAATCACTCATATGAATAGAAGGGATGATAACCATATTGTGTTGATATGTAACCCTAATGAGGTATAGCTTGTTATACCTAGCTTTAATATAACTAAATGATGGTAATTGGGTATGAATAGTCCTTGAATGTCTAATACAATCATGGAGTACTCTGTTACTATTGTTGAAACCCTAGTATGATATAACCCAATGGTTATACCTTGATTTATGCATGGGTTCATACTTGAGAATAGTATGGAATGTGATGGTGATGCTTCACCTTATGCATCCATGATCCAATGAGGATGTCATGAGTTAGGGTTTGGGTATGAGTGCTGATTAGTAACATTGATATAATTTATCACGTTGAACCTAACTCTAATGCAAATAGATAAATATGAGTATTCATGTCTAACATTCTTATATGATGGTAGAATAACCTCCTTAACATGATCATAACCTTAATGTGTTCATTGGTGGTTATCATAACCACATGGTTGATACTTTCTTATGCTAAACATGTGCATTATGAATATGATGAGTGTTAATCATATCTAGATTCCTTGCATTTTGATGTAATAAAGGAATGTTCTTAACGTTAATATTACCCTACTATGATTGTTTATGAATATCTCCTAGCTCATTAATGCAATATTGTGCTGATTTGGTGTATTATATGTAAGTGATGTTGTTGAGCCTTGTTATAAGTCATGGAAAGATAATGATGATCTTGCAAGGAATAGTATGATGGTATTAATGACCTTTGGGCATGGTTGAGCCCTGAATGAGGTGTAATCCTCTTGTTTTGATAAGGGTTGATACCCTGTGATATAGTGGAAAGGATTTATATCTTGTGATAGTATGATGACTAGTGTGGTCTCATGAATGGGAAGTGAATAGTACGATGTGACGATGAGATGAGAAATTATGTTTCACACATTTTATATCTTTTGAAGTTGTGATATTGATATGCTTGTTAGAAGTGAATTAGGGTTTGTATGTCTACTTGTTTGATGCAGCCTTAATTCACCCAATTGGCATAACTAATCAAGTGAAACTCTAATCATGTATTGCCCTATGCCATAGATCCATCTGAGTGTCAGAACTTGCTAGATGGTGAAATGAGTATTCCTAAGGGAAACTCAGAGCGCATACTGATGAGTATGTGGGGTGCTTGTCATCCTAAATTCAAGTGTTTAGGGAGGATGACTACGGTCATACCTATCCCTTAGTTTGAGAACAACTATGGTCATGTCTCAGTGATTATATATGTGATGATATTGGAGGACAACTGCGGTTGTACCTCGGATGGTAGGGTATGCATACCACCTCTTTTCACTAGTGCCACGACCTATACCAAGGACGGACTAGGCTATAGCAGCTTGACATTATGTGTCACTGTGGAAGATCCGTACTGACCGGGGGCAGAGAAGATCTTAGGAGTCTGACTCTTCCTAGATCTTATATGGCACTGATTACAACCAAGCAGTGGTCGGTTGGAACTTGAGTGGTATCCTCAAATTCCTCAAGGCATAATAAAAGATGTAATACATCCATGTAGAATATCTGTTTAGGGTTATACACAACACTTCACATTGGATGATAACCCTTGTTTGTTCTCTTTACATAAAGATGATGCTTAGTGCAATTAAGAGATAGTAGATATACTTATGTTGTGGATATGCTTAAGATTGTAGATGCGTACATATAGTAGCAATGATTATGTTGATAACTATACTGCTACTGCTGATTATAATCATGATGCTAGCTATCTCATGTTGTTAGTTATGTTTAGCATGCTAGCCATGCCTTTGTAACTAGAGATGCATATAATTCTAATCATGCTTATCCTGATAATTGTGCTTATGTTGTTAGCTCTTTTTATGATGTTGATATGTTCAACCTATTAGACATGCTAATTTTATTAGCTATGATTATGTGGATAGACTTATTCATAATGATAGAAATTCTATGTTACTAGACTTTCTCATGATGCTAGATATGCATATGCTACTGAATTGCTTATATTGTCAACAAGATAAAGGTTGATAGTCTGGCTAATGATGATGGTTATTATCTACTCCTTCATGTATTTTGTTAATCATTAGTTCTACTAAGCGTATTTGTTATATCTGATTGAACCGCTTAACTGTTTAATTACTTAAAAATGTTGTAATCAATAATTGTTGTTGGAGGTTATATCTCTTGCTTGGACATGGGTCTCATCCTTGTGGTTCACCACATTTTTTTAGGTAATCAGAATTGAGAATAACAAACATGTGGTAGCAAAGAGGAGCTATATTAATGAATCTTTAAGAAAGTTGATTAGATGTCTAGTTTGTCCTAGAGTTGTCCCTGTACTCTCAGGTCCAGACTAGAAAAGTTTGTATATGGTGTTTCAAACGAATCAAACTTTTGTTAGCATGATAATGCTTGTTTGTGAGACATATATGAATATTGTTCTCATGTGTATATATGTTGTGGCTAAGGAGATAGAACAATTTGTATCAAATTCTTGGCATAGTATGGATACAAGAAAGATGTTTGGCTCTTATGCAAATGTTTCTGAGTGGGTGCTGACGTTGAAATCAGTTTTAATTTACCCATATTTTTTGGTATGTGATTAGTTTATGATTGATTTTATTTTATGTTTTTAGTAATCTCGTTTACTGTAATGAGTTCTCACAATTGGGTCCTATAAATTTGAAAGACCATGTTGTGTGCCCTAAGGTGCATCCAATCAAAATTCAACTGGTTGTGTGTCACCTTTGGTGGATGCACCCAGATTTCTGGTGCTATTTTCGGGGATAGTTAGCGCCATAACTCCCTAGTAGTTGTGGTGTGACTCTACCCTTAAGCATCATCTTTTTTCAATTTACTTAACCGTGTTAGGAAAATACACCAAGCTTTCTAGCATCGTAGCTGGTGAGGTAGGCACTCGACCTAGCTATTTTGTTTAGATTTGACCTATCCTACTACCCTCACTGTATCTATTTATTATTCTTTGTATTACTTTTGTATATTGGTTTACTAACTTGTCATATTTTGTTTGGTTGTGCCTGGTGTAAGTGACACTTAACCCTTAGAAGACAAGATGGGAGTTCGAGATGCACATGAACAACCTCCTCCACCACACAAGCCACTTCATGACTACTTTATGCCCAAGAGCTACTATTTTATAATTGCAAATAGGGTTGATCAAATGTCGGAACAACATCTCTTCATAATCACCCGGTTTTGTTGGGGTTCTTCCCACCTTCTACGAGTTGGAGATTAAGAATCCCAACAAGCACATTGCTCTTTCCTTGAAACATGCTCCACCTTTAGAATGTTTGTAGCTACAAATGACTCTATTTGGCTTACCATGTTCCCATTCTCCTTGAAGGATAGTGCCAAAGATTGGTATGATTAAAAAATAGAAACCATGAGTTGAGGATAGGTGAAGAATGGATTTTTTGAGAAATTCTATTCTATTGCAAGGTTGACACAAATGCGTCATGCTATAGTGAATTTCAACTGAAGGGACAATGAGAAGTTCGATGATGCTTGGGAAAGGTTCTGAAGATGTTAAGAGAGTGCCCCCACCACAAAATTCCTTTGTGTCATCTTGTTCAATCCTCTTATTCTAGTCTCTCCCAAATGACTCAAGCATCACCATATTCCTCTTGTGAAGGAGATTTCATGGCTAAACCACTTGAGGATACATGGACTTTATCTGAGCACTTTCCAAAAAACCCAAGGTGCTCCTAGCATTGTTGATTATTGTGACGTGCTATTGGTGTGACACCTTCAACTCCTAATGACTTAAGCCCATACATTATGAAGATGTAAAGAAATATGGCATCAGATAAAGCAACATAAACAAAAAGTTAAACTACCATATTCCCCTTTGAACAGTTCATTGTATCAACAACTATGTAATGGAAAGGACGATTTCCAAGGTTATACCTAGTCCTGGAGAAAGTCTAAAGAAAATCCCCTTACAGTATCTTGTGCCTTTCTTTAAGTTGCACCTCGACAATGTCAATAGTCGCCTCTTGGTTGATAATCACAAACAACAATTGACCTCATCCTTCTAGCAGCATGCAATCACCTGCTCACCTCTATAGTAGTCCATATGAACCATCGGGGACCCCTTTCATTCTAGAAGAATGGACAACAAGGAGTTGTCCCTTCTAATTAGTGTTTTAGCATCATCTTGCTCTACCAATTGTCTCTACCTTTCCATCCAACCCTTTGATGGGTAGGACTTGCTTGGGTTCTCTCAGTTACCACAATCAGAGAAGACAACAATTGTCAGAGCTTATTGTTTTGTCTCTAGAAAGCCTCGAATACCCCTCTATTTATAGGAGGGTCAAGGTCAGGAGTTCTAGTCTGTGTGGGAGTAGAAGGGGATGAGATTTCATGAATTTTGTGGCCTACAAATGACAAAGTGGTTGGTTCAAAGATGAACCAATCAGTTGGCATGTGAGTCGATCAGTCCAACCCTTGAACCAGTTGTTTGACTATGTTTCCCAATCACAATTGTATTGGAAATTAATATTCGATTAATGCACAACATGACATGATCTCTAATCCTTCATCCAATCAAATTTATCAACCAAGTGGTCGGTTCACAACCTAAATTGATATTTTACAGACCTGAGATGACCGATTCACTTCCTAAACCGGTCGTCTCATGGACCAAATTGCCAATGTTGGTTCTATTGACCTGATACTTGAATCGATCGATTCAACACTTGAACTGGTCAGTTCATAGTCTAGTTAGTCAATACTTAACCATTGTTATTTAAATTGAATACCTAACTCTTTACTAATCAAGTTTAAGCTATATTTCTGAATAAACTCCTATTTCAAGCGTATCCTATGTGTTTGACCCTATAGGTTCCAAGTTACATTGGCAGTGAGTGTCCATAACTAATTTATGACATTATAAGAAATGATTGGTATCTAGAAAGACACCATTTCTACCCAAGTAATCAGAAACTTGGAGAACAACTTCAACCTACAATCTATGATTGGTGTTACAGTGTTTGCTTTAATTCCTTTGTCACTGATATCCAAATTGAACTCATGGCATGGAATCATCATCCTCTTAGAGTTCAATCCATGTTCCTTGAACTAGAGCAGACTGTCTAAGATATATGTGAACTAAATATCATATATTTATTTACATGTGCATGCACATGCTTTTCTCAGTCTCTCTTATCAAGTGGCTTGGATATCAAACTCCTGTATGAGGGACAAAACCCATCTACATCACTCACAATCATCCCCATGTGTTATCATGCACCCGAGCACCACTTTTATGGCAACCCTTATTCAAGGTCAAAGTGGATGATGTTTGAGTACATCAACTGACATGTGATGAGTGTAGTGATTGTAGGTCTAAGAACCACAATCACCACCATCACTATGAGAGATGTTTCTGACTACCAATCATGGTTTCCATGTATCACTCGCAGGGTGGCTCTGTCTGATACATTGTTCTTCAAAAAGTATCTATGTGTTTGGTTTGGTATCATATATCATGACTAATGAGATTATATCATCAACCAACACACACTCCAATTTTATGCATTATTTTTGTCTATCAACCTTCCATAATAACATCCGACTAGGGACATAACAAGAATGTATCTACTCTTAACATTCATATTGTAATGACCCTGACCTGGGTTATGAGGTAACCTTATTTGTTTTTGGATAAGTAAGTTACTTAGAAATTTAATATAATCCTCTAAGGTGTTTTTTTTATCATGCGACACACTTATGTTCCAAGTTTGGTCCTGATTGAATGTCGTTTGAGCAATGTTCCTTTGTTTTGGACCAAAGTGCAATTTACCCAAGAGAGGGGTTATATTGCAATATGTCACATGTTTAATGTGTCCTACATGTTCTAGAATTATAATAAAGAGTATGATGCTAAGTGGTGGCTTGTGGAAAGCCTAAATACCAAGTTTGAACTTGTTTGAATAATGCTAGTACCTTGTGCTCCAATTTTGGTACGAATTATAATTTACCCAAAATGTAGGGTTGATATGCAAATTACCACCTCTAGAGTGTCCCTGAGCCCTCCTAGTATCATATAGAGGAGAGAGAAAGAAGGAGGCATCATGTTTGAATCATTTATGAGTGTGATACTCTTGGTAATGAAAAGGCCAAGAAAGTGTTGAATGTGAAACCCTAATTTGAACTTGTATCAAGTTGTAGAGTCCATATGAGAATGTCTATCACCCATAGAGCCATAGAGGGAGTATCATATCAGTTTGTGAACTCTTGGAATTTTCCATGACGAGCCAAGCACCTCAAGGAGGTGAAGTGTATCGGTTTACAACTTCCTTGGAAAAGTTGTATCAGGTTGTGAATAAAGTGGTGATTGAGTTGAGATATCTTATCCAACAAGATAACTAATGGCCGAAATATCATCTCTAGATTATCCTCAAGTGTTTTTAATGTCAATATAAATATGAGTGCATGAAAGGACAGGTGTGAACCTTGCATGGACACGTGGCACCTAGCAGCTTAAAATGATGACACCTCATATACACACTTTTTCATGAACCTCAAGTATATATACCCTTCCTTTCACCCATAAGTGAAATTTTTCGAAATATATCACCCCTTGCTCTTAGATATCATGCATAGAGTCTTGGTATCGTGCAAAGGTGAAGTATTATCATGAATAGGGCCTTGGTATCGGCCATAGCAAAGTGGTATCACCCATTGCAAAGTGATATCGGCCAAGTGAAGTGATATCAACCAAGTGAGGGATATCGGCCATAAAGTAGTAATGTATCATGCATAGTGTTGAGGATCTCAAGTCTTGGACCTTTGAGAAGCTCACCCTAAACCTTGGGAACATGAATCTTTGGAGTTTGGAGCTTTGAAGTTGTTCTTGAGGCGGGTTATATAACTTAAACCCATCAATATTATTGTCTTTTCTTCAATATTGTTCAATTTTTTGATTATTGTCAAAATTCGGATTTCCTTTGAGTTATTAATATAATCATGAGTTACAATAAGTAATTAGGACGTTATCCATGGTTGTGAATATTTAGATAATGATCTCGAGGTTGATGATGACATCATCATTAAAGAACCCGATATGGGTTGAAGGCTTTTTGAAAACCGATATGGAATCTGATATAGAGGTCTACCCGATATGCAGGTAGGTCATACTTTGTAAAATACATTCTATGAATGATATGGAAGATTCCTATCTATAACCTTGTACACGATACAAAGGTAAAGCAATACCTTTGCTCGATATGGGCAAAACCCTAGATGAGGATATGTAAATCTGATATGTTGTGAAACCCTTTTCTTTTGAAAACTCGATATAACTTACTATGTTGAGATGAGTTGATAAGTAACTAAGTACTTAGCCTATCGTGAAACTATAGAAGATGAATAGAACCATTGAAATGGTTAAGGACAAAAAGGAGGTTTGCCTAAGAGAGGTAAAACCAATATGGTGTCCGACACATATAAACCGATATGATGTTCAAAGGTGTAACCCGATATGATACTTAAGATAGATAAACCGATATGATACCTAACATAAGACCATGATATGGTATCCAACATATGGAAAATCCAATATGGGTACACGATATGATAACCCAAGATGAAATCCGATATGGAAATCTAAGAGGAAAACCGATATGATGGAAAACCGATATGGAAGTCCAAATTGAAAATTGATATGACCAACTAAGGTGAAGAACCAATATAATATTGTTTTGTATGAGATATGGTAAAGCCATAATGGCATGCCCAATATGGTGTACTCTAGTACATGATATGAGGACCCAATACACCCCTATACCCGATATGGTGTTGAGTATACACCTCTAACCCAATATGATGTTGAAACTCAACATGGTGTTGTGAAACCTGATATGCAAACCCCTAATGTTAAGTGATCCAACATGGATGCACGATATTGTGATGATGATACACCTATATACCCGATATGAAAGCATACCTACACCTCAATACCCGATATGGAGGAAGCACCTCAATCCAATAAGCTTGATTAAGTGATACATGTACTATGTCATGTCAAATAATACTTTAAGACATGAAGGGTTTAATGCATTTTGATAAATATGGGCCAATGTACATTGAGAGAAGGATTGAGCCAACCTAATGGAGTATGATGTAATCAATATCCTAGTGAGGATGAAAGAGAAACCTATACTTGTATAATACTCATGTAATGAGTATACATTCATACTCCTAATATATGTGGAGTCTGAATTAGGGTTGTGATTCTTGATGAATGTACTTGAAAACCCTAATCAGTTTAAAGGGAAACATTAACCCTAATGAAGGGTAATAATAATATTTGAAACCAAAATGGGTTAATAAAGGGAAACCCTACTCATATTGAAACCATGCTGGTAGCATGATATAATGAGCATAACTAAGTGTGAGCTATGATGTTTCATATAAAACTGATTACCTAGGTCTTATGACCTAGAAATAGTTGTTGCCTAGTGAGAGGTGACAACATGTGTAATGGCCTTGTGAGCCATGTGAAAAGTTGTTTCCTAGTGAGAGGTGACAAAATGTGTAATGGCCTTGTGAGCCATGTGAACAGTTGTTTCCTAGTGAGAGGTGACAAGATGTGTAACAACCTTATGAGCCATGTGAATTGTTGTTGCCTAGTGAGAGGTGACAAGATGTGTAATGACCTTGTGAGCCATGTGAATAGTTGTTACCTAGTGAGAGGTAACAAGATGTTTATAAAAGTCTCATGATCTATAGATTAATGTAAGAGATGATAATGTTTAAAGTCAACCAAGGAACTGGGAAACCCTTAACATAATAATAATAATAAATGGTTATAGCCAAATAAGGGCTATAATATTTTTTTATATATGCTAAAAAGAGATATGAGGAATACTTGTATCACATAAAGGATGTGAATGTGTATGATGGTTTGACTAAGGGATAATGCTTAGCAGAGGTGATGTGGTGTTTAATGATGAGTTTAAGGGATTGATATCCCATGATGAAAATGAAAGGGAAACATAAAGGTATTTCAACTCTTATGGAATCCTTAGCAATATGTACATGGTCTCACAGGGTTGGCATAGTATAATGCCTGAATGAACTCATAGGATTGGTACAATCCAATACCTGGCTGTGATCTCACAAGGTTGGTATAATCCAATGCATGGCTGTACTCTCAAAATGATCTCACAGGGTTGGCATAGTCCAATGCCTGGATGAAGTCACATGATTGGTACAATCCAATACCTAGCTATGATCTCACAGGGTTGGTATAATTCAATGCCTGGCTATACTCTCAAAATGATCTCACAGGGTTGGCATAGTCCAATGCCTAGCTGAACTCATAGGATTGGTACAATCCAATACCTGGCTGTGATCTCACAGGATTGGTATAATCCAATGCCTGACTGTAATCTCAAAATGATCTCACAGGGTTGGCATAATCCAATTCCTGGCTGAACTCACAAGATTGGTACAACCCAATACCTTCCTGTGATCTCTATTATGGCACAATCCAATACCTGGCTATGATATCTAGAATGGTACAATCCAATATCTGGCTGAAATCTTACAAAATCAATATCTGGTTAGCAAATTGGATGAGGCCAACAGATAGAAATGAGAATGATTCATGGTCATCATACGATGATAATATTATCACATGATATGCTTGAGATGTTGGCATAATATGATGGGTAAATGATATACATGTTCTTTCATATTCCTTATAAAGTGAATAGATGATTTACTGCTCTATTATAGACAGTTACAATCCTTTGAAAAGATGATAAATATTTTAATATGCTTATCCACAATGATTAACCTTGCTTATTAGTATAAAAGAACCTCTGCTCAGTTTTATACTATTTATCTGTGATAATAACATTGTTGGCAAAGAGTTATATCTCTCGTTGGGACAATTATCTCACCCCGTGGGATCCACATTTTTTTAGGTGGATGTGCACGAGGGGGGTTGAGACCATATTGCAGAGGGAGAACAACAGCAGCAGGGACAGCAGTGATAGCTCAGGTTGAGTGTACAGTCTATCGTGTCTTGTAGATAGAAGTCCTATGTGTCGTATTTGTACTCTCAGGTCCTTGGATTTAGTGCGTGATGGTTTTATGAACAAACTGAGATTTTGTTTTATATGCCTCGAGGTTTTATGTTACTTCAGTACATGTTTGACAAAGCAACTGTTATATGTTAACCTCGAGATGAGATGGTATAGTATATGTACAATGTGAAACCTAATGTATATAAAGTTTTGGTTCTTTAATTAAGAGTTTTCCAAGAAATAGATCTCTTTGCAAAAAAAAATGGTTTTCTTTTTAGTGATTTTTGTTAATCCACTGTTTATGGTTATTCCGCATTGTTAGTGATGATTTAGCTATCAGTTTTGTGGCAGTTGTTACAAAGTTTGGTATCAGAGCTTAAGGTTCGCTGAGTCTACAGAGACATAGGACTAAGGTGTTGAGTCTGTTCTAATGTTCTCCAGTATATCTTATAGTGACTTCTGCTTATGTAGAAGGAGGTATATAGCTTAAAGATGTCTGGGGAACATGAAGATCACATTGCTGAGAGAAATGTTGCTGCACCAGTAGGAGGTGCAAGGGATCATGCAAGAGAGGAATCCATGCCTGCGAATCCCCATTTTGATGAAGCTATGATAGAAAACCCAACCTTTCATACTCTTTTTGGGCAAGTCATGACCACAGTGAAGTATATGGCAGACCAGATGCCAGCACCAACACCTAGGGCACCGGTTCCCAATGAGGGACATGTGTCTGGTAAGACTTTTGAACGACTGCATCGTGTAGGAGCTATATAATATGCTGGAATAACTGAGCCAACAGATGCTGATTTATGGCTCACTAAGTTAGAAAAGGCTTTTAAGATCCTTAGTATTCCAGATGCTGACAAAGTCAAACATGCCATTTACCTTTTAAAAGGCAGTGCTGGTCATTGGTGGGCTATAAAAGAAGTAAAGAGGAATGATGAAGAGGTTGGTTGGGAAGAATTTCATCAAGAATTTGTCAATAAGTATTTCCCACAAACATATTTAGACAAAAAGATCTCACAGTTTGAGAAGGTTCGACAGGGAACCATGTCAATTAATGAATATGAAGCTAGGTTCATGGAACTTTTGCCATTTTGTCCTCAAGTGGCTCCTACTAAACATGAGAAGATTTGATGTTTTGAGAAAGGATTGAATGCTGAGGTGTCTATCCCGACATCTGTAATAGAAAGTAGAGAGCGGTTCACCACATTTGTGGAATCTGTCTTGAGGATAGAAAGGTCTGTGACAAAGAAACATGATACAAACCTCAAAAGGAAGTCTAAACAATCACATGAACAATGGATTGGTGGTACTAAATAGCTAAAGTCTTCAATATCACCGATTCAACCACAATATAGTACACCAATGCAACGGTCACCAAGTGAGATCCGAGCTTGCCATAAATGTGGAAAAATAGGACATCTGAGGTGGCAGTGTCCAAAGGAGAAATAATAAGGTGACCTGACAACCAATACACTAGATAACCTGTAAAAAGATAATACGTCAGATAGAACTTTTCATTCTGAAGTATCTTTTCTTTTTCTTCTCTCTACTTACTAATTATAAGAAAGGTAGTTGATGTTTAGCTTCATTTAATTAGTCCTATGAGGACAAGAGGAGAAGATAACAAGGATGAGAACCTATGTTCAGTCTAATATTATCTTATATGTTTTGAAATTTCTCTCTTCATGTAGAAAGGGAAGAGATACAAAAGAAACAACCAGAGAAAATTTGAGATACTAAGTAGTAAAACTTAAAGGGATGAAACATAATATAAAACAAATGCATACTACCTAATTTTAGTTCTTGAATACCCTGTCCAGGTATTCATCTATTGAAGGCAAGGTAAGTATGGAATTCTTAGATTGCTATCCTTTTGATTACTCTGATCAAGTAGTCATTTTGAGACAATCTAAAGAGCATAATGAAGTAGAAGATGTGGCATGGATATTTATACCACATCCTAATTGATATATTAAGGAATATGAGTTAATTATAGATCAACTTATAAACAAAAGGAAATGTTTAGTATAATGAATACCTTGGTCTGAGGACCTTGAGGTAACAGTCACCTGATGAGAGGTGACAATGCTCAGTGATGGACTAAGGGTTGGAATACCCCGATTTAGTAATCATGATGATGATTATGCTAAGGGATGATGATATGTAATCATCTTTATAATTCCTATGCTAATGCAAAGGAACCTAAGAGGAAATAAGATTGAATGACACATGAACAATTGAAAGTTTATGTAATACTCAAAGAAGGTGATAATCTCTTTTATTTAATAAACAACCCTAAATAATGATGGGGTGATAAGAAGGATTATATTTCCTTGTGTTTTCTTTCCCTTCTGGGACATGACAATCAAGTAAGTCGTATGATAATGTGCATGGATTAGAAGATGGATGCTTTGAAAAGTATCAGCTAGTCTTGGATTTTAGTTCCAAGACAAAGAATGTGTGTTAAGTAATGCCCCTAGATGAAAGAAATGTCCTATTATATGTTTGGTTTTGGTAATAATAATAGAGGATGGAAATGATAAGATGTAATATGTTTTTGACACATGTAACTAATACCAAGGTAAGGACTTCTAGTATCCAAGAAGTTTTAAAGGCATGAGATGGTGAGGACATGAATCCTAATAAAATGATTAATTCTTGGTTACCTAGAAAGGCCAACTTTGAGATTGGTTTGGTTACATATGATGATATGGACATCATATGTTAGGGATTTATGCTTTGCATAAACATGACATCAATAAGGATGTACTAATTGAAAGAAACAATTGTAGAATCATTGTGGGAAAAGCTTATCAAGCTAAAATTAATTCCTTAGAATATCCCTATCTATATCTGTTAAAGCAACTTATACATAACATCTAGAGATACCTCCGAGATAAGTTCTTCATTGACAAGTAGCCTCTCCTTATTATAAGACTTGTAGTCTCAAATGAATGACAAAAGGTAACTCTAGTCTGGGAAGGATAGTTGAGCATGACAGATTCTATGATAACCATGTGTGAAAGAACTTTGTGCTGGCCAAAGTTATATGGCATCTCCATGACATCAAGATGTTATGTGGATATTTGATGATATGATGCATGAATGAAAATTGTCTTCCTTCATCTGGGATTTTGGGGACAAAATCCTTGTTAGGGGTTTATAACTTGTAATGACCCTGGCCTAGGTAATGAGGTAACCCTATTTGTTTTGGCTAAGTAAGTTGATAAGAAATTTAATATAATCCTCTAAGGTGTTTTGTTATCATGCGACACACTTATGTACCAAGTTAGGTCCTGATTGAATGCCGTTTGAGCAATGTTCCTTTGTTTTGGACCAAAGTGCAATTTACCCAAGAGAGGGGTTATATTGCAATATGTCACATGTTGAACGTGCCCTACAAGTTCTATAATTATAAGAAAGAGAATGATGATAAGTGGTGGCTTGTGGAAAGCCTAAATACCAAGTTTGAATTATTTGAATAATGCTAGTACCTTGTGCACCAATTTTGGTACGAATTATAATTTACCCAAAATGTAGGGTTGATATGCAAATTACCACATCTAGAGTGTCCCTCCTCCCTCCTAGTATCATATAGAGGAGATATAAATAAGGAGGCATCATGTTTGAATCATTTATCAGTGTGATACTCTTGGTAATGAAAAGACCAACAAAGTGTTGAATGTGAAACCCTAATTTGAACTTGTATCTAGTTGTAGAGTCCATATGAGAATGCCTATCGGCCATAGAGACATAGAGGGAGTCTCATATCGGTTTGTGAACTCTTGGACTTGTCCATGACGAGCTAAGCACCTCAAGGAGGTGAAGTGTATCGGTTTACAACTTCCTTGGAAAAGTTGTATCAGGTTGTGAATAAAGTGGTGATTGAGTTGAGATATCTTATCCAACAAGATAACTAATGGCTGAAATATCATCTCTAGATTATCCTCAAGTGTTTTTCATGTCAATATAAATATGAGTGCATGCAAGGATAGGTGTCAACCATGCATGGACACGTGGCACCTAGTATCTTAAAATGATGACACCTCATATACACACATTTTCATGAACCTCAAGTATATATACCCTTCCTTTCACCCATAAGTGGAATTTTTCGAAATATATCACCCCCTTGCTCTTAGATATCATGCATAGAGTCTTGGTATCATGCAAAGGTGAAGGAGTATTGTGCATAGGGCCTTGGTATCGTCCATATCAAAGTGGTATCACCCATTGCAAAGTGATATCGACCAAGTGAAGTGATATCGGCCAAGTGAGGGATATCAACCATAAAGTGGTGATGTATCGGGCATAGTGTTGAGATCTCAAGTCTTGGACCTTTGAGAAGCTCACCCTCGACCTTGGGAATGTGAATCTTTGGAGCTTGGAGCTTTGAAGTTGCTCTTGAGGCGGGTTATATAACTTGAACCCATCAATATTATTATCTTTTCTTCAATATTGTTCAATTTATTGATTATTGTCAAAATTCGGATTTCCTTTGAGTTATTGATATAATCATGAGTTCCAATAAATAATTAGGACTGTTATCCATGGTTTTGAATAGTTAGATAATGATCTTGAGGTTGATGATGATGACATCATCATTGAACAATCCGATATGGGTTAAAGGCTTTTTGAAAACCGATATGGAATCTGATATAGAGGTCTACCCGATATGAAGGTAGTCATACTTTGTAAAATAGGTTATATGAACGATATGGAAGATTCCTATCTATAACCTTATACACAATACAAAGGTAAAGCAATACCTTTGCCTGATATGGGCAAAACCCTAGTTGAGGATATGGAAATCCGATATGTTGTGAAACCCTTTTCTTTTGAAAACTCGATATAACTTACTATGTTGAGATGAGTTGATAAGTAACTAAGTATTTAGCATGTAGTGCAACTATATAAGATGAATAGAACCATTGAAATGGTTAAGGACAAAAAGGAGGTTTGCCTAAGAGAGGTAAAACTGATATGGTGTCCAACACATATAAACCGATATGATGTTCAAAGGTGTAACCCGATCTGATACTTAAGATAGATAAACTGATATGATACCTAACATAAGACCATGATATGGTATCCGACATATGGAAAATATAATATGGGTACATGATATGATAACCCAAGATGAAATCCGATATGGAAATCCAAGAGGAAAACCGATATGATGGAAAACTGATATGGAAGTCTAAATTGAAAATTGATATGACCAACTAAGGTGAAGAACCAATATAATATTGTTTTGTATGAGATATGGTAAAGACATAATGGCATGCCTGATATGGTGTACTCTAGTACATGATATGAGGACCCAATACACCCCTATACCTGATATGGTGTTGAGTATACACCTCTAACCCGATATGATGTTGAAACTCATCATGGTGTTGTGAAACCTGATATGCAAACCCCTAAGGTTAAGTGATCCAACATGGATGCGTGATATTGTGATGAGGATACACCTCTATACCTGATATGAAAGCATACCTACACCTCAATACCCGATATGGAGGAAGCACCTCAATCCAATACACTTGATTAAGTGATACATGTAGTATGCCATGTCAAATAATACTTTAAGACATGAAGGGTTTCATGTCATTAGACCGTGACACTCTATCTGAATGAGCCATTTCGATGCTTCTTCTGGCCCCTTTCTCCCTTCAGCCTCAAACGAACACCCCCAACTATAAATAGGACCCCATGGAGTTCATTCCAAGTTTACTCATTCATGCTATTCTAACTCCTTACTATAGTTGAGTGTGTTGCAACCCTTTGAGTCCCTTTGTCTCTATCATTTACAAAGCATTTCATGATTATGAGTGAGTTAGGTATGTTGTAAGAGATCTCCCTCCATGTGCTTGTAAAACTCTTATTCCTTTCATCTTCCCAATCCCCTTTATCAAAGAGCAAAGGTTGAAGCAAGCTACTCTGACTGAAGGAGAACCTATTGCTGGTCTTCTTCAAAGTTGAAGAAGAGGTGAAGATCTTCTCTTGGTGAAGGAGAAGGGCAAGGCCAAGATTTAAGAAGAGTGAGTAAATCCTTCAAGGCCAAAGGCTTGATGCAAGTGTGTGTAAGTCCTTGTTGAAGGCTGAAGACATCTTGATCAAGTGGGTAAGTCCTTGTATAGGTTATAGACTCTTGTCTTGAGTAGGTAAGTCCTTGGATGTATGGTGGTCTCCTTGTATCTCTTATGAATGAATATAAGTATAGACGGATTGTAAAGTCCTAGAGGTTGACCTCTCGAGGTAGTGGATTGACTATCTCATAGTTTGGAGATTGGAACCACTCTAAACCACCTTGTCCAAGTGGATGTTTCAATCTCTCTCATCATTCCTTTGCTTGCTTAGATATGACTTCAAATTGTTCTAAAGATTTTGGTTTTGATTGATATAATTTGAAGGTTTAAATATTCTTGTGAGAATATTGAAGCTCTATTCACCCCTCCTCTAGAGCCCTAGATCCAACAAAGTGATGCAAATAATGGACCATAAAACCATAAATGGAGAAGCATGGGTTATATACATGATAGAATTATATATGAGTTGATCTAGTAGAAAATCCAATGATAAGTAAGTTGACAAATCTTGGTTTAAAATTTCACGTCATTAAAAAAAATGAGCTTGAAATTATTTGGCTTTTAAAGACAATAATGATTTAGGGTAGTATGTGTAATAATGATTGATCACTGGTTTTATCCAATAGTGGTTGTCATTTTTGTAAGGCATATTCCCATTCGATGTTTGACCCACCTAATCGCTAGAATGCACGTTTGTTAAGCATGGAGACTCAACCAAGTAGACATGGTTAGGTTTTAACCATGTGATATCTATCACACGATCCTAAGGTCATCTCTCACCTCTGATAAAAATGGAAGGGGAATGTCTCAAAGTCATGAATCACCTAGCCGTGAGGACCTCGTATTTTAAAAATCATGCAAGAAGTTCCTAGTGGAGGATTAGATTTGAATTGTTGGGGTTGTGGGACAACACTTCTTGGAGGTAGTTTCCTGGCTAAACTTCTTTCTCCTCACATCCCCAACAAACAACACCAAAACATTTGAAGGCAAAAAGAGTCTTGAGGATAAAACTAACAGAGCATTGTGGGAAGGAAGACCAATGTTGTTCTGTTGCGATCTTATCCCAATGCATGGATGATCCAATGCAAGCCCCTTACTTGCTCTACAAACTTGAAATCTAGTAGGTATACAACCGAGGTAGAGGAGCCATATAGAGGCACTTACTCTAAAGTTCTACCCTATGGGTAGTAGTTGGGTCCCTTCTAAAGATCCCTATGTGGTCAGGCATGAGCTAGAGTCGGCAATACGCAAAGCTCTCTATTTCATTAACCTTCTTCATCACGACAACTGGCGCACACCTATACAAGGTCTTGGAATCGGTTTAACCTGAATCCAGAGCAAGCCTGTTGTGATTCCATCTCTTTGACAAAGACAATTAAAGGGTATCATCACTACGTGTCTAAGGAGTGGAGGCATGAACCGTCCAGAAGCTAATTGTCATCATCTTTGAGTCCACAGTTTTACATGAGAAGCAAGAGAACATGACTTCTGTGCAAGACTCACAACTCATGGAGGGTGAGGAAAGTGGCATGATCCTATGCGGATAATGTGGGTCCATGTTCAGGCATATCCCACCAAAGCTCCATTTAAGAGGGATGATATTGGCTCTAACAAGAGAAGATCAACTTTAATTCTAGCCCTCAAATTGGACCTTGATGACCCAATTTCCACAACCATGTATTGTTCTTGCAAAAACCATAGAATTTAATTCAAGAATCACATAGGGTCGAACACTATACAATTTTTAATTGTCTTTTTGAGATATAGACAATGGGATAGGTTATAGAAAAAAAAGCTTTGTATCGTGAAGTTTCAGACTTAGTATAATTAGGGTTTAGGATTCAAATTAGATAGTATTGGGTTATAATTACAAGTTGATTAAGGGTTAAGCTCAAGAGTTTTGTAGGAACCTTGTTCCTATTGAAATCAAGTAAGTGGTCCATGCCTAGGGTTGTATCATACTACATCATCTGTACTTCTAGCATGTAAAATTCAAGTACTTAACGTACAAATCGTCACGTGACATAGAAAAGTTAAGTGGTATTCTTATCATGCATATCTTGTAAAGATATGCTAATTTTTTTTAATGCCTAAGATCATACCAGTGATATTTACCTCCTCATGATTGAGATCAATAAATAAATATGGGATCAAATCAATGAAATATACATCTTCATGGTTAATATTAGTAAAGAAATATGGGTGAATCCCTAAGTTAAGTTCAAATATAAATAATAAAAAATGTACACCTAAGGCCCTATTTGTGAACAGTCAAGGAAGGTTGGTTCTTGAAGAGCCCCCTTCATTCAGTCTCGGGTTGTGTAACCGCCAGCAAACTTTATGTGTGTTTAGTGATGCATGCACACCTCGTGTATTAATGAGTTATGTGCACACTATATGTGCATTCCGTGATGCATGCACGCCTCATGTGTGTTTAGTGAGTTGCATGTACACTTTATATGTGTCCAGTGATGCATGCACACCTTGTATGCATTTAGTGAGTTGCCTGCACATTTTGTGTGTATTCAACAGTGTATTCACACTTCATGTGTGTCTAGTGGTGCCTTCACACCTTGTGTGTGAATACTGAGATTAGATCAGGTTCATAGAGAAGGTAATGTATGCTAACTAAGTCAAGCATGCATCCTTGATAACACAAAGAATAATCATGTTCAATGTTTCAAAAATTTTAGCTTATTTTTATTTAATTCTTTTATTATAATGAAACCCAACCACTTACACTGATTTTGTCAGATGCATGGTTTATTTGCACATAGGTGGTTTACAACATGGGATAACTCTCAAGAGGTAGATGTATGTATGAGTGCAAGACCTGGTGGGGGGGGGGTTCTATCTATACAATATAAGGAGGTGTATCTAGGTTTCCATATTTTGATGTATTACATTCTCTTGTTGTAAGTTTAGTGATAAGAATGTATATGAAAATCAATGTAAACTATATCATGTAAAAAGAATTATATTACTGCAACAAAAGATATGATATGTGTGACATTATGTGAGTGTAATCTTGATGATATATGCTTCCTTATTGTTATATATGGATTGCACTAGGGGGAATCTACAAAAAGCATATTTTCCCCTATTAGAAGGTGGGAGATGATGACACATAGGTTTGTTTCTCCCCCAATCATCCACTTTTACTTATTAGTACATCCATCCTCTCCAAACTTCTTCCTTCCCTAATCGACGACTCTCAACACCAACCCCCTTCCATTCAATGTAGGAGACAACTTTAGGGCTTGAGGTGATATTTTTCCAAAAGGAAACCCCTATATGGAAAATTTGTTCTTGTTTTTCCTTTTTAATTTGTGAGCAATAAACCTATAGTGTTTCTCATACCAGATTTTGAGTTTATTGGATACATTATTACATTTTCCCAATCCACTAACTCATTTTAGCCTTACAGATTACGTGATCAAAATAATGGACGTCTAAATAGTCACTAAAGGTGAGGTAGCCTTTCTAAAAGGTAATTGGGTAAGAAATGTGAGGTTTATTGGTTTTGGTTTTTATTTATTTTAAATCTATTATATTTGTTCATGTAACCCTTCACCATATGACTATAGTCAAAAACTTAGTAAACACCCTTAGTCCACTGCATTCCCTCTTTTTTTCCTCTCAACACCGTTGCACTCTCCTCTTGCTTGCAGATCGATTCATCTCTGTCACTAACACAACTACTAGATGGACCTTGGTCACTAAAAGACACAAAGCTTCTCGTAAACCTATCAGATGTAGAAAGTGCTATCGAGTTGTACATGCAAAACATCATTGTACCTTTCCCACTTTTTTTTGCATGCAAGGGATATTTTGCTACTCCTACTCTTGTCCCAAATCAATCAACATGCCCTTTGTCCATAGATGATCCAGCTTCATGCATTACTTACATGTCTTAGGAGATATACACCAAACCAACATTCAACTCATCGTTACTTATTTGAACCAAGTTCTAGCATACTCTCTTCCCACCCATAAGAAAATTCTAGATTCCCTGCTAGCCTTAAACCCTTTCCATGATCTTCATCATTTTGGATGAGTTAAGATACAAACCACTCTATCCCCCTATCCTTGGTTTCCGCATGCATCTTTCCTTTAACCTAGTCATTGTCTAGTCACTTCACTAATACAGAAAATGCTTTTTATAACGGTAAAAACATAATAGTTTTGTTGTTGTGCTGTAGTTAGCATGTTTATTCCAATAGGTTTATTTGTATATTGTTTATTATATATTCTATACAACACAAGTTATATACAAAAGGCCAAACCCGTTGTAGTGCACATCAAACATATAACTTTGTTAAGGTGTTGTAATAGACTTTAATATCACAACATACTCAAATATATTGTAAAAGATCATAATTACACAATATGCTCTAACATGTTGTAATAGTCACATATGCTAACCTGTTGTAGTAGATGATAATTACACAACATATTCTAAATCATTGTAATATACCATAATCACACCATTATTTCACATGTTGTAATAATACATGTTCTAATAGACCACAATCACACAACATGTTATAACATGTTATATACAAATATCACACAACAAGCTCTAGTCTAATGTTGTATACCACAATTCACTACTAGAAAATGAGGTTGATAAATATACTTTTATTTCCACACTTTAAAAAAGTGTCTCGCACAACAACATAGAGAATTTGATCCCAGTGGACGAGGATGGTGGAGGGACACAAATTGTAAGTCTTATTCTTTCCCCATATTTTCTTTTCCCAAAGCATGGGATCACACTAAATTTAGCGACTTATTATTATTCCTTATTTCCCCCTTTCCATGTTGCTTCCTCTCTATTCTCTCAACTTCTCTATCTTCAAGCTTTCCTTTTTCTCTGAATCCCTTCTCCACCTCTTACCTTTACCTTTTTCTTTTGATGTGGTGATCTTTTGATCTTCTTCAGGGATTTACTGGCCATTTGCACATAGACCCCATACGTGGGCTTAGAAGGTAGAACTAGTTTTGCTTGTCACTTTCCCTTTCCATATTCATTCTGCTTTGTTCTATCCATATCATGGTCTTCCTCCTTTTCCTTTTATCAGAATCTTTCTATGCTTGTTCCCTTTCCCCTTATTTCTTATGGCATTCTTCTAATCTTCTTCACAAATTTACTGGTCACTTGCACTTAGCCTCCTTACATGGACTCAAATGGAGCACCACGGGGAATAAGTAACAAAGACCATCCTATAGGTATCTCATAGGGGTGGTGGTGTGCGGATGAATGGACAACACCCAAAAGAGCAATCTCGCTCTAACTATCAAAAAGACTTTCATAGATGAGAGGGGTGAATAAATACAAAAGTGTGAACTTTCTCTTGACAATGTGGAGGTTCTTATTAGATTTTTCTAATATCAGTAGGACCACTACTAAAAATGTTATTATTTTTTATGGTGGGTCCATTAACAAAATTATCATGGGCCTAGGCTCAACATATTTACACATGGTTGTTGTTCCCAACTAGGTGCACACACCAAAAAGCCAAAAAAAACTCAAATTGCAAACTATTTTACCCATGAGAAGGATCACTTTTTTTGTTTTTCCCATCCATCCCCCATGACTCACTAGCGTCCATAGGTCTAAAAGTACAAAACTTGATGATCAACCTCCCCTCTCCAAAAAATAGCTCCCATAATTTTAGCTCAAGCTCACATCTGTTTCCCTTGCAACTGCAAATCCTCTTCAATGCCACCTCCTAAGGGCGACATCGAGTCAGAGAAATCATTTTTCCTATACAATTGAAGTGTCCAATCGAAGATCCCCACAAACTCCATTGTATGTCTCATACTCGATTAAGGACTACTCTATGGCTTTTCCTCTACAACATAAACCAACTCGACTCCAAGAGTCCCGACGACTACTCTAATCTCCTCGTCTATAGTAGATCAATGATTTCTAGGATTTTACAATGAGCAATTTGTTCTAGAGCCTCTGCCTCCCCGTCTGAACTGGACCCTGAGTGTCTAGTCTATGAAACTTCTTTGTCCACCATACTTCTTCATGAGAATTCTACTTCACCGACTTCTTATCTTCCCTCTAACTCTTTGGAACCTCCAACATGATTCCCCTCCCTGACACTGCTTTAAATATGTGATTCGTGTTGATTTGTGTCTACCAAGGCTACATCACTCTCAGTGTACTTGGTCAGACTATGCTATTGCAGCTCGAGCATGGAATCTACAATGACGTGTTAGGTCCCCCACAATGATGTGCTAGGTCCCTAACTCCCCCATTTAATCTATTTATGTTTGTATTATCATCATAATCCATATTCAGAAAATATGAAACACGACAGTGGTATTATAGTCATAAACCATTTGTGACATGGCTATATAATTTATAAAGACTCTATGAAGAGTATCCTTTTAGACTACCAATTCTGCATCCCCTATCTTTATAGCATCTCATATGATTCATGATATGCTTCTCTCCATGTTATATATTCTAAACCTAATACAACTCCAACTTATTTGGTATTGAATAACATGTGTTATTTCCTATATGTACATGTATGCTTGTGCGCTTACAAATTTGTTTAGGAGTATCTCCATCGGTGCAAGGCCCCTAAACTTGATTAATAAGTTACACAAGATTAATTATCATAATTTAATTCTTATAACACTAATCTAACCTTGTTATATGCTTTGAAATCATAACACAAGCTTAAGTTTCAAATTTGGTCCAATTTGGACACTGTTTGAGCAAGTTATGCAATTTTATGCACATTTTGGTCTTTTCTACAATTTACCCAATTGAGAGGTTTTTTTTTGCAATTTATCACTTGCATTATGTTCCTTGGATACTCTCTCATCATTATTGATATTTTTGAGCCATGGGGAACCTGTTTAAACCTTGGTTTGAAGGTGTTTTCTACAAGGGTATTTTAGGGGTATTTTAGGGTTTACCCCATCACGGATGAGCTACCTTTAGTAGCTATCAACTAATGAATTATTTGATTGGCTGGGAAATTTGACAAAGGAAAGCTAAGCAGGTCTATACACATGGTGGGGGAGCTTCTTGTGTGTGTGCTTATATATTCTTAATAAATTAAGGCCATGGACACTTGGATAGATACTAGAACTTAAACTTTTTCTTTTTCTTTATCTTAAAGTTTCATATACTTATCCCCAAGCACCAAAACGAGCCATTTTATCTCCACCACTTCCCTCCTTCTCCCAACCTCATTATCCCTCTGTGCTGCTGCGAATTTTTCTGTCCAAGGTAGAAGAAAGGGGGGATCTTCTTGGAAAAAGGATCTAGGGTTGCAATTGACTTCATTTTAGGATTGAAAAAGCTTCCTTCTAGTGATCTTGACCTAAAAGAGTAAGAATTCCCTTCTTTCCTCCATTTATTTATTTTTTATCCTTCCTCCTAGCATTCTCCAGGTTGAAACCTTACTGTTCCATGGTAGAAATTTCTCTAAAGCTCTAAAACCCTACCTTTCTTGCTCCTTATGCTTAGGGTTTGCTCATTTGATGAAGAAAGGTGCTAGATGGACAAATTCATATCTTATTCTTGGATTTTCTACATAACCTTCCTGAGTTTTCCTCTATGTGGGGTTTCATCTTCTCATTATAGGCAAGTTTTATAACTTGCTCCACATTTATTGCTTACCATAAGCTTTCTAGATCATGTTCTTGCTTGAAAATGATGACCCATGCACTAGGCTGTAGTAGCTTGACCATATGTGTCACTGTGGCGGACCCGTACTGACCGGGGGCAGAGAATATATTAGGAGTCTGGCTCTTCCTAGATCTTGTATGCACTGATTGCGACCAAGCGGTGGTCAGTGGGAACTTGAGTGGTATCCTCAAATTCCTCAGGGCACAATAAAAGATGTAATACAGTCATATAGCATATCTATTTAGGGTTATACATGACACTTCACATTGGATGATAATCCTTGTTTGTTCTCTTTACGTAAAGATGATGCTTAGTGAAATTAAGAGATAGTAGATATACTTATGTTGTGGATATACTTAATATTGTAGATGCGTACATACAATTTCCATGATTATGTTGATAACTATACTGCTACTACTAATTATAATCATGATGCTAGCTATCTCATGTTGTTAGTTATGTTTAGCATGCTAGCCATGCCTTTGTAACTACAGATGCATATAATTCTAATCATGCTTATCCAGATAATTGTGCTTATGTTGTTAACTCTTTTTATGATGTTGATATGTTCAACCTATTAGACATGCTAATGCTGTTAGCTATGCTTATGTGGATAGACTTATTCATAATGATAGAGATTATATGTTACTAGACTTGCTCATGATGCTAGATATGCATATGCTACTGAATTGCTTATATTGTCAACAAGATAAAGGATGATAGTTTGGCTAATGATGATAGTTATTATCTGCTCCTTTATGTATTTTGTTAATCATTAGTGCTACAGAGCTTATTTTTTATATCTAATTAAACGGCTTAACTTTTTAATTACTTAAAAATGTTGTAATCAATAATCGTTTTTGGAGGTTATTATCTCTCGCTGGGACATGGGTCTCACCTTTGTGGTTTGCTACATTTTTTTTAGGTAATAGAAAGTGATGAAAACAAACATGTGGTAGCAAAGAGGATCTATATTAATGAATCTTTAAGAAAGTTGATAGATGTCTAGTTTATCCTAGAGTCATCCCTGTACTCTCAGGTCTGGGCAGGAAAAGTTTGTATATGGTGTTTCAAACAAATCCAACTTTTGTTAGCATTTTAATCCTTGTTTGTGTGGCATATATGAATATTGTTCTCCTGTGTATATATGTTGTGGCTAAGGCGATAGAACAATTTGTATCAAATTCTTGGCATAGTATGGATACAAGAAATATGTTGGGCTCTTATACAAATGTTTCTGAGCAGGTGTTGATGTTGAAATCGATTTTAATTTACCCATATTTTTGGGTATGTGATTAATTAATGATTGATTGTATTTTATGTTTTGAGTAATCGCGTTTAGTGTAACATGTTCTCACAAGTTGGTATCAGAGCTTTAGGTTCATTGAGTCTACATGGACACTAGCAATTAAGACTAGGATGATGTCTAAGTTAGGAACGTGACACAAAAACATGATGCATACTGCCTAATCTCAATACTTGGATGCCCTGACCAGGTATTCAATTATTGAAGAAAGGTATGTATAGAACTCTTAGATTGTTATCTTTTTGATTACTATGACCAAGTAGTCATTTTGAGACAATCTAAAGAGCATAATGAATAAGAAATCATGGTGTGAATATCTCAATCCTACCTTAAAGAAGATGAGAATTGCATCATTATCTATCAAAACTTGAATGTTTGGTAACTATAAGAGAAAGATACAACACCATGAAATCTAAATCTGAATATAAATAAGGAAAATAGGAGTTCTTGAAGATGTGATTCAAGAAGATAATAAAGTAAACGACAGATAAGTCTATGCTTATAAAGTGAATCAAGGTATTAAATCCACATAAGATGGAAAGGACTCCTATAACAAGTAAAAAAAAGAGAAGATAAATGGGAACAATGACAAAGGAATAAGGTGGAACCTGAGTTAATCTCAGACCAACCTATGTGTGTAAGAAAGTGTTAAGTAAAATCAGAATGACATGTGAAAGAAATTAAGGGAGGTGATCCTTGTTTAATGAAGAAAATGTGGAATATGAGTATTTACCTATTGATAAGTGCTTGAAAAATATAACAAAATAAGAGAACATACCCAAGTGTGATAAAATTCATCAAAGAAGGAGTAATGAGATATGTTAATCATGATGATTCCTATGCTAATGGCAAGGAACCCGAAATGAAAAAGGTAAAATGATACATAAGAAGTTTTAACCTACATAATGAAAATAGAATTGGTTACCTTTCTACTAGTGACCCTTGAAAAATACTACTATGGTATGGGAAGTGTGTTTCCCTTTGTGTCTTTCCTTTCTAGGGCACAACTTTCAAGTGGATCATTGCCACTTGGTACGTGTTAATTCGCTAGAAGCATGAGGGTGGATAGCTTATTATAGCATAAGGCTGCTTGGGCTATGGTTCCAAGATCATAAAGTTTGTGATGAGATTGCTTTTGAGCCTTCCAATAATTTGGGAGACTCCTCTTATATGTTTTGAAATTTATTATGTTGGTAAAAGTAGATGAGAGAAGGATGTGGGTTCCTTATAGCACATGAGGTGGATACCAAGGTAATGAATCCTAGTATCCAAGATGTATTAACTGTATGGGAAGTATGTGAAGGTTGGAGATGTTTATTAAATGAACATTCCAAGTGTTCTTCCCCTTAGAGAGAGAGAGTTGATGATGACCCTCTAAATGTTATTTGGAAGGAAAAAAAGTGATTCTATAATATTGTCTATGGTTCAGTGATAGTTGGGCAAGACCACTATCAAGGATATATGGTTGTTGGTCAATAGATATGTGATACTGTATTCCTTTAAGATAAACCCATGATCAAATATCAATGAATAAGAGTAAGATTGGATGAAATAATTCATATGACCATGATGAGTTTAGAGTTATGTCGTTTAGACTAACCAATGTACAAATATAATTTATGAATTGGAGGAACATAGTATTCCAGTCATGTCATACAAGTTATATCAAGCTTTGAATGATGACATGTCAAATTATTTCAAATATGGTAAAAAATATGACTAATATTTCTTCAAAAACCTTAGGGTTGCTGAAGCACCAATAGCTATGAGACAAGTTGAACAAGAGTGAGATGGGGTTGATTAAGTGTCTTTATGGGGATCATGATATGTCTTCTAAGTAGGTTGTGTAAATCCTAGTAAGGTGAAGATAGTGTTGTTGTTTCACCCCTAACAAGGTTGACTATGAATGATGTTTCCTTGTATGGAATGACAGATGCATGTCAGCATTTCTTTTGATGCTGAAAAAGAACTAACAAGAGTTCTTGTGTCAGTGTATTAAAAAAAGATGGATACATTGCTTTTTTTATGCTTCAAGGAATGGTATGGGACACATGGAATGATTGGTAAAAATCTTGAAAGTATGACTTTTGATTAATTTGTTGATACAATAGATATAATTTTAGGATGATAGCTAGAATTTAAAGTTGAACATTACTACTAGAGTTGTACAGATGACACAACAAGTTTCTACATTCCATATTGAGAATGTCTTCTTAGGCGGGGGTTTTGGTGTTAACCCAAGATGAGATATGTATGAATGATGTGACATAACCATTATATTCAAGTAACCATGTGAAGGGAACATGATGAGGTGCAAAGTAAGTACCCATCTTTGTTTACCTTGTATTTCGGGGACGAAATCCCCGATAGAGGTTTATAGTTATAAGGCCCCTAAACTTACTTAATGAGTTAAATGCTCTTAATTATCATAATTTAATTCTTATAACCCTAATATAACCTTGTTATATGCTTTGAAATCATAAAAAAAGCTTAAATTTCAAATTTGGTCCAATTTGGACACTGTTTGAGCAAGTTATGCAATTTTATGCACATTTTGGACTTTTCTACAATTTACCCAATTGAGAGGTTTTTTTGCAATTTATTACTTGCATTATGTTCCTTGGATACTCTATCATCATTATTGAGATTTTTGATCCATGTGGAACCTATTTAAACCTTGGTTTGAAGGTGTTTTCTCTAAGGGTATTTTAGGGTTTACCCCTTCACGGATGAGCTACCTTTAGTAGCTATCAACTAATGAATTATTTGATTGGCTGGGAAATTCGACAAAGGAAAGATAATCCGGTATATACACATGGTGGGGGATCTTCTTGTGTGTATTCTTGTATATTCTTAATAAATTAAGGCCATGGACACTTGGATAAATACTAGAACTTCAACTTTTCCTTTTCTTTATCTTAAAGTTTCATATACTTATCCCCCAAGCACCAAAACGAGACATTTTCTCTCCACCACTTCCATCCTTCTCCCAAACTCATTCTACCTCTGTGATGTTGCAAATTTTTCTATCCAAGGAAGAAGAAAGGGGGGATCTTCTTGGAAGAAGGATCTAGGGTTGCAATTGACTTCATTTTAGGGTTGAAAAAGCTTCCTTCTAGTGATTTTGACCTAAAAGAGGAAGAATTCCCTTCTTTCCTCCATTTATTTCTTTGTTATCCTTCCTCCTAGCTTTCTCCAGGTCGAAACCTTGCTGTTCCATGGTAGAAATTTCTCTAAATCTCTAAAACCCTACCTTTCTTTCTCCTTATGCTTAGGGTTTGCTCATTTGATGAAGAAAGGTGCCAGATGGACAGATTCATATCTTATTCTTGGATTTTCTACACTACCTGCTCGATTTTTCTTCTGTGTGGGGTTTCATCTTCTCATTAGAGGTAAGTTTTATAACTTGCTCCATGTTTATTGCTTACCATAAGCTTTCTAGATCATGTTCTTGCTTGAAAATGATGATCCATGCACTAAAAAGCTATGCTTGACTTGGATTTCGATTTTTATAATGTTCCCTATTCTGATTTCAGTTATATATGAACCTGTGATCATGTGTACATTATTCCTAAGGTATAATATGACTTGGATCAGGTTGGTTTGACAACCTATGGAACTAAGCACCTATCAACGAATGGTCAATTTCAGGGTTTTAAGCTGATTTCTTCTATAGACCCATGACCCGATGATGGTACCATTGCAACAATCCTACGGTTTTATCTTCATGAAAACTGATTTTCGTGATCAAAGGTGTCATATGACGTTGACAACCTATGGTCACCCCCCCTTATGTCAAGTTTTGGATCAATTAGAAGTTTCATGATCAACCTTTAAGTACCCTAATAATGTTATCAATCAATGATGACATTAGCTTAATATTTGATGCTGATTAATGAATATAATGCTGCTCTAACAACCTATGATAGCTTAATGGTCACCAATGATGGTGGATCAGATCTCCAAAACCTATGGTGAGTTAATCATATAGTTGTAGCATCAATTAAGCCTTATACCAATGGTTTCTTGGGTCAGTTCATGGAATGGTCATACCTATACTGTAATTGATGGTTTTAACGTATGAACTTGACCCAACGGTCAAGATCTAATGTTTATTACTCCAATAAAGTGAAATGATGGTTAATGTAATATGTTGGTCCTAATAATGTGATTTAGATGGTTTCCTTTATATGATCAACTTAAGGAGCTTACCTGTTGACATTGGATAGCTTGTTTTTAAATGAACAATCGATTGTGGGTTTTACCCTACTCTTAACAGAACCCTTATTGTTGTTAACCAAAGGATGTCTAGGGTTAAATGGTGACTTTATAGATCACAACTCAATAACATCATATATGATTATTCAACATGTTTACTTATGTAAACAACCAATGATCTTACCTTTTAAACATCCAATGGTTCTGGGTGACATTGTGGTATGGAAATATGGGTTGAATGATGATGGAACAAATGGAGGGTTACCCTTAATAAGGTAGTCTTACCTATTCACTCATATGAATAGAAGGGATGATAACCATATTGTGTTGATATGTAACCCTAATGAGGTATAGCTTCTTATACCTAGCTTTAATATAACTAAATGATGGTAATTGGGTATGAATAGTCTGTGAATGACTAATACAATCATGATATACTCTGTTACTGTTGTTGAAACCCTAGTATTCTATAACCTAATGGTTATACCTTGATTTATGTGTGGGCTCATACTTGAGAATAGTATGGAATGTGATGGTTATGCTTCACCTTATGCATCCATGATCCAATAAGGATGTCGTGAGTTAGGGTTTGGGTATGAGTGCTGATTAGTAACATTGATATAATTTATCATGTTGAACCTAACTCTAATGAAAATAGATAAATATGAGTATTCATGTTTAACATTCTTATATGATGGAATGATGGTAGAATAACCTCCTTAACATGATCATAACCTTAATGTGTTCATTGGTGGTTATCATAGCCACATGGTCAATACTTTCTTATGCTAAACATGTGCATTATGAATATGATGAGTGTTAATCATGTCTAGATTCCTTGCATGTTGATGTAATAAAGGAATGTTCTTAATGTTAATATAACCCTGATATGATTGTTTATGAATATCTCCTAGCTCATTAATGTAATATTGTGCTGATCTAGTGTATTATATGTAAGTGATGGTATTGAGCCTTGTTATAAGGCATGGAAAGATAATGATGATCTTGCAGGGAATAGTATGATGGTCTTAATGACCTTTGGGCGTGGTTGAACCCTTAATGAGGTGTAATGCTCGTGTTGATAAGGGTTGATACCCTGTGATATAGTGGAAAGGATTTATATCTTGTGATAGTATGATGACTAGTGTGGTCTCATGAATGGCAAGTGAATAGTACCATGTGATGATGAGATGAGAAATTATGTTTCACACATTTTATATCTTTTGAAGTTGTGATATTTATATGCTTGTTATAAGTGAATTAGGGTTTGTATGTCCACTTGTTTGATGCATCCTTAATTCACCCAATTGGCATAACTAATCAAGTGAAACTCTAATCATGTAGTGCCCTGTGCCATAGATCCATCTGAGTGTCAGAACTTGCCAAATGGTGAAATGAGTATTCCTAAGGGAAAGTCGGAGCACATACCGATGAGTATGCAGGGTGCTTGTCATCCTAAATTCAAGTGTTTAGGGAGGATGACTGTGGTCATACCTAGCCCTCAGTTTGAGAATGGCTACAGTCATGTCTTAGTGATTATATATGTGATGATATTGGAGGATAACTGTGGTGTACCTCGGATGGTAGGGTATGCGTACCCACCTCTTTTCACTAGTTTCGTGACTTGTACCAAGGATGGACTAGGCTATAGTAGCTTGACCTTATGTGTCACAGTGGTGGACCCGTACTGACTGGGGGCGGAGAAGATCTTAGGAGTCCGACTCTTCCTAGATCTTGTATAGCATTGATTGCGACCAAGCGGTGGTCAGTTGGAACTTGAGTGGTATCCTCAAATTCCTCAGGGCATAATAAAAGATGTAATACAGTCATATAGCATATCTGTTTAGGGTTATACACGACACTTCACATTGGATGATAACCCTTGTTTGTTCTCTTTACATAAAGATGATGCTTAGTGAAATTAAGATATAGTAGATATACTTATGTTGTGGATATGCTTAAGATTGTAGATGCGTACATACAGTAGCCATGATTATGTTGAAAACTATACTGCAACTGCTGATTATAATCATGATGCTAGATATTTCATGTTGTTAGTTATGTTTAGCATGCTAGCCATGCCTTTGTAACTAGAGATGCATATAATGCTAATCATGCTTATCCAGACAATTGTGCTTATGTTGTTATCTCTTTTTATGATGTTGATATGTTCAACATATTAGACATGCTAATGTTGTTAGCTTTGCTTATGTGGATAGACGTATTCATAATGATAGAGATTCTATGTTACCAGACTTGCTCATGATGCTAGATATGCATATTCTCCTGAATTGCTTATATTGTCAACAAGATAAAGGATGATAGTCTGGATAATGATGATAGTTATTATCTACTCCTTTATGTATTTTGTTAATCATCAGTGCTACTGAGCTTATTTGTTATATCTGATTAAACTTCTTAACTGTTTAATTACTTAAAAATGTTGTAATCAATAATCGTTGTTGGAGGTTATATCTCTTGCTGTGACATGGGTCTCACCCTTGTGGTTCGCCACATTTTTTTAGGTAATCAGAATTGATGAAAACAATCATGTGGTAGCAAAGAGGAGCTATATTAATGAATCTTTAAGTAAGTTGATTAGATGTCTAGTTTGTCCTAGAGTCATCCCTGTACTCTCAGGTCCGGGTAGGAAAAGTTTGTATATGGTGTTTCAAACAAATTGAACTTTTGTTAGCATGTTAATGCTTGTTTGTGTGGCATATATGAATATTGTTCTCCTGTGTATATCTGTTGTGGCTAAGGAGATAGAACAATATGTATCAAATTCTTGGCATAGTATGGATACAAGAAAGATGTTCGACTCTTATGCAAATGTTTTTGAGCGGGTGCTGACGTTGAAATCGGTTTTAATTTACCCATATTTTTGGGTATGTGATTAATTAATGATTGATTGTATTTTATGTTTAAAGTAATCTCATTTAGTGTAATAGGTTCTCACAAGTTGGTATCAGAGCTTTAGGTTAACTGAGTCTACATGGACACTAGGACTTAAGACTAGGATGATGTCTAAGTTAGGAACGTGACACAAAAACATGGTGCATACTGCCTAATCTTAGTACTTGGATGCCCTGGCCAAATATTCAATTATTGAAGAAAGGTAAGTATGGAACTCTTTGATTGTTATCTTTCTGATTACTCTGATCATGTAGTCATTTTGAGACAATCTAAAGAGCATAACGAATAAGAAATCATGGTGTGAATATCTCAATCCTACCTTAAAGAAGATGAGAATTACATCATTATCTATCAAAACTTGAATGTTTGGTAACTATAAGAGAAAGATACAACACTATGAAATCTAAATCTGAATACAAATAAGGAAAATAGGAGTTCTTGAAGATGTGATTCAAGAAAATAATAAAGTAAAATACAGACAAGTCTATGCTTATAAAGTGAATCAAGGTATGAAATCCACATAAGATGGAAAGAACTCCTATAACAAGTAAAAACATGAGAAGATAAATGGGAACAGTGACAAAGGAATAAGATGGAACCTGAGTTAATCTCAGACCAACCTATGTGTGTAAGAAAGTGTTAAGTAAAATCAGAATGACATGTGAAAGAAATTAAGGGAGATGATCCATGTTTAATGAAGAAAATGTGGAATATGAGTATTTACCTACTGATAAGTGCTTGAAAAATATAATAAAATAAGAGAACATACCCAAGTGTGATAAATAGTCATCAAGGAAGGAGTAATGAGATATGTTAATCATGATGATTCCTATGCTAATGGCAAGGAACTCAAAATGAAAAAGGTAAAGTGATACATAAGAAGTTGTAACCTGCATAATGAAAATAGAATTGGTTACCTTTCTACTAGTGACCCTTGAAAAGTACTACTATGGTATGGGAAGTGTGCTTCCCTTTGCGTCTTTCCTTTCTAGGGAAGAACTTTCAAGTGGATCACTGCCACTTGGTACGTGTGGATTCACTACAAACATGAGGGTGGATAGCTTATTATAGCATAAGGATGCTTGGACTATGGTTCCAAGATCATAAAGTTTGTGATGAGTTTGCTTTTGAGCCTTCCAATAATTTGGGAGACTCCTCTTATATGTTTTGATATTTATTATGTTGGTAAAAGTAGATGATTGAAGGATGTGAGTTCCTTATAGCACATGAGGTGGATACCAAGGTAATGAATCCTAGTATCCAAGATGTATTAACTATATAGGAAGTATGTGAAGGTTAGAAATGTTTATTAAATGAACATTCTAAGTGTTCTTCCCCTTAGAGAGAGAGAGAGTTGATGATGACCCTCTAAATGTTGTTTGGAAGGAAAAACAAAAGTGATTCTATAATATTGTGTATGGTTCAGTGATAGTTGGGCAAGACCACTATCAAGGATAGATGGTTGTTGGTCAATAGATATGTGATATTGTGTTCCTTTGAGATAAACCCATGATCAAATATCAATGCGTAAGAGTTAGATTGGATGACATAATTCATATGACCATGATGAGTTTAGAGTTATATCCTTTAGACTAACCAATGTACAAATATAATTTATGAATAGGAGGAATAGAGTGTTCCATTCATGTCATACAATTTATATCAAGATTTGAATGATGACATGTCAAAGGATTTCAAATATGGTCAAAAATATGATTAATATTTCTTCAAAAACCTTAGGGTTGCCAAAGCAGCAATAGCTATGAGACAAGTTGAACAAGAGTGAGATGGGGTTGATTAAGTGTCTTTATGGGATCATGATATGTCTTCTAAGTAGGTTGTGTATATATTAGTAAGGTGAAGATAGTGTTGTTGTTTCACCCCTAACAAGGTTGACCAGGAATGATGTTTCCTTGTATGGAATGATAGGTGCCAATGTCAGCATTTCTTTTGATGCTGAAAAAGAACTGACGAGTTCTAGTGTTAGTGTATTAAAAAAAAGGATGGATACATTACTTTTTTTTATGCTTTAAGGAATGGTACGGGACACATGGAATGATTGGTAAAAATCTAGCAAGTAAGACTTTTGAGTAATGTGTTTATACAATAGATATAATTTTAGGATGATAGCTAGAATTTAAAGTTGAACATTACTACTAGAGTTGTACAGATGACACAACAAGTTTCTACATTCCATATTGAGAATTTCTTCTTAGGCGGGTTTTTTTGTATTAACCCAAGATGAGATATGTATGAATGATGTGACATCACCATGATATTCAAGTAACCATGTTAAGGGAATAGGATGAGGTGCAAAGGAAGTACCCATCTTTGTTTACCTTGGATTTCAGGGGCGAAATCCCCGTTAGGGGTTTATAGTTGTAAGGCCCCTAAACTTGATTAATGAGTTAAACAAGATTAATTATCATAATTGAATTCTTATAACCCTAATATAACCTTGTTATATGCTTTGAAATCATTACACAAGATAAAGTTTCAAATTTTGTCCAATTTGGACACTGTTTGAGCAAGTTATGCAATTTTATGTACATTTTGGATTTTCTACAATTTACCCAATTGAGAGGTTTGCATTGCAATTTATCACTTGCAGTATGTTCCTGGGATACTCTCTCATCATTCGTTATCTTTTTGATCCATGGGGAGCCTTTTTAAACCTTGTTTTGAAGGTGTTTTCTCCAAGGGTATTTTAGGGTTTACCCCTTCACGGATGAGCTACCTTTAGTAGCTATCAACTAATGAATTATTTGATTAGCTGGGAAATTCGAAAAAGGAATGCTAAGCAGGCCTATACACATGGTGGGGGAGATTCTTGTGTGTGTGCTTGTATATTCTTAATAAATTAAGGCCATGGACACTTGGATAGGTACTAGAACTTCAACTTTTTCTTTTTCTTTATCTTAAAGTTTCATATACTTATCCCCAAGCACCAAAAGGATCCATTTTCTCTCCACCACTTCCCTCCTTCTCCCAACCTCGTTCTCCCTCTATGATTCTATGAATTTTTCTGTCCAAGGAAGAATAAAGGGGGGATCTTCTTGGAAAAATGATCTAGGGTTGCAATTGACTTAATTTTAGGGCTGAAAAAGCTTCCTTTTAGTGATCTTTACCTAAAAGACTAAGAATTCCATTCTTTCCTCCATTTATTTCTTTTTTATCCTTCATCCTAGCTTTCTATAGGTCGGAACCTTGCTGTTCCATGGTAGAAATTGCTCTAAAGCTCTAAAACCCTACATTTCTTGCTCCTTATGCTTAGGGTTTGCTCATTTGATGAAGAAAGGTGCTAGATGGACGAATTCATATCTTATTCTTGGATTTTCTACACTACCTGCTCGAGTTTTCTTCTGTGTGGGGGTTTCATATTCTCATTATAGGCAAGTTTTATAACTTGCTCCACATTTATTGCTTACCATAAGCATTCTAGATCATGTTCTTTCTTGAAAATGATGATCCATGCACTAAAAAGCTATGCTTGACTTGGATTTCGCTTTTTATATTGTTCCCTGTTCTTATTTCAGTTATATATGAACCTGTGATCATGTGTACATTATTCCTAATGTATAATTTGACTTGGATCAGGTTGGTTTGACAACCTATGGTGCTAAGCACCTATCAACCAACAGTCAATTTTAGGGTTTTAAGCTGATTTCTTCTATAAACCCATGACCCAATGATGGTACCATTGCAACAATCCTATGGTATTGTCTTCATGACAACTGATGGTCGTGATCAAAGGTGTCATATGATGGTGACAACCTATGGTCACCCCCTAGGTCAGATTTTGGATCAATTAGAAGTTTAATGATCAACCATTAAGTACCCTAATAATGTTATCAATCAATAATGACATTAGCTTAATATTTGATGATGATTAATGAATACAGTACTGATCTAACAACCTATGGTGACTTAATGGTCACTAATGATGGTGGATCAGATCTCCAAAACCTATGGTGAGTTAATCATATAGTTGTAGCATCAATTAAGCCTTATACCAATGGTTTCTTGGGTCACTTGATGCAATGGTCGGACCTATACTGTAATTGATGGTTTTAACATATGAACTTGACCCAATGGTCAAGATCTAATGTTTATTCCTCCAATAAAGTGAAATGATGGCTAATGTAATATGTTGGTCCTAATAATGTGATTTAGATGGTTTCCTTTATATGATCAACTTAAGGAGCTTTCCTATTGACATTGGATAGCATGTTTTAAATGAACAATCGATTGGGGGTTTTACCCTACTCTCAACGAAACCCTTATTGTTGTTAACAAAAGGATGTCTAGGTTTAAATGGTGAATTTTATAGATCAAAACTTAATAACATCATATATGATTCATTCAAGATGTTTACTTATGTAAACAACCAATGGTCTTACCTTTTAAACATCCAATGGTTCTGGGTGACATTGTGGTATGGCGGTATGGGTTGAATGATGATGGAACAAATGGAGGGTTACCCTTAATAAGGTAGTCTTACCTATTCACTCATATGAATAGAAGGGATGATAACCATATTGTGTTGATATGTAACCCTAATGAGGTATAGCTTCTTATACCTAGCTTTAATATAACTAAATGATGGTAATTGGGTATGAATAGTCCTTGAATGTCTAATACAATCATGGGGTACTCTGTTACTATTGTTGAAACCCTAGTATGCTATAACCCAATGGTTATACCTTGATTTATGCATGGGTTCATACTTGAGAATAGTATGGAATGTGATGGTGATGCTTCACCTTATGCATCCATTATCCAATGAGGATGTCGTGAGTTAGGGTTTGGGTATGAGTGCTGATGAGTAACATTGATATAATTTATCATGTTGAACCTAACTCTAATGCAAATAGATAAATATGAGTATTCATGTCTAACATTCTTATATGATGGTAGAATAACCTCCTTAACATGATCATAACCTTAATGTGTTCATTGGTGGTTATCATAACCACATGGTTGATACTTTCTTATGCTAAACATGTGCATTATGAATATGATGAGTGTTAATCATATCTAGATTCCTTGCATGTTGATGTAATAAAGGAATGTTCTTAATGTTAATATAACCCTACTATGATTGTTTATGAATATCGCCTAGCTCATTAATGCAATATTGTGCTGATTTGGTGTATTATATGTAAGTGATGTTGTTGAGCCTTGTTATAAGTCATGGAAAGATAATGATGATCTTGTAGGGAATAGTATGATGGTCTTAATGACCTTTGGGAATGGTTGAGCCCTGAATGAGGTGTAATCCTCTTGTTTTGATAAGGGTTGATACCCTGTGATATAGTGGAAAGGATTTATATCTTGTGATAGTATGATGACTAGTGTGGTCTCATGAATGGGAAGTGAATAGTACCTTGTGATGATGAGATGAGAAATTATGTTTCACACATTTTATATCTTTTGAAGTTGTGATATTGATATGCTTGTTAGAAGTGAATTAGGGTTTGTATGTCCACTTGTTTGATGCTTCCTTAATTCACCCAATTGGCATAACTTATCAAGTGAAAATCTAATCATGTAGTGCCCTATGCCATAGATCCATCTGAGTGTCAGAACTTGCCAGATGGTGAAATGAGTATTCCTAAGGGAAACTCAGAGCGCATACTGATGAGTATGTGGGGTGCTTGTCATCCTAAATTCAAGTGTTTAGGGAGGACGACTACGGTCATACCTAGCCCTCAGTTTGAGAACAACTATGGTCATGTCTCGGTGATTATATATGTGATGATATTGGAGGACAACTACAGTTGTACCTCGGATGGTAGGGTATGCGTACCACCTCTTTTCACTAGTTCCATGACCTATACCAAGGACGGACTAGGCTATAGCAGCTTGACCTTATGTGTCGCTATGGCAGATCCATACTGACTGGGGGCGGAGAAGATCTTAGGAGTCTGACTCTTCCTAGATCTTGTATGGCACTGATTACAACCAAGCAGTGGTCAGTTGGAACTTGAGTGGTATCCTCAAATTCCTCAAGGCATAATAAAAGATGTAATACAACCATGTAGCATATCTGTTTAGGGTTATACACAACACTTCACATTGGATGATAACCCTTGTTTGTTCTCTTTACATAAAGATGATGCTTAGTGCAATTAAGAGATAGTAGATATACTTATGTTGTGGATATGCTTAAGATTGTATATGCGTACATATAGTAGCAATGATTATGTTGATAACTATATTGCTACTACTGATTATAATCATGATTCTAGCTATCTCATGTTGTTAGTTATGTTTAGCATGCTAGCCATGCCTTTGTAACTAGAGATGCATATAATGATAATCATGCTTATCTAGATAATTGTGCTTATGTTGTTAGCTCTTTTTATGATGTTGATATGTTCAACCTATTAGACATGCTAATGTTGTTAGCTATGCTTATGTGGATAGACTTATTCATAATGATAGAGATTCTATGTTACTAGACTTTCTCATGATGCTAGATATGCATATGCTACTGAATTGCTTATATTGTCAAAAAGATAAAGGTTGATAGTCTGGCTAATGATGATGGTTATTATCTACTCCTTCATGTATTTTGTTAATCATTAGTTCTACTAAGGTTATTTGTTATATCTGATTAAACCGCTTAACTGTTTAATTACTTAAAAATGTTGTAATCAATAATTGTTGTTGGAGGTTATATCTCTTGCTGGGACATGGGTCTCATCCTTGTGGTTCACCACATTTTTTTAGGTAATCAGAAGTGACGAAAACAAACATGTGGCAGCAAAGAGGAGCTATATTAATGAATCTGTAAGAAAGTTGATTAGATGTCTAGTTTTTCCTAGAGTTGTCCATGTACTCTCAGGTCCGGATAGGAAAAGTTTGTATATGGTGTTTCAAACAAATCAAACTTTTGTTAGCATGATAATGCTTGTTTATGCGACATATATGAATATTGTTCTCCTGTGTATATATGTTGTGGCTAAGGATATAGAACAATTTGTATCAAATTCTTGGCATAGTATGGATACAAGAAAGATGTTTGGCTCTTATGCAAATGTTTCTGAGCGGGTGCTGACGTTGAAATCAGTTTTAATTTACCCATATTTTTGTGTATGTGATTAGTTTATGATTGATTTTATTTTATGTTTTGAGTAATCTCATTTAGTGTAATGAGTTCTCACAATTGGGTCCTATAAATTTGAAAGACCATGTTGTGTGCCCTAAGGTGCATCCAATCAAAATTCAACTGGTTGTGTGTCACCTTTGGTGGATGCACCCATATTTCTGGTGCTGTTTTTGGGGATAGTTAGCGCCATAACTCTCTAGTAGTTGTGGTGTGACTCTACCCTTAAGAATCATCTTTTTTAATTTTACTTAACTGTGTTAGGAAAATACACCAAGATTTCTAGCATCGTAGCTGGTGAGGCATGCGCTCGACCAAGCTATTTTGTTTAGATTTGACCTATCCTACTACCCTCAATGTATCTATTTATTATTCTTTGTATTACTTTTGCATATTGGTTTACTAACTTGTCGTATTTTGTTTGGTTGTGCCTTGTGTAAGTGACACTTAACCCTTGGAAGACAAGATGGGAGATCAAGATGCACATGAACAACCTCCTCCACCACACAAGCCACTTCATGACTACTTTATGCCCAAGAGCTACTATTTGCCAATTGCAAATAGGGTTGATCAAATGTCAGAACAACAATTCTTCATAATCACCCGGTCTTGTTGGGATTCTTCCCACCTTCTATGAGTTGGAGATTAAGAATCCCAACAAGCACATTGCTCTTTCCTTGAAACATGCTCCACCTTTAGAATGTTTGTAGCTACAAATGACTCTGTTTGGCTTACCATGTTCCCATTCTCCTTGAAGGATAGTGCCAAAGATTGGTATGATTAAAAAATAAAAACCATGAGTTGAGGATAGGTGAAGAATGTCTTTTTGAAGAAATTCTATTCTATTGCATGGTTGACACAAATGCGTCATGCTATAGTGAATTTCAACTGAAGGGACAATGAGAAGTTCCATGATGCTTGGGAAAGGTTCTGAAGATGTTAAGAGAGTGCCCCCACCACAAAATTCCTTTGTGTCATCTTGTTCAATCCTCTTATTCTAGTCTCTCCCAAATGACTCAAGCATAACCATATTCCTCTTGTGAAGGAGATTTCATGGCTAAACCACTTGAGGATATATGGACTTTATCTGAGCACTTTCCAAAAAACCCAAGGTGCTCCTAGCATTGTTGATTATTGTGACGTGCTATTGGTGTGACACCTTCAACTGCTAATGACTTAAGCCCATACATGATGAAGATGTAAAGAAATATGGCATCAGATAAAGCAACAGAAACAAAAAGTTAAACTACCATATTCCCCTTTGAACAATTCATTGTATCAACAACTATGTAATGGAAAGGATGATTTCCAAGATTATACCTAGTCCTGGAGAAAGTCTAAAGAAAATCCCCTTACAGTAGCTTGTGCCTTTCTTTAAGTTGCACCTCGACAGTGTCAATAGTCGCCTCTTGGTTGATAACCACAAAAAACAGTTGACCTCATCCTTCTAGCGGCATGCAATCACCTCCTCACCTCTATAGTAGTCCATATGAACCATCGGGGACCCCTTTCATTCTAGAAGAATGGACAACAAGGAGTTGTCCCTTCTAATTAGTGTGTTAGCATCATCTTGCTCTACCAATTGTCTCTCCATTTCCATCCATCCCTTTGATGGGTAGGACTTGCTTGGGTTCTCTCAGTTACCAAAACTAGAGAAGACAACAATTGTCAGAGCTTATTGTTTTGTCTCTAGAAAGCCTCGAATACCCCTCTATTTATAGGAGGGTCAAGGTCAGGAGTTCTAGTCTGTGCGGGAGTCGAAGGGGATGATATTTCATGAATTTTGTGGCCTAAAAATGACAAAATGGTTGGTTTAAAGATGAACCAATCAGTTGGCATGTGAGTCGATCAGTCCAACCCTTGAACCAGTTGTTTGACTATGTTTCCCAATCACAATAGTATTGGAAATTAATATTCAATTAATGCACAACATGACGTGATCTCTAATCCTTCATCCAATCAAATTTATCAACCAAGTGGTCGGTTCACAACCTAAATTAATATTTTACAGACCTGAGCTGACCGATTCACTTCCTAAACTGGTCGTCTCATGGACCAAATTGCCAATGTTGGTTCAATTGACCTGATACTTGAATCGATCGATTCAACACTTGAAACGGTCAGTTCATAGTCTAGTTAGTCAATACTTAACCATTGTTATTTAAATTGAATACCTAACTCTTTACTAATCAAGTTTGAGCTATATTCCTGAATAAACTCCTATTTCAAGCGTATCTTATGTGTCTGACCCTATAGGTTCCAAGTTACATTGGCAGTGAGTGTCCATAACTAATTTATGACATTATAAGAAATGATTGGTATCTAGTAAGACACCATTTCTACCCAAGTAATTAGAAACTTGGAGAACAACTTCAACCTACAATCTATGATTGGTGTTACAGTGTTTGCTTTAATTCCTTTGTCACTGATATCCAAATTGAACTCAAGGCATGGAATCATGATCCTCTTAGCGTTCAATCCATGTTCCTTGAACTAGAGCATACTGTCTAAGATATATGTGAACTAAATATCATATATTTATTTACATGTGCATGCACATGCTTTTCTCAGTCTCTCTTATCAAGTGGCTTGGATATCAAACTCCTGTATGAGGGACAAAACCCATCTACATCACTTACAATCATTCCCATGTGTTATCATGCACCCGAGCACCACTTTTATGGCAACCCTTATTCAAGGTTAAAGTGGATGATGTTTGAGTACATAAACTGACATGTGATGTGTGTAGTGATTTTAGGTATAAGAACCACAATCACCACCATCACTATGAGAGATGATTCTGACTACCAATCATGGTTTCCATGTATCACTCGCAGGGTGGCTCTATCTGATACATTGTTCTTCAACAAGTATCTATGTGTTTGGTTTGATATCATATATCATGACTAATGAGATTCTATCATCAACCAACACACACTCCAGTTTTATGCATTATTTTTGTCTATCAACCTTCCACAATAACATCCGACTAGGGACATAACAAGAATGTATCTACTCTTCACATTCATATTGTAATGACCCTGACCTGGGTTATGAGGTAACCCTATTTGTTTTTGGCTAAGTAAGTTACTTCGAAATTTAATATAATCCTCTAAGGTGTTTTGTTATCATGCGACACACTTATGTTCCAAGTTTGCTCCTGATTGAATGTCATTTGAGCAATGTTCCTTTGTTTTGGACCAAAGTGCAATTTACCCAAGAGAGGGGTTATATTGCAATATTTCACATGTTTAATGTGCCCTACATGTTCTAGAATTATAATAAAGAGTATGATGCTAAGTGGTGGCTTGTGTAAATCCTAAATACCAAGTTTGAACTTGTTGAATAATGCTAGTACCTTGTGCACCAATTTTGGTACGAATTATAATTTACCCAAAATGTAGGGTTGATATGCAAATTACCACCTCTAGAGTGTCCCTGCACCCTCCTAGTATCATCTAGAGGAGATATAAAGAAGGAGGCATCATGTTTGAATCATTTATGAGTGTGATACTCTTGGTAATGAAAAGGCCAAGAAAGTGTTGAATGTGAAACCCTAATTTGAACTTGTATCAAGTTGTAGAGTCCATATGAGAATGTCTATCGGCCATAGAGCCATAGAGGGAGTCTCATATCAGTTTGTGAAATCTTGGAATTGTCCATGATGAGCCAAGCACCTCAAGGAGGTGAAGTGTATCGGTTTACAACTTCCTTGGAAAAGTTGTATCAGGTTGTGAATAAAGTGGTGATTGAGTTGAGATATCTTATCCAACAAGATAACTAATGGCCAAAATATCATCTCTAGATTATCCTCAAGTGTTTTGCATGTCAATATAAATATGATTGCATGAAAGGACAGGTGTGAACCATGCATGGACACGTAGCACCTAGCAGCTTAAAATGATGACACCTCATATACACGCTTTTTCATGAACCTCAAGTATATATACCCTTCCTTTCACCCATAAGTGGAATTTTTCGAAATATATCACCCCCTTGCTCTTTGATATCATGCATAGAGTCTTGGTATCGTGCAAAGGTGAAGTATTATCGTGAATATGGCCTTGGTATCGGCCATAGCAAAGTGGTATCGCCCATTGCAAAGTGATATCGGCCAAATGAAGTGATATCAGCCAAGTGAGGGATATCGGCCATAAAGTAGTAATGTATCATGCATAGTGTTGAGGATATCAAGTCTTGGACCTTTGATAAGCTCACCCTCAACCTTGGGAACGTGAAGATTTGGAGTTTGGAGCTTTGAAGTTGCTCTTGAGGCAGGTTATATAACTTAAACCCATCAATATTATTATCTTTTCTTCAATATTGTTCAATTTTTTGATTATTGTCAAAATTCGGATTTCCTTTGAGTTATTAATATAATCATGAGTTCCAATAAGTAATTAGGACGTTATACATGGTTGTGAATATTTAGATAATGATCTTTAGGTTGATGATGACATCATCATTAAACAACCCAATATGGGTTGAAGGCTTTTTTAAAACTGATATGGAATCTGATATAGAGGTCTACCCGATATGAAGGTAGGTCATACTTTGTAAAATACATTCTATTGATGATATGGAAGATTCCTATCTATAACCTTGTAAACGATACAAAGGTAAAGCAATACCTTTGCTCGATATGGGCAAAACCCTAGATGAGGATATGTAAATCTGATATGTTGTTAAACCCTTTTCTTTTGAAAACTCGATATAACTTACTATGTTGAGATGAGTTGATAAGTAACTAAGTATTTAGCCTATCATGCAACTATAGAAGATGAATAGATCCATTGAAATGGTTAAGGACAAAAAGGAGGTTTGCCTAAGAGAGGTAAAACTGATATGGTGTCCGACACATATAAACCGATATGATGTTCAAAGGTGTAACCCGATATGATACTTAAGATAGATAAACCGATATGATACCTAACATAAGCCCATGATATGTTATCCAACATATGGAAAATCCAATATGGGTACACGATATGATAACCCAAGATGAAATCTGATATGGAAATCCAAGAGGAAAACTGATATGATGGAAAACTGATATGGAAGTCCAAATTGAAAATTGATATGACCAACTAAGGTGAAGAACCAATATAATATTGTTTTGTATGAGATATGGTAAAGCCATAATGGCATGCCTGATATGGTGTACTCTAGTACATGATATGAGGACCCAATACACCCCTATACCCGATATGGTGTTGAGTATACACCTCTAACCTGATATGATGTTGAAACTCAACATGGTGTTGTGAAACCTGATATGCAAACCCCTAATGTTAAGTGATCCAACATGGATGCACGATATTGTGATTAGGATACACCTCTATACCCGATATGAAAGCATACCTACACCTCAATACCCGATATGGAGGAAGCACCTCAATCCAATAAGCTTGATTAAGTGATACATGTACTATGTCATGTCAAATAATACTTTAAGACATGACGGGTTTAATGCATTTTGATAAATATGGGCCAATGTACCTTGAGAGAAGGATTGAGCCAACCTAATGGAGTATGATGTAATCTATATCCTAGTGAAGATGAAATAGAAACCTATACTTGTATAATACTCATGTAATGAGTATACATTCATACTCCTAATATATGTGGAGTCTGAATTAGGGTTGTGATTCTTGATGAATATACTTGAAAACCCTAATCAGTTTAAAGGGAAACCTTAACCCTAATGAAGGGCAATAATAATATTTTTAACCAAAATGGGTTAATAAAGTGAAACCCTACTCATATTGAAACCATGCTGGTAGCATGATATAATGAGCATAACTAAGCATGAGCTATGATGTTTCATATAAAACTGATTACCTAGGTCTTATGACCTAGAAATAGTTGTTGCCTAGTGAGAGGTGACAACATGTGTAATGTCCTTGTGAGCCATGTGAAAAGTTGTTGCCTAGTGAGAGGTGACAAGATGTGTAATGGCCTTGTGAGCCATGTGAACATTTGTTTCCTAGTGAGAGGTGACAGATGTGTAACAACCTTATGAGCCATGTGAATTGTTGTTGCCTAGTGAGAGGTGACAAGATGTGTAATGACCTTGTGAGCCATGTGAATAGTTGTTACCTAGTGATAGGTAACAAGATGTTTATAAAAGTCTCATGATCTAGAGATTAATGTAAGAGATGATAATGTTTAAAATCAACCAAGGAATTGGGAAACCCTTAACATAATAATAATAATAAATGGTTATAGCCAAATAAGGGCTATAATATTTTTTATATATGCTAAAAAGAGATATGAGGAATACTTGTATCACATAAAGGATGTGAATGTGTATGATGGTTTGACTAAGGGATAATGCTTAGCAGAGGTGATGTGGTGTTTAATGATGACTTTAAGGGATTGATATCCCATGATGAAAATGAAAGGGAAACATAAAGGTATTTCAACTCTTATGGAATCCTTAGCAATATGTACATGGTCTCACAGGGTTGGCATAGTCCAATTCCTGACTGAACTCACATGATTGGTACAATCCAATACCTGGTTGTGATCTCACAAGGTTGGTATAATCCAATGCATGGCTGTACTCTCAAAATGATCTCACAGGGTTGGCATAGTCCAATGCCTGGATGAAGTCACATGATTGGTACAATCCAATACCTAGATATGATCTCATAGGGTTGGTATAATTCAATGCCTGGCTATATTCTCAAAATGATCTCACAGGGTTGGCATAGTCCAATGCCTGGCTGAACTCACAGGATTGGTACAATCCAATACTTGGCTGTGATCTCACAGGTTTGGTATAATCCAATGCCTGGATGTACTCTCAAAATGATCTCACAGGATTGGAATAGTCCAATTCCTGGCTTGTTACGACCCATATCAGGGTTAGTCAATAAATACCTCGAATTACATGAAACACCTTGATTAGTGTTGAGTATATTATTAAATAGCATGGTTAATCAAGATAAGCTATGTCATGAATCAATAGTTGAGATTTACTCATATGCGATAATTGATGATGATAGCAATGTTGATTATTAAGTTCATTAAGTTGAATTAAGTACTCACTGATGCGTTGAGTTCTTTGATCAAGTGAGACAGTATAATTAGCATGATTATTCTCTTTGAGATTGTAGTGGATTCCGTGCTTGGCAGTTTGCAAGAGAAATCACCTGATTTGGACTTTCGAGTCAATAGTTATGATCTTTTCCGATTCCAGGGTTGAAATTGCAAAATTTCCAAAACTTTTCTTTATAACCTTCGGTTATTTGTCCCTGTTAGTTATCCGTTTACATTTCTTTTGGTTGGAGGCGGCGCACAGGAGTGCAGCCCGCAGGGACGATCGCAGAAGGCGATCTCCGTTTTCCATAATTGTTCCAGGTTCCTTCTTCTCTTCTTCTTCCCTTCTTCTTTCCACCTTTCTTCTTCTTCCACCACCTACTCTTCCCACTCTTCCTGCCTTCTTAGCAAGCTGCCGCACAACAGCTTGGCTGCGGCAAGCTGTAGCTTGAGGCCAGCGGCCGTGCCTAGCTGGGAGGAGGTAGATTTGAGGCGGCCAAAGCTCCTAATCAAGGATTTGGACCTCGGCTAGGAGGTTTACGCTGGAAATTTACCATCAATTCAGCCCAAATCAATGCCTAGTAGCCAATTCCAGTTGGACGTGAAGCTCTGGTTACGTGAACAGGAACAGTGAAAAATGTAATCAAAGGAAGAAGACAATAGAAATCCGCCCGGAAACAGGCCCTGGGCACATCTCCGGACGAATCCGGACAGTCCAAATCACTGTGGGTATGATTTCATTTATTTATCATTAATAAACTCAGACGTTTGAATATTTCCAGTTATGTGCGCGAATTACGCTGATAACAGGCGTTATCAGGCGTAGGGCAGCGTTTGGCGTCGCCCGACTTTTTATTTCATAAACTGCTTCTAGACGCTGTTATATGATTAAATTTAGCATTTGATCAGTGTGGATTGAATCGGTTGATTTATATGGTTCATTGGAACCTAAATTACTTATTTGAATGTTGAAATTAGAAATTCATATATGAAAATGGTATGGTTTGGGTATGAACCCAGACAATAGGGATTTCTGATAAATTATCAGATGTACGATTTCAAAGTTGATATGAATAAATAAAAATATGCAATAAAACCCTAATTGCATATATCTTTTGACGTTAATATGTGTAAATTGATATTTACATGAAATGGCATATTTCTCTGAATTATTACCAGAAATTCTCAAGTATTGTTATTAAATTGTGTTGTGATAAGTAATTAACTTTTAATTGAGTTAAGTGATGCACAAACCAAGATTAGGGTTAATGTGCACGTTTTTCGAGAACTTTAGAGAATTGACAAATGTTGAGTATGATTCTCGTATGTGAAGTAAATTTATTTAATTTGTGCAATAAGATGTTCAATTTCTTAAATTCATTATGTATGTGCTAGATTGAAATAAGTTGGGTTATTTATGCATTTCTAATTTGTCTGAATGCATGGTATGAGAATTTCTCAGAAATTACAATGATTTGAAACATATTGCTCTGACAGTTTTAGAATGACAGTGTATTGTGAATTGATCTGAAATCAGTAAATGTGATATTCCTGTTTGAATGTTTATATGTTAATCAGTTAATAGACTTAGGTGCCCTAACACCGTAGAACCCCTTTTGAGAGGTCTGCATCCAGGGGGGTGAAACTCGTGTTGCAACAATAACTGTGCGGAGTCACAGGCACGAGGATAGAGAGAGGCAGTGTTCAACAACAACGCGTGCGATGTCACGGTGGCACTGGAGTAATAGGGGTTATTCAACATTAATCCGTGCTTGTGTCACGGTGGTAACCCGGTAAGACTCTCCGCCTGTGTGCTCAGGTTTGAGGAGGAGTCTAGAGTTCACTCTTTTGAGAGTGTAGTGAGGCCTTGTGAGCCTGAGGCCTTGTGAGCCTGAGAGTCCTGCAGCAGACCAGGGCTGGCAGTCAGACTTAGCATTTCCCGGGTGTGTCGCTAAGTCTTGTACGGTGGGATCGTAGTTCGCTACAGATCTTTATATGCAGAGTACACTGCATATGTTTAGGGCATAAAAATGATAATATGTAATCATATAGGATCACAGTAAATTAATATATCCGAATTTTTATGCCAATTCTATATATATCTGTTTATTTGTTTAAATATCTGTTGTTGCATAGAAATGTGATTATTATCTGCAAATATGTTATGTCATTAGAACTTCCCTGCTTGTACTGCACTTATGTTTTATTTCAATATCATAAACCTGATGAGTTGTTTAGTGATAGCTAAGTGAAATGCTATTCACTAAGCGAGTAGGCTCATACCTCTACTCAAAACATTTTCAGGTCATCAACATCACAGGAATCTGGAGGATCCTTTCATCCTAATGCTTAGTTTGTAGAAGGTTTATGTAGTTAGTAGTTAGAGGTCTCTTAGTCCTTTCCCCTCGGTCCTTGGGACATGGTGTGGGTGAGAGAGAGTATGTATGGCGAATGTGTATAAAGATGTAAATTAACTGATATGTTTACTTTCTGTTAAACAATATTACATGTTGTAAACTCTGTTTATGTTCTCTAGCCAGTTTAATTGAAATGCTTCCGCAATAGTTATTTATGTTTTAGTTTATAACAATAATCCGGATATCATTACGAGGTTTTAAAAAGAAAAAGTTTTCAGTGATTTGTTTATGTGATAATCCCTCCGTCGCGCCCTAATCTCGTGATTAGTGGTTAGTGTGAGATCGGGGTGTGACATGGCTGAACTCACAAGATTGGTACAATCCAATACCTTCCTGTGATCTCTGGAATGGCACAATCCAATACCTGGCTTTGATCTCTGGAATGGTACAATCCAATATCTGGCTGAACTCTTACAAAATCAATATCTGGTTAGCAAATTGGATGAGGCCAACAGATAGAAATGAGAATGATTCATGGTCATCATACAATGATAATATTATCACATGATATGCTTGAGATGTTGGCATAATATGATGGGTAAATGATATACATGTTCTTTCATATTCCTTATAAAGTGAATAGATGATTTACTGCTCTATTATAGACAGTTACAATCCTTTGAAAAGATGATACATATTTTAATATGCTTATTCACAATGATTAACCTTGCTTATTAGTATAAAAGAACCTCTGCTCAGTTTTATACTATTTATCTATGATAATAACATTGTTGGCAAAGAGTTATATCTCTCGCTGGGACAATTATCTCACCCCGTGGGATCCACATTTTTTTAGGTGGATGTGCACAAGGGGGGTTGAGATTATATTGCAGAGGGAGAACAACAGCAAAAGGGACAACAGTGATAGCTCAGGTTAAGTGTACAGTCTATTGTGTCTTGTAGATAGAAGTCCTATGTGTCGTATTTGTACTCTCAGGTCCTTGGATTTAGTGCGTGATGATTTTATGAACAAACTAAGATTTTGTTTTATATGCCTCGAGGTTTTATGTTACTTCAGTACATGTTTGACAAAGCAACTGTTATATGTTAACCTCGAGATGAGATGGTACAATGTATGTACAATGTGAACCCTGATGTATATAAAGTTTTGGTTCTTTCATTAAGAGTTTTCCAAGAAATAGATCTCTTTGAAAAAAAAACGATTTTCTTTTTAGTGATTTTTGTTAATCCGCTGTTTATGGTTATTCCGCATTATTAGTGACGATTTAGCTATCAGTTTTGTGGCAGTTGTTACAAAGTTTGGTATCAGAGCGTAAGGTTCGCTGAGTCTACAGAGACATAGGACTAAGGTGTTGAGTCTGTTCTAATGTTCTCCAGTATATCTTATAGTGACTTCTGCTTATGTAGAAGGAGGAATATAGCTTAAAGATGTCTGGGGAACATGGAGAGCAATGTTGCTGCACCAGTAGGAGGTGAGGAATCAGTGCCTGCGAATCCCCATTTTGATGAAGCTATGATAGAAAACCCAACCTTTCATACTCTTTTTGGGAAAGTCATGACCACAGTGAAGTATATGGCAGACCAGATGCTAGCACCAACACCTAGGGCACCAGTTCCCAATGAGGGACATGGGTCTGGTAAGACTTTTGAACGACTGCATCATGTAGGAGCTATAGAATATGCTGGAATAACTGAGCCAGCAGATGCTGATTTATGGCTCACTAAGTTAGAAAAGGCTTTTAAGATCCTTAGTATTCCAAATGCTAACAAAGTTAAACATGCCATTTACCTTTTGAAAGGCAGTGCTGGTCATTGGTGGGCTATAAAAGAAGTAAAGAGGAATGATGAAGTGGTTGGTTGGGAAGAATTTCATCGAGAAATTGTCAATAAGTATTTCCCACAAACATATTTAGACAAAAAGATCTCACAGTTTGAGAAGGTTCGACAGGGAACCATGTCAATTAATGAATATGAAGCTAGGTTCATGGAACTTTTGCCATTTTGTCCTCAAGTGGCTCCTATTAAACATGAGAAGATTTGACGTTTTGAGAAAGGATTGAATGCTGAGGTGTCTATCTCGACATCTGCAATAGAAAGTAGAGAGAGGTTCACCACATTTGTGGAATCTGTCTGGAGGATAGAAAGGTCTGTGACAAAGAAACATGAGACAGACCTCAAAAGGAAGTCTAAACAGTCACAGGAACAATTGATTGGTGGTACTAAATAGCTAAAGTCTTCAATACCACCGATTCAACCACAATATAGTACACCAATGCAGCGGTCACCAAGTGAGATCCGAGCTAGCCATAAATGTGGACAAATAGGACATCTGAGGTGGCAGTGTCCAAAGGAGAAATAATAAGGTGACCTGACAACCAATACACTACATAACCTATAAAAAGATAATACGTCAGATAGAACTTTTCATTTTGAAGTATCTTTCCTTTTTCTTCTCTCTACTTACTAATTATAAGAAAGGTAGTTGATGTTGAGCTTCATTTAATTAGTCCTATGAGGATAAGAGGAGAAGATAACAAGGATGAGAACCTATGTTCAGTCCAATATTATCTTATATGTTTTGAAATTTCTCTCTTCATGTAGAAAGGGAAGAGATATAAAAGAAACAACCAGAGAAAATTTGAGATACTTAGTAGTAAAACTTAAAGGGATGAAACATAATATAAAACAAATGCATACTACCTAATTTTAGTTCTTGAATACCCTGGCCAGGTATTCATCTATTGAAGGCAAGGTAAGTATGGAATTCTTAGATTGCTATCCTTTTGATTACTCTAATCAAGTAGTCATTTTGAGACAATCTAACGAGCATAATGAAGTAGAAGATGTGGCATGGATATTTCTACCACATCCTAATTGATATATTAAGGAATCTGAGTTAATTATAGACCAACTTATAAACAAAAGGAAATGTTTAGTATAATGAATACCTTGGTCTGAGGACCTTGAGGTAACAGTCACCTGATGAGAGGTGACAATGCTCAATGATGGACTAAGGGTTGGAATACCCCGATTTAGTAATCATGATGATGATTATGCTAAGGGATGATGATATGTAATCATCTTTATAATTCCTATGCTAATGCAAAGGAACCTAAGAGGAAATAAGATTGAATGACACATGAACAATTGAAAGTTTATGTAATACTCGAAGAAGGTGATAATCTCTTTTATTTAATAAACAACCCTAAATAATGATGGGGTGATAATAAGGATTATATTTCCTTGTGTTTTCTTTCCCTTCAGGGACATGACAATCAAGTAAGTCTTATGATACTTGATGTGCATGGATTAGAAGATGGATGCTTTGAAAAGTATCAGCTAGTCTTGGATTTTAGTTCCAAGACAAAGAATGTGTGTTAAGTAATGCCCCTAGATGAAAGAAATGTCCTATTATATGTTTGGTTTTGGTAATAATAATAGAGGATGGAAATGATAAGATGTAATATGTTTTTGACACATGTAACTAATACCAAGGTAAGGACTTCTAGTATCCAAGAAGTTTTAAAGGCATGAGATGGTGAGGACATGACTCCTAATAAAATGATTAATTCTTGGTTACCTAGAAAGGCCAACTTTGAGATTGGTTTGGTTACATACGATGATATGTACATCATATGTTAGGGGTTTATGCTTTGCATAAACATGACATCAATAAGGATGTACTAATTGAAAGAAACAATTGTAGAATCATTGTGGGAAAAGCTTATCAAGCTAAAATTAATTCCTTAGAATATCCCTATCTATATCTGTTAAAGAAACTTATACATAACATCTAGAGATACCTCCGAGATAAGTTCTTCTTTGACAAGTAGCCTCTCCTTATTATAAGACTTGTAGTCTCAAATGAATGACAGAAGGTAACTCTAGTCTGGGAAGGATAGTTGAGCATGACAGATTCTATGATAACCATGTGTGAAAGAACTTTGTGCTGGCCAAAGTTCTATGGCATCTCCATGACATCAAGATGTTATGTGGATATTTGATGATATGATGCATGAATGACAATTGTCTTCCTTCATCTGGGATTTTGGGGACAAAATCCTTGTTAGGGGTTTATAACTTGTAATGACCCTGGCCTAGGTTATGAGGTAACCCTATTTGTTTTGGCTAAGTAAGTTGATTAGAAATTTAATATAATCCTCTATGGTGTTTTGATATCATGTGACACACTTATGTTCCAAGTTTGGTCCCGATTGAATGCCGTTTGAGCAATGTTCCTTTGTTTTGGACCAAAGTGCAATTTACCCAAGAGAGGGGTTATATTGCAATATGTCACATGTTGAACGTGCCCTACATGTTATAGAATTATAATAAAGAGAATGATGCTAAGTGGTGGCTTGTGGAAAGCCTAAATACCAAGTTTGAACTTATTTGAATAATGCTAGTACCTTGTGCACCAATTTTGGTACGAATTATAATTTACACAAAATGTAGGGTTGATATGAAAATTACCACCTCTAGAGTATACCTACTCCCTCCTAGTATCATATAGAGGAGATATAAATAAGGAGGCATCATGTTTGAATCATTTATCCGTGTGATACTCTTGGTAATGAAAAGACCAACAAAGTGTTGAATGTGAAACCCTAATTTGAACTTGCATCGAGTTGTAGAGTCCATATGAGAATGCCTATCGTCCATAGAGCCATAGAGGGAGTCTCATATAGGTTTGTGAAATCTTGTACTTGTCCATGACGAGCTAAGAACCTCAAGGAGGTGAAGTGTATCGGTTTACAACTTCCTTGGAAAAGTTGTATCAGGTTGTGAATAAAGTGGTGATTGAGTTGAGATATCTTATCCAACAAGATAACTAATGGCCGAAATATCATCTCTAGATTATCCTCAAGTGTTTTTCATGTCAATATAAATATGAGTTCATGCATGGATAGGTGTCAACCATGCATGGACACGTGGCACCTAGTAGCTTAAAATGATGACACCTCATATACACACTTTTTCATGAACCTCAAGTATATATACCCTTCCTTTCACCCATAAGTGGAATGTTTCGAAATATATCACCCCCTTGCTCTTAGATATCGTGCATAGAGTCTTGGTATCATGCAAAGGTGAAGGCGTATTGTGCATAGGGCCTTGGTATCGGCCATATCAATGTGGTATCGCCCATTGCAAAGTGATATCGACCAAGTGAAGTGATATCGGCCAAGTGAGGGATATCAACCATAAAGTGGTGATGTATCAGGCATAGTGTTGATGATCTCAAGTCTTGGACCTTTGAGAAGCTCACCCTCAACCTTGGGAACGTGAAGCTTTGGAGCTTGGAGCTTTGAAGTTGCTCTTGAGGAGGGTTATATAACTTAAACCCATCAATATTATTATCTTTTCTTCAATATTGTTCAATTTATTGATTATTGTCAAAATTCGGATTTCCTTTGAGTTATTGATATAATCATGAGTTCCAATACGTAATTAGGACTGTTATCCATGTTTGGAATAGTTAGATAATGATCTTGAGGTTGATGATGATGACATCATCATTGAACAACCCAATATGGGTTGAAGGCTTTTTGAAAACCGATATGGAATCCGATATAGAGGTGTACCCGATATGAAGGTAGTCATACTTTGTAAAATAGGTTCTATGAACGATATGGAAGATTCCTATCTATAACCTTATACTCAATACAAAGGTAAAGCAATACCTTTGCCCGATATGGGCAAAACCCTAGATGAGGATATGGAAATCCGATATGTTGTGAAACCCTTTTCTTTTGAAAACTCGATATAACTTTCTATGTTGAGATGAGTTGATAAGTAACTAAGTATTTAGCCTGTAGTGCAACTATATAAGATGAATAGAACCATTGAAATGGTTAAGGACAAAAAGGAGGTTTGCCCAAGAGAGGTAAAACTGATATGGTGTCCAACACATATAAACCGATATGATGTTCAAAGGTGTAACCCAATATGATACTTAAGATAGATAAACTGATATGATACCTAACATAAGACCATGATATGGTATCCGACATATGGAAAATCTAATATGGGTACACGATATGATAACCCAAGATGAAATCCAATATGGAAATCCAAGAGGAAAACCGATATGATGGAAAACTGATATGGAAGTCTAAATTGAAAATTGATATGACCAATTAAGGTGAAGAACCAATATAATATTGTTTTGTATGAGATATGGTAAATCCATAATGGCATTCCTGATATGGTGTACTCTATTACATAATATGAGGACCCAAAACAACCCTATACCCGATATGGTGTTGAGTATACACCTCTAACCCGATATGATGTTGAAACTCAACATGGTGTTGTGAAACCTGATATGCAAACCCCTAAGGTTAAGTGATCCAACATGGATGCGTGATATTGTGATGAGGATACACCTCAATACCCGATATGAAAGCATACCTACACCTCAATACCCGATATGGAGGAAGCACCTCAATCCAATACACTTGATTAAGTGATACATGTAGTATGTCATGTCAAATAATACTTTAAGACATGAAGGGTTTAATGCATTTTGATAAATATGGGCCAATGTACCTTGAGAGAAGGATTGAGCCAACCTAATGGAGTATGGTGTAATAAATATCCTAGTGAGGATGAAAGAGAAACCTATACTTGTATAATACTCATGTAATGAGTATACATTCATACTACTAATATATGTGGAGTCTGAATTAGGGTTGTGATTCTTGATAAATGTACTTGATAACCCTAATCGGTTTAAAGGGAAACCTTAACCCTAATGAAGGGTCATAATAAGATTTGAAACCACAATGGGTTAATAAAGGGAAACCCTACTCATATTGAAACCATGCTGGTAGCATGATATAATGAGCATAGCTAAGCGTGAGCTATGATGTTTCATATAAAACTAATTACCTAGGTCTTATGACCTAGAAATAGTTGTTGCCTAGTGAGAGGTGACAAGGTGTGTAATGGCCTTGTAAGCCATGTGAACAGTTGTTGCCTAGTGAGAGGTGAAAAGATGTGTAATGGCCTTGTGAGCCATGTGAATAGTTGTTTCCTAGTGAGAGGTGACACGATGTGTAATGGCCTTGTGAGCCATGTGAATAGTTGTTGCCTAGTGAGAGGTGACAAGATGTGTAATGACCTTGTGAGCCATGCAAATAGTTGTTGCCTAGTGAGAGGTAACATGATGTTTATAAAAGTCTCATGATCTAGAGATTGATGTAAGAGATGATAATGTTTAAAATCAACTAAGGAACTGGGAAACCCTTAAAATAATAATAATAATAAATGGTTATAGCAAAATAAGGGCTATAGTGTTTTTTTTATATGCTAGAAAGAGATATGAGGAATACTTGTATCACATAAACGATGTGAATGTGTATGATGGTTTGACCAAGGGATAATGATTAGAAGAGGTAATGTGGTGTTTAATGATGAGTTTAAGGGATTGATATCCCATGATGAAAGTGAAAGGGAAACATAAAGGCATTCCAACTCTTATGGAATCCTTAGAAATATGGCCATGATCTCATAGGGTTGGCATAGTCCAATGCCTGGCTGAACTCACAGGATTTGTACAATCCAATACCTGGCTGTGATCTCATAGGGTTGGTATAATCCAATGCCGCCTGGCTGTACTCTCAAAATGATCTCACAGGGTTGGCATAGTCCAATGCCTGGATGAACTCATAGGATTGGTACAACCCAATACATGGCTGTGATCTCACACGGTTGGTATAATCCAATGCCTGGCTATACTCTCAAAATTATTTCACAGGGTTGGCATAGTCTAATGCCTGTACGAACTCATAGGATTTGTATAATCCAATACCTAGCTATGATCTCACAGGGTTGGTATAATCCAATGCCTAGATGTACTCTCAAAATGATCTCACAGGGTTGGTATAGTCCAATGCCTGGATGAACTCACAGGATTGGTACAATCTAATACCTGGATGTGATCTCTGGAATGGCACAATCTAATACCTGGCTGTGATCTATGGAATGGTACAATCCAATATCTGGCTGAACTCTTACAAAATGAATACATGGTTAGCAAATTGGCTAAGGCCAACAAATAGAAATGAGAATGATTCATGGTCATCATACCAGGATAATAGTATCACAAGATAAGCTTGAGATGTTGGCATAATATGATGGGTAAATGATATACATGTTCTTTCATATTCCTTATAAAGTGAATAGATGATTTATTGCTCTATTATAGATAGCTACAATGCTTTGAAAAGATGAGAAATATTTTGATCTACTTATCCACAGTGATTAACCTTGCTTATTAGTATAAAAGAACCTCTCCTCAATTTTATAAAGTTTATTTGTGATAATAACATTGTTGGCAGAGAGTTATATCTCTTGCTGGGACAATTGTCTCACCCCGTGGGACCCACATTTTTTTAGGTGGACGTGCACAGGGGGGGGTTGAGACCGTATTGTAGAGGGAGAACAACAGTAGTAGGGACAACAGTGATAGCTCAGGTTGAGTGTACTGTCTGTCATGTCTTGTAGATAGAAGTCCTATGTGTCATCTTTGTACTCTCAGGTCCTTGGATTTAGTGCGTGATGGTTTTATGAAAAAACTGAGATTTTGCCTTGTATGCCCCAAGGTTTTATGTTACTTTAGTACATGTTTGACAAAGCAACTATTATATGTTAACCTCGAGATGAGCTGGTACAGTGTATGTACAATGTGAACCCTGATGTATATAAAGTTTTGGTTCTTTCATTAAGAGTTTTCCAAGAAATGGATCTCTTTACAAAAAAATGGTTTTAATTTTCAATGATTTTTGTTAATCTGCTATTTATGGTTATTCTGCATTGCTAGTGATGATTTAGCTATTCGTTTGGTGGTGGTTGTTACACATATGATCTCATTGTTCAGGTCCTCAACCCCAAGACATACATCATTCAGTAATATCTTTCTTGAGACATTCATTATGTTTCATCATTATCCTATAACTAAAGAAAACTAAATAAATCAGAAGATTGCCTTTTTTATTAACCAGAATGTTTACAAGACATGCCATTACAATCATCATATTATTGGCTTTATGGACATACATACCGACATACTCCCACTTGAACTTAGAGCAAATCACCCACACATCTTATTCTAAGTGATCTTTAAACATGTCCATCATGTTTCTGCTACACATGTGCTTATCCAGTGGGTTAGTAACATTTGTCTTTAGTCGACATATTGTATGTTTCACATCTCTTCATTGTACGACCCCTCATATGAGATGGAATTGATGTAGCATGCTATCTGGGATACCTTGCCTATCTAGTAGCTTCATTATTGTCATAGTATTTCTATTGTATCATCAGTGGGTGGAACATCCCATAAGTTCATCTATATGAACTTCATGATTGATACAATATACCCTATTATGTTCATAACATCGGGATGCTCGACTTCTATTGTAGAATTAAATAATTGTCTCTTGCTTGGAATTTTTCCAACTTACATATCTTATTATAAGGTCAAACACAAATTTTAGGTTGTGATCATTAATCTTCTGTGTCATTTTGGAATCTTGCATCGGTGTAACCCTTTACACCCAACTCTTTCTAATTTCTATAATCTAGGAACTAATCCTTGGTGCTTCTCAAGTACTTATAAACGTTCTTTATGGCATTCCAATGACCTTCATTAGAATCTGACGAATGTCATCTCTTCATGTCCAATACATACAAGACAATGGGGTGAGTACATTATATTTCATACATGATAGATCCAAATGCGAATGCATATTGCATTCTACTCATGTTTTCCCATTCTTCACAAGAATTGGAACACTGGGCTCTTGAGAAACTAATCCCATAGAACATGGATATATTTTCTCTCATTCAGTCACGCATGTTGAACCCCTTCAACATCTTTCCAAAGTATTTTGCTTAGGTCTAGAAGCATTCCATATCTATCTCTATAGATCTCAATTCCTATCACATAGGGTGCTTCACTTAAACCCTTCATAGAGAAGGTACTTTCCTCACTAGGTTTTAATACTTATAGTATAAGAATGTTATTCCCCATCATCAGTGGAATATAAATATGCTCCCAATATATCTTTTATAATCACATATTTCATCTTCATTTTAACTAAAATCAAACTCTTTGACCATCTTGTCAAATCAAAGATTCTAGCCCTGAGATGCTTGCTTCAATGCATAGATTGGCATTTGTAGCTTATAGACTTGATTCACATTATATCAATTTATAAAACCTTCAGGTTGTGTCACATACACACCCTCTTAATTATTTCTATTAAGAAATGCAATTTCAATATCAATAAGCTAAATCTCACAGTCGTAATAAGCTGCAATAGTAACATGATCCTAATGGATGGCAACTGGTGAAAATATTTCATCATGTTCAACACCTTGAATTTGTTTGAAAACCTTTGCATTCAATTTGCAATAACATTCATGTTGGTCCTTTCCTTGAATACCCAATTGCACCCTACATGTTTTACCCCTTCAGGTGGATCCACCAAGGTCATATCTTGTTGTTGTATATGGAATCCAACATTAATCCCATGGTTTCAAGCCATTTTTTAGATTTTGGCACCTCAATAGCTTCTAGGTAGATTGTTGGCTCATCATCATAAGACCAACTCATTGACTTTTTTAGTTATAAGATATCATAATCTTTCACGCTCAAGGTACATTCTACTAGAACTGTGAGGTTTTGTGTTACATAAGAAACTTGAGATTCCACAACAATTTGTGATTCTCATTGCTCCCATTGTACCTCTTTAGGTTCAATGTTTTCTTTTTGATCTCAAAATTTTCAAGTTATATTATTCTCCCACTTATTCCTTTGGAATGAAATTCCTCATCAAGAATTCAACCATCCCAGTAACAAACATTTTGTTGTCGGATTGGAGTAAAAAGTAGTATTAAACAAACTAACATTTATGTGATTTGTGTATAAGGATTTTCCAAGAAATGATTTTCTTATATAAGCTTTCAATCCTAATCTTCATAAAGTCATATCCGGACACCTCCCATGCTATATCTCATATGGTGTCCTTTTGAACCATTTAGACGGTACATTGTTATAGTGTAAAGCATGTCCCCAAAAGGAAATTGGAAGATTAGCTATATTTATTGATAATAATACCATCACTTAACAAGGGGTGATCCCCTTTATGATACATCATTATGTTTCAGGTGGAGTCCATTGTGATACACTATCACCCTTTCTCTAGAAGGTCTTCAAACTCTTGATGTAAAATATTTCAACATTGATCACATCAAAGTTTCTTAATACTTTTACCAAAGTGATTACGTATATTTCACTAAATACAAATTATTATATCTACTAATATCATCATTAAATTTAATAAGTTTCTAATAATTACCTTCAACATCTATTCTAAAATCTCTACATACATAAATATGTACAATCCCTAATAGAATACCCGCTCTCCCACTTCATCTAGTGAAAGGTGCTTTTGTCATATTGCCCAATAGATAAGATTTACATGTCTCCATTGGTTCAATAACCAAAAGAGTCTAGACAACCATCATTATGGATCCTAGAAATGTATTTCTTATTTATGTGCCCTAGATGACAATGTTATAGGTATTCAGTGTTTGGGTTATCAAGTTTGAATCTTTTGGTATTTACATTATAAACATTTATCTTTAGATCCAGAAAACAAAGACAATGAGACATTTGGGGTACTTCCATAAAAGATCACATCCTCTTTGAAATAGAACATTGACTATTCTTTATATGGTTTCCATATTCATCCTTGTCTGTACAAGATGCAAAAAGTAAAATGTTTTTATTATTGGCAGATAAGAAATAGTAGTTCATTAATTCTATTACAAGACCTATGGGCAGAGATAAATTATAGTTCTGACTATAATGGCAACAACTCTTGCTCCATTTGCAACGTACTCTCTGGCCTCACCCTTTTATAAAGGCTTACTTCTTTTCAGATCCTGCATATTCAAACATATGTGAGATCTAACGTTGGAGGTCAATGAGAATTCCGACTCATCCTGTTCACCAAGAATCCCAAGTGGTCCTAGCTTTTCTTATCACCTTGGTTGATGGGTTTTCTTTTTGTGGTTGTTGGTTTTGTGATCAACATGTTTGACTTGGTTGCATGGATGAGATGCTTGCATGGGCGAGATACCTTATACACATGGCATGCTTAGCTAGACACCTAACCCTTTCTCTCTCTTCCAACCATAAGCTATATATACCTCCCTCCTTGCATACAAACAAGCTCTTGACACACCTAGCTATGCCTCTCTTCTTCATTGTTGTTTGAGCTCGTCTCCCTTGATAGGTGGAGAAGGAGGAGATCAAGTTGTAGGATATTGGTCGATCTACCTTGCATGTGCATCTAGGGTTTGGATATACCCTCTCCTTGTGCTTGTGGAGCTTCTTGCTTTGAATCCTGGTCTTGGTAAGTAAGATCCCCCTCTTTTCTTCGTTTTCCTTGCTGCCCTATCTTCCACTCTCTTCTCTTAGTCGCATCCATGCTGGAGTTTGTTCTAGAGCTTGAAGAACATCTCTTCCTTGCTTCCTTGTTGGAGGAAGAGCTAGCTTGGCTAAGTAGAGTGCTCAAGCTAGGGTCCCACCTTCTTTCCTTTGAGCTACCTTGCTGTTTGGAGTTGCTTCATCTTCTCTAAGGCAAGTTACATAAATTTATTCATGATTATTGCTTACTCTTACCTTGCATGCACTTGATCTTGATCTAAAATGTTGTTCCAAGTAGAAAGATGATGTCTTTACCCGGGGTTTGTGATTGTATCATAATTCTTGAGTAACATATCTTCTTGGATAATGTGCATGAACCTTGCTTAGTAATAGAAGCTTTAGTACTTGCATTCTTGTGGGAAAACAATGGTTTTACTCTCTCTCAATGATCGTTGCTAATTAGGGTTTTGAACTAATTTTTCTCCTTATAATGAAACCCAATGACCTTTTGGATTCTTGGTTTTAGCCAACCTATTTGGATTCTTATTTGGTCAATGATATTTTGGCCTCTTGACGGTCGCCAAGATTTCACCCTCTTGTGGTCGATGAGTTTTTGGTCATGATGGTCGCTAAGTTTTTGAACTCTAATTGGTCGCCAAGTTTTGAATGATGATGGTCACCAAGATTGGATCTCTCCTTGATTGGTTGATGAGTTTAGCCTATGTATCTCTCACCTATGTGGTCACTATGTTTTTGTGACCTAGGTGGTCGATGAGATTTCCTGACTCTATGATCAGTAGTTATGTTTGACCTTGTGCTTTCATGTTTGATGGAGATGCAAAGAATTAGGGTTTATCCTTGAGTGCTGTTTTGTAACCCTAATTCAACTCATCTTGGTTGAACCTAAACCTAATACAAGTAAGTGATGATGGTTAATTATACATGGCTTCTTTTTGTGAATAGTATGAGGATGGAACACTTTCTCTCTCTATGTTGTTATAACCCTAATTTTTCAATTATAAGAACATCATAGTTCTTAATTCTAATGTTATATTGAAATTATATGTCACATGTGTGGTGATTGTTGATGAGCCTTGATGAGGCATGGAAAGATAATGATGTTCTTACAGGGAACAATGTGAATGGTCTTATGACCTTGGACATGTTTTTTTTCCCTAATTGAGGTGTGATCCTCTTCTTTAGGTGACAAGGACTTGCTATGTCTTGTGATGGTATGATGGCTAGTGTAATATCATGAGTGGAAATGAAATGGTGCCATGTATTTGTAATCAAGAACATGTTTCATACGTTTTATATCTTTTGAATTTGCAACATACCATGCTTTTGTGAATTCTTTTAGGGTTTTCTTATAACTTGTTTGATGCAGTTAAAAGACACCCAATTGATATTAACTAATCAATTAAAATCCTAATCATGTTGTGCCCTGTACTGTAGAACCATTCCAGTGTCAGGACTTGTTGGATGGGGAAATGAGTATTCCTAAGGGAAGCTCAGAGTGCATACTGTTGACTATGCAGGGTGCATGAGACCATGTGTCCTTGTCATCCTGACCCCAAGGTTATGGAGGATGGCTATGGTCATGCCTTGGTAGGATAAATGTTGTGATTGTATCTTAGGTATTTGTATATATTATGTGATCAAGGACACTTGCGGTTGTACCTTGGATGATAGGGTTTTTTATACCCTGGTTACTAGTGCTATGACCTATACTCCAAGCACGGACTAGGTTGCTTGCAGCTTGACTTTTATGTCATTGCAGGCAGTTTGACTGATATGTCACTATAGTTGACTCGTACTGACCAAGGGGGTGTGATCTTAGGATTTCGGCTCTCCTAGATCTTGTACAAAACGTATTGCGACCAAGCGGTGATCAGCTGGAATCTGAGTGGTATACCTCAAATTCTCCTGGGCTTAATAAAAGATGTAATTCAGCTATGTAGTATATCTATTTAGGGTTAAACACGATTCACATTGGATGTTTTCCCTTGCCTTATCTCTTGTACTTCTCAGTTGTTATAGATGCGGTAGAGAAATCAACTACTAGTAGATGATAGTGTCATCTATTTCCTTACATACCTTGTTAATCATGCCTATGCTACGCCTATCTGTTTAATATGTTCTATCTTTTCAACTTGCTTAATATGCTTATTTTCTTAACTTGTTTACTAATATAACTGGCTGTAATCAATAATCACTATCGAGAGTTATATCTCTTGCTAGCACATTGGTCTCACCTCGTGGGTCACCACATCTTTAGTAGATGATAGTGTCATCTGTTTCCTTACATACCTTGTAAATCATGCCTATGCTACGCCTATCTGTTTAATATGTTCTATCTTTTCAACTTGCTTAATATGCTTATTTTCTTAACTTGTTTACTAATATAACTGGCTGTAATCAATAATCACTATCGAGAGTTATATCTCTTGCTAGCACATTGGTCTCACCTCGTGGGTCACCACATCTTTTTAGGTGGTTGTCAGAAGCGTCGTCAGGATCGTGGTGTTGAGAAAGAGAAACTTGGAGAGTAGTAGAAGCATAAGGTTGTCTAGTTGCTAGTAGAATCCTAGATTCATCCATGTACTTTCAAGTCCTGGAAGGGGATGTTTTGTTGATGATATGTGTATCTCCACAAGTTTTGGTAGTATGTCGATGTTTATATATGGCATGTAAATGTGGACCCATAAATTTTTTTATACAGGTGGTGGCTGATGGCCATTAGACATACATGTAAATACCTGAAATGGTATGTGATGAGATGCAAATTGTTGGACCATCATGTAACGCTTATGAACATGATGGTAATGTATGAATCCGTTTTAATTTACCCGCTTTATTGGCTATATGGTTTATTAGTAGTTGATCATGCTTTGTTTTTGAGTAATCTCATTTAGTGTGATAGGGTGTCAGAATAAGCAAGCATGATCAACCATAAAGCAAGGTTAGGGGTCTTACACTATCCCTCCCTTTTACGGGTAGGACTTGCTAGGGTTCTCTTGTTACCACAACCAGAGAAGACAAAAATTGTCAGAGCTTATTGTTATGTCTCTAGAAAGCCTCGACTACCCCCATATTTATAGGAGGGTCAAGGTCAAGAGATCTAGTATGTGCAGAAGTTGAAGGGGATGAGATTTCACAAATTTTCTTAGCCTACAAATGACAAAACGTTCGGTTCAAAGGTGAACCCATCAGTTGGCATGTGAACCAATTGGTTCAGCCCTTAAACCAATTGTTTCACTATGTTTTCCAATTGCAATTGTATTGAAAATTAATATTTGATTATTGCATAGCATGATGTCATCACTAATCCTTGATCCAATTGAATTGATCAACCAAATGGTCAGTTCACAACCTGAACCGGCCAGTTCATGGACTAGAGCCGATTAGTTCACTTCCTGAACTGGTCATCTCATGAACCAAATTGCTAATGTTGGTTCAATTGACCTGATACTTGAATCAATCGATTCAACACTTGAACCAGTCAGTTCATAGTCCAGTCAGTCAATACTTAACCATTGTTGTTTAAATTGAATACCTAACTCTTTAGTAATCAAGTTTAAGCTATATTCATGAATAAACTCCTATTCTAAGTGTATACTATGTGTGTAACCCTATAGGTTCCAAGTTACATTCACATTGAGTGTCCATAACTAATTTATGACATCACAAGCAATGATTGGTATCTAGAAAGACATCATTTCTACCCAAGTAATTGGAAAGTTGGATAAAAACTTCAACCTATAATTTATGATTGGTGTTATAGTGTTTGTATAATTCCTTTGTCATTGATATCCAAATTGATTTTGAGGCATGTAATCATGATCCTTTTAACATCAATCCATGTTCCTTGAACTAGAGAAGAATGTCTGAGATATATGTGAACTCAATATCGTATATTGATTCACATGTTCATACACATGCTTTTCTCAATCTCTCTTAGCAAGTGGCCTGGATATCAAACTCTTGAAGGAGGGACAAATCCCATCTACATAACTCACAATCATCCCTGTGTGTTATGATGTACATGAACACCACCTTTATGGCAACCCTTACTCAAGGTCATGGTGGATGATGTCTAAGTAAATCAAACAACATGTGATGAGCATAGTAATTTCAAGTCTAAGAACCACAATCACCATGATTACTATGAGAGATGATTTTGACTATCAATCATGATTTCATGTATCACTCTCAAGGTGGATCCATCCAATACGTTGTTCTCCAACAAGTATCTATGTGTTTGGTTTGATATCATGTATTATGACTAACGAGATTCTATCATCAACCAACACACATTCTAGTCTTATGTGTTAGTTCTGTCTATCTGACCTCCGACTAAGGACATAATAAGAATGTATCTACTCTTGATTTTCATATGATCTCATTGTTTAGGTCCTCAACCCAAAGACATACGCCATTGAGTAATATCATTCTATAGACATTCATTATGTTTCATCATTATCTCATAACTGAATAAAATAGAATAAATCAGAAGATTGCCTTTATTATTAATCAAATAATTTACAAGTCATGCCATTACAATCATCATATGATTGGCTATCTAGGCATACATACCAATAGAAGATTCTTGTTGAAATGATGAATTTTGTGAAAAATCAAGTGGGAAGTTCTCCTAGTCACTCAGTGAATTCTATTGAGTCCTTTAGTGAAGAGTGAAGGCCATCCACTCTCATAGCAACTAAAAACAATAAAGGCAATGGTACAACTCAAAATTTGAGGATGAAGTTCTCTCTAGGTTGAAAGGTTTTGATGTAGTTCAAAAGAATGTCAAAGCCTTGACCAAAAAGTGTAAAAGCTCTCTTTAATGCTTTCCCTCGAAGAGGAAGAGAAACTTCCTTTCCCACCCATGATGTGCTTCAATGAAGCAAGTGGACGAATGAGTGCCTTGCAAAACTCCTATAGTTTACAAGGATATGTGCACTTTCAAGAGGAAGTCAACAGGAAGAATGCCTAAGAAAGTAAAGTTGACAGAAGAAGTGAGCTCTATTCTCTAACATGCACTTCCAGTGAAGAGGAATGAGCGAAGATCCCCATCCATACCTAGCTACATATGGGGACATCACATAGACCAATCCCTCCTTGATTTGGGATCTAGTGTGAATTTGATGCCATATAGTGTGTTTGTGGAGTTGGGTTTAGGCGAGTTGAAACCAGCCAATCGCACTCTCCAATTGGAGGATCATTCAATCAAAGTGCCTAGAGGAAGGGTGAATGATGTATTGGTAATGATAGACAAAGAAAGGTGAGATGTATTCCTAAAATAGTTTTACTATTCTTGACATGGATTTGGAGGATAAGAAGATTCCCATCATCTTGGAAAGACCCTTTCTATCTTCAACTAATGCCAAAATACGTGTGCATGGTGGCACAATGAATGTCTATTTCATGGACATGAAGATAAAGATCAATATGTTCAAGATCCCCACCTGGAAAGAATGAGATGAGGATGTTGAGACTTGTCACTTAAAGAACTCAATTGATTACTCAAAAGATGGGGATCTGGATGGAACACCTCTTCATAACTTACGTGATCAATGAGGTGAAGAACAATTGTGAATGCAAATGAGAGAGCTATCTACTTCAAGACTGGACACACAAGGCTTCCTAATGGCTTATTGATGGAGAGAACACCAAAGCCCAGATGAAGGCAATAAATTTTAGCACTAGTGGGAGGCAACCCACCTAGGTTTGAGATTCTTGCTCTCAAAACCCATTTCTTGTTATGCTTTTGTTTTTCATTTTTAAATACACATACACTCACACTATACTTGATGGTGGTTTTCTTGTTTGTGAATCATGCTAGAATAGGTGCATAGATGGAAGGATGATGCATGAAGAAACTAGACAAGAAGAGCATCAAGATGGAAATGAAGAATTGAAATTAATGACAAAGCTATAGGAAGGTGATCAACACGACCTTCCATACAACACAGATGTAGTTCCAGCTGGGTAAAATGGCTATTATGCACAGAATGGCCATGCTAACTTTGCCCTGCCCATTTGAAGCCATGTGATTTCTCTTCCTCTTGGAGGTTGTCTACCACAACTCTGTGTCCATCACCCTATTATTCTAAACCTCTAATGAATACTAAGGACAACATGGTTTAAAAGTCAGCAGTGGTAGGGTGATGTGCGTATTTTATATCATCTTTAGGACCAATTTTGGTTGCATTTTCACCCAATAGTCACTCTTAATCATGTCATATTTTCCACTTTATTGTTATCTTTACTTCCTCTATGGTTTGAATTGTAGGTACCATGTTTTGGAATCAAAATGGGATGAAAAAACCATTATATCATCCATCAACACATTCCTCAATCATGTAAACATTTAGAAAATCAATGTTGATGAAACTTTCAAAGACACCTTGTTTCTAGAAAAAGACACATCATGTCTTAATAAAGACACACCATGTCTAGAAAAAGACACATCGTGTCCCAGTCTAGAATTTGAATCCAAAACTCCCTAGACTGCAGCAACACACCGTGTTGGCCATCCAACACACTGCGTCACCTGCAGATTTCACCCAAATGTGAATGTACAAAGTAAAGATGATGAAATGGGGTCAGTCCAACCCAAATTCAATACTTGTTGGATTCCCAAAGAGTTTGCACACTTGTCGGAGTTAATCCTGAAGAAATTGAATAAGACACAGAATGTGCTATTTTGTACATGGCGTGCAAGTTTACAGAGACTCTCGCCCCCAACTACAGAGAAGAAGACACGGTTTGTTACTTATGGAACACACTGTGTCCACGTGTCTAAAAGCCTCATTTCAAAAGTTCAGGAAACCTACATGGTGTGTCTTTATTTAGACACACCCTGTACTCTTCACGGACAACAATTTCATCTGACAGTTACACTGAGAGACACATCTTGTCTTCTAAAAGACACGACATGTCTTTGTCAATTTTTGCATAATTTGAAAAGAATTGTCCCTCATTTTAAAGACGAGACCAGCAATATGGGGTGGCTTTCACTCATCATTTGAAACACTTTACGACCGAAGGGAGTTTCATAGAAAGAGGAGGGCAAATTTTGGGAATAAGTATAGGTTTCTTGAGAAAGAACCTCCATTGTTCACCATTTCTTCTCTAAAAGGTGTAGCAGCGCCTCTCTACTTGTCCAAGCTTCTCGAGAGGGAAGATAGTCCAAGTGAGAGAAGCTACAAGATTGGAATTCTGTCCTCCAACTGGAGTTTCACTTTACTCAACTTCACCCTTTGGTTCCCTTTGGTCTTTCTTCTCTTTAATCATGCAAAATTCTAAAAATTGTGATATGTGCTTATGTTTCTACATAATGTGCGAGTAGAACCCTTTTTCTTGGGCATGGGAGAGTATCTCCCATGCTACTACTCATGTGAATTTGTAATTTATATCTAATGTTAGTTAATTTGATTCTCTAAGAGCTTCTACGGTGTCTTATTACTTATATGCTTGACTGTCCATCAAATATGCATGTTTTATGCTTCTTTATGCAATTCTAGAGGATGTATGAGGGAGTATGGAGTATATCTCTTGGCAAAAAACTCTTGACCACGAGAGCGTCTGGGAAATGTTGAGGATCCAAGGTTGTGTTCGAATCTAAACATAGGCACATGAGTGCTATGTTAAGATGAGAACCGTCTAATATCACCAGGAGGTGTAAGATGATGACGACAACCTTTGCAAGTTAATTAACATGTTTTAATTTTGTAGTCCCATGTGATTGATAGTATGGAAGTGAAATCCTATGACTAAGATCTCCTAAATCTGATCTAAGTCATGTTAATTTAATTCTTTCTCTTTCATTTTCTAGTTAGTTGATCACAATCAAACTCAACTTTTATAAAACAATCTAGATTGTGGAAGTTCAGTACTCTTGTGCCTAACAGTACCCTATTCTTGGACGACCTTGATAATACGATATGCACCCATATACTTGTGGGGTAGTGTTCGAGTTTACAGATATTAAAACTTGCGCACACAACTAACAAGTTTTTGTCACTGTTGCCAGGGAGCATTAGTATTTTTGTTTGAGTAACAAGTGTTGAATAGTAAGCGAGACTAGATCACACCATCACCTGTCATATCCACCATTTTTTCCCATCATGATCATGATCATGATCATGATCATCATTATCATATTTTTTTATCTTCCATTTTAATTTTTTTTAATTCACTCACCTTCTTTATTTGTAGGACAATATGAGGTGATCCAAAAGGGGTCTTGAACCTTCCACATTTCTAGACCCCAAAACTGAGCACAATATTAACAACCTTCAAAAAGCAAGGAGGAGTGAACCTCAATTATATTTGGGGACTCACAACCATCATCACCTTCATTGCCACCATATTCACTTGAAAGTCCATCCCAACAAAAAGAACAAATCATGGAAGATGATCGTTCCCTAAAGGACTTCAATGTTCCAATTGCTATAATATCAATGGGGCTATCAATATCCCACAAATCTAGGAAAATGAATTTTCTATTAGCCCCACCATTATACATATGATACAACAGAACCGGTTTGGAGTGACACCAATGGAGGATCCGAACCTCTACATTGCTGAATTTCTGCAATTGCTAAGCACTTTCAAGATAAATGGAGTTCCTACTGATGTAGTTTGCCTTCTTCTTTTCCCCTTCTCTTTGAGAGAAAGAGCCAAGGCATGGATCTATTCTTTGCCATGAAACTCCATCAACAATTGGGAGGAACTCCTCAAAGTTTTTGTAGCCAAATACTTTCCACCAAGCAAGACTACACAATTGAGGAGTTAGCTCATCAATTTTTCTCAAGGGCATGGAGAGACCTTGTATGACACACGGGAAAGGTTCAAAGACCTTCAACACCTTTGTCCACACCATGGTTTAAGCAACTGGCTTCTATTGCAAACTTTCTATAATGAATTATTCTACAATACAATGATATCTATTGATGTTATTGCAAATGGTGTTTAATGAAAAAATCATATAGGGACGCTTAAGTCACTATTGAAGACATGGCACTTAATAATTGCCAATGGAGTCCTAACTGGAGCAGCCAACCTTCTTCTTCAAGCTCTATTTTTGGAAAGCAAGCCACTGAAGTAATTTGTGATGCATGCGTAGCAATAAGACACACTCCTTCTTCATGTTTTGCCACACCATCACAATTTCAAGAGATAAAGGAGCTCAAAAACAATGTCAGCTTCAATTTCATCCAACAACAACAACATTTGCAGCCAAAGCTGAGTTTGGTGTCCATGATTGAGACCTTTGTCTCAACTAAAATTCAGTAAAATGATGAGCTTCACCAACAAAGGGAGTTGCTAAAGGATGCTATTTCACAACTTTCTTCTAAGGTGGATGGAATTTCCACTTATACTAGGATGTTTGAGAATCAAATTGCTCAACAAACTCTTTCCAATAAAAAATCACCCTCCATTTCCTTGCCTAATCAACCACAAATAGATTCAAGGGAAACATTCACATTAGTTACCTTGAGGACTGGAGCTGCTATAGAAGAACCTTCTTCACCATCACATACAATATCTTATGAAGTTGTTGACTCCAATGTAGGCAATGATGCTAAAGCTCAAAGCAAGAAATATGCATATGATCCTAAGGATAATTTTCAAACAAGACAAGTGTCCCCTCGCAACACATCTTTGATACAATGCTTGATGATGATATAATTCTCTTTGAATGGGATGTTGATTATTTTGAAGAAGAGAATGAAGGGACATACAACATTGAAATCCAGAAGACTATTCCTATTACAAATCACAAGCGTCAATTTTTGGGCCAAATAAAAGAATATATTGACAAAGAGGCATACATCCTTAGCACAACAATTTCCAGCCTCAAATCAAAGAAATGGACCTCCATCTTCATCATTCACCATGACAGGTATCTGGTTGCAATTCTCTTGAGTTTGTTATATGCAGTGGGGACACTGCAAATTTTAAGCTTAGGTGAGAGAAAGTGACAAGTAGTGTAGTGTAGTTTTATTTCCCTTTTATCATCATTTTCTTAGTTGTTGTTTTCAGTTCTGCTCTTCTTGTGGAAAATCTAGTATGATATGAGACCTATCATTTGTATGTGGATTGAACTCCTATGCTTAACTGATTTTCCTCTTTTGGTTAGAAATATCATCTGTAGAAATTGTAAAAGGCATTCTTTAATCAAATGAAACTTTTTGGCCATCAAAATATGCTTAAATTTGGTTTACACTTCTAGTCTGAACATTTATTTTTTACATCCTTGGTTGCTTAAAACATGTAATGGTTTCATTTTTGTGAGTAAATTGACCTTACAACATCATTTAGAATGCATGATGCCCTTACCAAGCTCTTAGTGGATTTTCAACCACTCTTTAAGGAATAATTTTCAAAGCAAATGAATGAAATCTAGCTAATGTTGCAATTTAGTTGACTCTCCTATGTTGTGGAATTTTTTTAAAATTCTTTTGGCTGATTTCACCTTCATACCCCATAAAAGATGGCTAAACTGCCCATATATCATTCTAGCCTAGTGTAAGTCCAATCTGGGCACGACAGTTAGGTGGTATGTCCTAAAAGAGGGTAAAACACCCCAACTGACACTCCACGTGTGTATAAGCCTACATTAGTAGGTGAGTGTCAGAACTCGCTATCCATTATCTTATCATTTTTGGGAAACAAGGAGAGAACAACTCAAATGGTTAATTTTAACTAAGATTTCATTATTTGTATCCTTAATAGTTGAGATTTTTGAATTTCACACCCACTAACTGCTTGTCTTGGTCATCCAAATTCTACTTAGTGATGTTTAGTTGATTAATTTATTTAAATTGTGACCACCCCTATTGAACAAAAAATCTATTTCTTGGGTGTTCAAGTTGAATTGATGAGTATGCATATAAATGTGTTGATCATGGTTGGTTTGTTCCTATACACATATTTCATTTCATTTGATCTATGCATGAACTTGACAATTCATTCATTTGTGTTTCTATACTCTTTTTGCTTAAGTACAAGCAATGGTTTAAGCTTAGGGGGATTTTATGTGTGTATTTTATATCATCTTTTGGACCACTTTTGGTTGCATTTTCAAATTATTTTCACCCAATAGTCACTCTTAATCATGCTAGATTTTCCACTTCATTATTATCTTTACTTGCTCTATGGTTTAGACTGTAGGTACCTCATTTTAGCAATAAAATGGGGTGAAAACACCATCATATTATCCATCAACACATTCACCAATCATGTAAACATTCAGAAAATCAATGTTGTTGAAACTGTCAAAGAAACCCTATGTACAGAAAAAGGCACGTCATGTCCTAGTCCAGAATTTGAATCTAGAACTCCCTAGACTGTAGCAACACGTCGTGTTGACCATCCAACACATGATGTCACCTACAAATTTCACCCAAACGTGAATGTACAAAGTAAAGATGATGAAATGGGGTTAATCCAACCCAAATTCAACCCTTTTTGGATTCTCGAAGGGTTTACACACTTAGTGGGGTTAATCTGGAAGAAATTGAAGAAGACATGAAGTGTGCTATTTTGTATACGGTGTGCAAGTTTACAGAGACTGTCGCCCCCACTACAGAGAAGAAGACATGACATGTTACTTATGAACACACCGTGTCTGCGCATCTAAAAGTCTCATTTCAAAAGTTCTTGAAACTTACACGGTGTCTTTATTTAGACTGCCATGTACTATTCATAGAAAACAGTTTCATCTGACAGTTACACTGAGAGACACGACATATCTTCCAAAAGACAAGATGTTTCTTTGTCAATTTCTGCAGAATTTGAAAAGAAATGCCCCTCCTTTTAAAGACGAGACCAACCGTATGGGGCAGTTATCACTCGTCATTTGAAACACTTTACGACCAAAGGGAGTTACACAACAAGAGGAGGGAAATTCTGGGGAAGGAGAGGTTTCTTGGTAAAGAACCTCCATTCTTCACCATTTCTTCTCTAAAAGGTGTAGCAGAGGTTCTCTACCGTCCAAGCTTCTCTAGAGGGAAGATAGTTAGAGTGGGAGAAGCTACAAGATTGGAATTCTGTCCTCCAATCAGAGTTTCACTTTACTCAACTTCACCCTTTGGTTCCCTTTCCTCTTTCTTCTGTTTAATCATGCAAAACTCTAAAAATTGTGATATGTGCTTGTGTTTCTACATAATGTGTGAGTAGAACCCTTTTTCTGGGGCAGGGGAGAGTAGCTCCCATGCTACTACTCATGTGAACTCGTAATTTATGTCTAATGTTAGTTAATTTGCTTCTCTAAGAGCTTCTACGATGTCTTATTGCTTGTATGCTTGAATGGCCATCAAATATGCATGTTTTATACTTCTTTATGCAATTCAGGAGGATGTATGAGGGAGTATGGAGTAGATCTCTTGGCAACACACTCTTGACCATGGGAGTGGCTGGGGAATGTTGAGGATCCAAGGTTGGATTCAAATATGAACATAGAACAGTAGTTCTATGTGAAGATGAGAACCGTCTCATATCACCGAGAGGTGTATGATGATGGTGATATCCTTTGCAAGTTAATTAACATGTTTTAATTTCGTAGTCACATGTGAGTAATATGTAAGTGAAATCCTATGACAAGATCTCTTAAATATGATCTACGTCCTCTTAATTTACTTCTTTCTCTTTTATTTGCTAGTTAACCAATCACAATCAAACTCACCTTTTGTGAAATGGTCTAGATTGTTGAAGTTCAATACTCTTGCGCCTAACAATATGCTTCTCCTTGGATGACCTCAATACTACACAAAATCATATACTTGAGGGGTAGTGTTCGAGTTTACAAATATTAAAACGTGCACACACAACTAACATAGGGTGGTAAGCCCTTGTCTATACCACATTCCTCTATGTTTTTTGTTCTAGTTTTTTTCAAGTTGATTTAACAATATACTTACCTTTACACATGTCCATCCATACTTGTTTTCACTTTCCTTGCATACATGCATATCTTGTAGCTTATTTCCGTGCATTTTTTCACAACCTTTCAAATTTTTTTCTCTTTTTCCACTCCATGTCACACATTGCATTCCATATAGGTTTATCTAATTTTGTATGTTTTTTTCTAGGATTTACTTTTTTGTTGTTTGTTACTTTAGTTTAGATGTGATTGAAGGCAATTTGGTACCATTTTGGCCACTTTTTCTCAAGCTTAACTCTACTTGCCTAATAATGCGTCTCAACTAAATCTCTATTTATTATGATGTGAATGATTAGAATTGGGATAATGCGGCCCGTTGATGATGTTTTTGGCGCATGCCCTCCAAGTTTATTTCAAGTGGCTGTTTTCATAAAAATGTCCCTTGCAAGATTTGAATGTTTTCGATTATTCATTCAATGTAGAAAGAGTTAATATTCCATATGTAAAGAAGTAAAACCACCTCTCTACTAAAAATTTAAAATATCAAACCTCCAATCCAAACATACTCAGAAGGTATGATAGAGTGGGTGTAAAATTTTCAAATCTTTATATAATGGTAACAAAAGACCAAAGTATAGCAGCAGAATAAAAATATGACTATATTCAATTATAAAACAAAGTGTTACAAACATACATCACAAGGATCCATGTAGAGGAAATATAAACCTCCTCAAGATTATCTCCAAGCTTAAACTTCTCAATCGAAGTCTAGGTCATCACGTCTTGTCATCCAAGTCCTCCACCTAGGGTTGGAAGCATACCCCAGCAAAATAGAAACAAAAGGAGACATCAGCAAAAGCTGGTATGCACATACTAAAAAGCAAATTGAGCAATTATAAAGAATAAGAGACATCAAAATAAAAGGTTTACCATGCAAGAGATAAGGACTATCCAAAGAGGGCATAAAAGAAGAGAATCATCATCGTCATAAAAGAAGTTACTTGCCATTAAAACAATAAAAAAAGTGCCACATTAGCACATATCAAGATTTGGGCACATAACCCATCACGATTTTTGGGCACATAACCCATCATCAATTTGGGCACATAACCCATCATAAACATCATCAACCTGCATGCATGTGAGATAAGCATAGCCCTAGAACAATATAAACACAATTGGCGGCCAACCCTCATAAAGTTGAAACCTGATAGAGAAAGGAATACCGCCAATCTCCCAAATATATATAAAATGGGTCAAGACATCTTGCCCAGGGTATGAGGTTCCTTACCATCCCAAAAAGTGCAAGAAATATCACATCTTCTATAAACAAAACCAATGCAATTATACTACTTTAGTGCTACTGAATCACATAGCATGTTTAATGTAGAGGCAAGTAAAAAGTATAGTCAGAATTTTACAATGTTGTCATCACACAATGGACAACACAAACTTATAAACATCCACTTCAAAGTGGGCACATATCAATATAAAAGACCAACATGCACCAAGGTACAAGATAGATATCAAGAAAATATCCAGGTCCATAACAAGCAAGATAGTTCACACAAACCATGATATCAAAACATAAGACATATTGTGTAGGCCAAATTCAAGAGAATGAAAAGATAGGTGAATTGCTTATTATAGAGGAATAGGGGATACAACATACCTTATTTCAAGATTCTAGAAACACATGCCATCAATCTAGAGGTTTCCAACATCAACTTTACCTAATTACAATTATTCACATGTATTAGGGTTTGTCGTATGCATTAATGTAAAAGAAACCTGACTTTTGGACTTTTTGCACAAAACTCTGATTTAGACTCTGAAATTATCACCATTGTCTTAGTTAGAGTTTTCTGATCAAAATGAGATATAATATTATGTATTTTGAAGATATAGACTTTTAGATGCATTTTTGATGATTTTTATTTAATTAGTTCATTCTCAAAAACACTTTTTCGAAAAACATAGAATCAGGCATTGAAAATATTTTTATTAGAAAGCTCATCTTTTTTTTATTCCAGAACATATCTTACTTTTATTTTTTGACCAACGAATAAAAAGATATCAATTTTGTAGTTCTGACCAATGAAAAGCTACCATGTAGGTAGAGGCGCTTGAAACAGAAAGGAGAAGAAGGGAGCGACTAGGGTCAAAACTGTAAAAAGCCACCTAACCCTTCTTCAACCTCCAGCAGCCCGCACACCGGCGGCTGTTTGGGGAAGATTTTGGGCATTTTTGCAATTCAAGACCAAACTCGAAACCGAAAGATGCGTATGAAAGCTAAAGCAAAGAGGAACTCAACTGTACCTTCAATTTGGACGAAGATGGTGTGTACGAGGAGCAGCAAGGCCACAAGAGAAGGGAGGAAAACTCAATCTATGTCACTCCACGCTTAGTCTCTGTCAAAATTGAGAGTACGAAAATGAAAAGTGATGTCTAACTCACACATAAGTACCCTTATTTATATGTATGGGTGTGAAACACTCTGATTTGGTATACTACTTCCCAACCAAGAAAAATAGAAATCCGGTTCTTCTGAAATACTCCACGAAACATTGTAAATAAGGACTTAAAACATGCACAATCATATTTGGAATACAATGGAGAAAGAATCATGCAAAAAGATGGACTACAACCCGAGAAATCTACAAAATACCAAGCACCTATATTATTCACGTGACACAATCCTACCTAATGTAGGAGACAAGTCGAGAACCATTGGATGTGGGTCCATGGTGGTCCACTTCGTGCCCAGCCATCCGATGGAGTGAGACACATAAATCAAATCCAAATCAAATTAGAATAAAGTGCGATCACATTAATTTCTCTTTTTCTCTTTCTTCTATTGGAGGCTTAAACAAATTCCAAAATTAACCAAAATTTACACCCTGACTCATTTTGACGTGTAGAATCTAAATATAGAATTAGTTTTGCCTTTTGAGATCTTTTAATGGGTTAAATAATTCATACCTCATTTTCTCTTTCCTCCTTCATTAATGACATTAGGATTATCCAAAAATAATAAAACTTCACCCACAAGTCATATTCAAAGTGTTGGATATGAATTTACCATTAGTTTTATTTGTTGAAGTTGTTTGTTATTTTAATTAATGATATGAATGTTTTACACATGTTCTCTCTCCTAAATTTACCTTCTCATCATATATTTTCCAAATTGAGTCAAAATTCCCCCAAAGGTATATTTTAACATGTAGAATACGAATTTGGTATTATTTATTTTTTTGAAGACATTTATTATTTTATATAATACATTTAAATTTTATCACTTATTTTATCCTTTTAATTTATTAGGGTCATCTAAAAACTTTCCAAAAATATGAAACTTGGCATATAAGAAATAATAAACGTGAGAAACACTATTTTCACATTAGTTGATTTTTCAACTTATATTTTATATTTTAGGTGTTTAAATCATTTTCCCTCTCCTGAATAAAATAAAATATTTAACATTGACCAAATTAAATGCAAATTTTTCCAAAGTCTTATTTCCATATTTAGATCATGAATCTAATGTTATTTTCGTCTTTTGGATTCAATAATTATTTTATTTGATAATTTGGAAAAACTTATATTTTCTCTTTCCAAAATGAAATAAATTAATTATATTTATGTGAATAATGTGAAACTTGACCCCCAAGGTAATTGGGACCCAAGGAACACGATTTTTAACTTAGATTTCACTTTTAAGACTTTCTTATATGAGTTATGTCACTTGGCCCACTAATGGCCCATTATCATAATTACGTATTCAATTAAGTTCTTTATCATCTTAATATCATCAAATGAATTTTATGAAATATTAAATTAAATTATTCATGTATTAGATTATTAGGATCATTCTAACCTCATCCTTGTTTGGTCAAACCCAAAAGGTCAAACTTCCAGGGTGGGATCTAAGATCTGATAGGTTACAACACTACACCCCTTAAAAGGATTTCGTCCTCGAAATCAATAGAGCAAAATATCAACAACTAATTACTCTCCACCCCTTAAAAAGGTTCAACCTAACAAGTCAAACTAAACAACTTTTTAGGGCTACCCACATCTCTTAGTTTGTAAAAGTTTTAGCAATTTATTTTTCATGTATCCAACTACAAGTCACAATCTAGGGTTGAGCTTTTACGTCCTTGTGTCTCTAACCTATCAACCCTATAAGAACATCAAAAAGTCATAGGGTAGGTCATCTACACCATTATTTCAATCCTAGTTACAAAACTAGGGTTAGATTCTAATCAACTAATTCTTGGGCTTCACTATCCAAAACTTCTCATATCACTTCATTGTGACTTAGTTAAGGAAAACTTTGATGAAATCCAGAAAACTTTTGTACATATAGTAATATAATTGAAAATATTTTTTTTCCTGAAGAATCATGCGATATAAAACAATGGTGAGCTCAAAATCAATGCGGAACAAAGTCACAATTTTCCATATTAAGACTTCTTAATCTCATCCTCAAACTGAACCTTATTGCATAAGAAGATCATCATTGATCAAAACTAGGGTGAATATCTCACCTAGAGGCAACTATCTAAGTCAAGGGTTTAACTAGGGAGACAAAATTGAAATAGTCTATTTTTGACTACTATGGACTCTGATATCATGCTGTAAAGAAGTGAAACCACCTCTCTACTAAAAATTTGAAATATCAAACCTCCAGTCCAAACATACTCAGAAGGTATGATGGAGTGGGTGTAAAATTTTCAAATCTTTATATAATGGTAACAAAAGACCAAAGTACAACAATGGAATAAAAACATGACTATATTCAATTATAAAACAAAGGGTTACAAACTTACATCACAAGGATCCATGTAGAGGAAATCTAAACCACCTCAAAATTATCTCCAAGCTTAAACTTCTCAATCTAAGTCCAGGTCATCACGTCTTGTCATCCAAGTCCTCCACCTAGGATTGGAAGCATACCCAAACAAAGAGAAACAAAAGGGGACATCAACAAAAGCTGGTATGTGCATACTAAAAAACAAATTGAGCAATTATAAAGAATAAGGGACATCAAAATAAAAGGCTTCCCATGCAAGAGATAAGGACTACCCAAAGAGGGCATAAAAGAAGAGAATCATCATCATCATAAAAGAAGTTACCTGCCATTAAAACAATAACAAAGTTGCCACATTAGCACATATCAAGATTTGGGCACATAACCCATCACAATTTTTGGGCACATAACCCATCATCAATTTGGGCACATAACCCATCATAAACATCATCAACCTACATGCATGTGAGATAAGCATAGCCCTAGAACAATATAATCACAATTGACAACCAACCCTCATAAAGTTGAACTTGATAGAGAAAGGAATACTGCCAATCTCCCAAATATATATAAAACGGTTCAAGACACACATCTTGCCCAGGGTATGAGGTTCCTTGCCGTCCAAAAAAGTACAGGAAATATCAAATCTACTATAAACAAAACCAATGAAATTATACTACTCTAGTGCTATTGAATCACATATCATGTTTAATGTAGAGGTAAGTAAAAAGTATAGTCAGAATTATACAATGTTGCCATCACACAATGGACAACACAAACTTATAAACATCCACTTCAAAGTGGGCACATATCAATATAAGAGACCAACATGCACCAAGGCATAAGATATATATCAAGAAAATATCCAGGTCCATAACAAGCAAGATTGTTCACACGAACCATGATATCAAAAGATAAGACACATTCTGTTGGACAAATTCAAGAGAATGAAAAGATAGGTGAATTTCTCATTATAGAGAAATAGGGGATACAACATACCTTATTTCAAGATTCTAGAAACACATGCCATCAATCTAGAGGTTTCCAACATCAACTTTACCTAATTACAATTATTCACATGTATTAGGGTTTGTCGTATGCATTAATGTAAAAGAAACCCGACTTTTGGACTTTTTGCACAAAACTATGATTTAGACTCTAAAAATATCACCATTATCTTAGTTAGAGTTTTCTGATCAAAATGAGATATAATATTATGTATTTTGAAGATATAGACTTTTAGATGCATTTTTGATGATTTTTATTTAATTAGTTCATTCTCAAAAACAATTTTTTGAAAACATAGAATCAAGAACTGAAAATATTTTTATTATAAAGATCATCCTTTTCTGATTCCACAACATATCTTACTTTTATTTTTTGACCAACGAATCAAAATATATCAATTTTCTAGTTCTGACCAATGAAAAGCGGCCACATACTTGAAATAGAAAGGAGAAGAAGGGAGCGACCAGGGGAAAAACCGTAAAAAGTCACCTAACCCTTCTTTAACCTCCAGCAGCCTGCACACCGACGGCTGCTTGGGGAAGATTTTGGGCATTTTTACAATTCAAGACCAAACTAGAAACTGAAAGATGCGTATGAAAGCTAAAGCAAAATGGAACTCAACTGTACCTTCAATTTGGACGAAGATGGTGTGTACAAGGAGCAGCAAGGACCGCAAGCCAAGGGAGGAAAAATCGATTTATGTCGCTCCACGCTTAGTCTCCATCAAAATTGAGAGTATGAAAATGAAAAGCGATGTCTAACTCACACATAAGTACCCTTATTTATAGGTATGGATGTGAAACACTCCGATTTGGTATGGAACTTCCCAACCAAGGAAAATAGAAATCCGGTTCTTCTCTAATACTCCATGAAATGGTGCAAATAAAGAGTTAAAATGTGCACAATCATATTTGGAATACAACGGAGAAAGAATCATGCAAAAAGATGGACTACAACCCGAGAAATCTGCAAAATACCGAGCACCTATATTATTCATGCAGCACAATCGTACCCAAGGTAGGAGACAAGTCGAGAACCATTGGATGTGGGTCCATGGTGGTCCACTTCGCGCCCAACCATCCGATGGAGTGAGACACATAAATCAAATCCAAATCAAATTAGAATAAAGTGCGATCACATTAATTTCTCTTTTTCTCTTTCTTCTTTTGGAGGCTTAAACAAATTCCAAAATTAACTACAATTTATACCCTGATTGATGTTGATGTGTAGAATCTGAATATGGAATTAGTTTTGCCTTTTGAGAATTTTTAATGGGTTAAATAATTCATACCTCATTTTCTCTTTCCTCCTTCATTAATGACATTTGGATTATCCAAAAATTATAAAACTTCACCTACATGTCATATTCGAAGTGTTGGATATGAATTTACCATTAGTTTTATTTGTTGAAGTTGTTTGTTATTTCAATTAATGATATGAATGTTTTACACATGTTCTCTCTCCTAAATTTACCTTCTCATCATATATTTTCCAAATTGAGTCAAAATTCACCCAAAGATATATTTTAACATTTAGAACACGAATTTGGTATTTTTTATTTTTTTGAAGGCATTTATTATTTTATTTAATACATTAAAATTTTATCACTTATTTTATCCTTTTAATTTATTAGAGGCATCTAAAAACTTTCCAAAAATATGAAACTTGGCCTATAAGCAATACTAAACGTGAGAAACACTATTTTCACATTAGTTGATTTTTTTCAACTTATATTTTATATTTTAGGTGTTTAAAGCATTTTCTCTCTCCTGAATAAAATAAAATATTTAACATTGACCAAATTAAATGCAAATTTGCCCAAAGGCTTATTTCCATAATTAGATCATGAATCTAATGTTATTTTCCTCTTTTGGATTCAATAATTATTTTATTTGATAATTTGAAAAAACTTAGATTTTCTCTTTCCAAAATGAAATAAATTAATAATATTTATGTAAATAATGTGAAACTTGACCCCCAAGGTAATTGGGACCCAAGGAACACAATTTTTAACTTAGATTTCACTTTTCAGACTTTCTTATATGAATTATGTCACTTGGCCCACTAATGGCCCATTATCATAATTACTTATTCAATTAAGTTCTTTATCATCTTATTATCATCAAATGAATTCTATGAAAAATTAAATTACATTATTCATGTATTAGGTTATTAGGATCAAACTCAACCTTGTTTGGTCAAACCCAAAAGGTCAAACTTCCAGGGTGGGGTCTAAGATCCGATATGTTACACCATATTTCTCATTCTATACATAGTTTGTCTTTAAGTGAATGTTACATGGATTAGCTTGCTTAAAAGAAAAACATACATGAGTCTTTATTACACATGACCCCTCTTTGAACCAACATTTATTATACCATCTTAATACCTCTCTACCTCATGAAAGGATGCCAAAAGTGCACATATTAGCCTTGGCCACCCTCCAAAGGTTGTGGGCTAGTTATATCTATCCCCCTGCTTCAGTATTATGACCACATGTTCTCCTTAAATATAGGACATAGTAAAAGAAAAGAAAAAAAGAAATAAAGGATGCTCTATGTATTGTGTCTCTCAAGAAAAAAATATGGGATCTCCTATTTAATTGCACCCCACTCCCTTTCATTACCCTTTCTTCTCTTTAATGCATAGTAGGGCTTGGGTAAATCAACTCTTGCCCTCACACCCCTACAAAACACAAGTGATTAATGGGAGACAAAGTGAAGTGTATGATGGAGTTCTAGAAAGATAAACAATAACTCTAACCAACCTGATGTATGCATGCATGATACAGTCTACCCGGGGCACTATGAAAATTGCATCACTTACATGTGTGATTGGTATATGATGTTTAAAGTTCTTGATGCTTGAATCACATTGAAAAAAAGAAAAATGAATAGAGAGTACTGGATTGCATGCATGATTCCACATTTGAACTTACTTTAGCCAAGTTGGACCTCATGTACTCAAGTTAATTTGATATGTGGAAAGTCTATCTAGACTGAGAATTCATTTAGGCTAAGAGTTGGATGTACATGTGATTTTGCAATTGTTGAAAAATTTCTATAAAAAAAATTCACAAATCACGATGTGGATTTTTTGTTAAACCACTAACATATCTACTTGCAATGTTGAGTAAAAAGTGAAGGGCAAATGAAAGAAAAGCCCAACTCCATGTTGATGGTAAAAAAACTAACAAGAAAGTTCAAGGGAAAAGTCAAAGTCAAGAAAGGTTCTAAGGTTGGTCCAAAATCTTCTGCACTTATGGAAAAAGGAGGAATATCTAAGAGAGGGAATTGTCACCATTATCACCAGCCTAGACATTGGAAGAGAAATTGTCCTCTTTACCTGAAGAACCTGAAGAAATAGAAGTAGGGGATAGAGATCTCTACTTTAGGCATATATATTATAGAAAAAAATTCATCTACTTCTTCAACATGAGTATTAGATACCAGATGTGAATCTGAAATATGCTCAAATATGCATGATCTAAAAACAAATAGTAACACTACTAAAGATATGACTTATGGAGTCAATTTTTTCAACGGAAACCAACGACGTAACATATCTTGTTGGCTCCTTAAAGAAAACTACAATAGTTTTCCAAATAAGAAAACACATGTTGTGCTTTATTTATCTCATTAGTTGTTTCACAAAGAAACCAATTTGCGATAGATCGCCTATGAAAATACAATTTATTGTAAATTTTTCAGAGGCATTTCATTTGCCTCCAAAAAACATATTTTGTTGGTTTCCAGTAATATAACCAATGAGATAAAGGGGTACCCACCAATTTTTGTTGTATATTTCTCATTTCTTGATTGTGTCAGCTTTTACTGCACAAACCAACAAGATGAGGGAACATGCCCCCTTCCAGTGGGATTTTTCCACCCCAATATAGTTGGTTGACATGTCCAAAGCCCATAATGTGGGTGTTGTTGGGATGCATCATTAGACATCGGTTTTGATGGAGTTGACCAACACTATAGGTTCACATGGACACAAGGTTTGTCATCGATGTGTTCCATTTAACTGATAACATAGGTCTACGATGTCAGTTTTTGTCAAAAAAATGATGAGGTATATCATACTTAAACCCCACGAGAAACCCCTCTTTCCCCTCTCCCCCTCCCCGTGTTTCTCTGGAATTGTTTTTTTTTCTCTAGAGATTTCTCTGTCACCGCCACCACCGACGCCCCCAGCTAGTGTTTCTACACTTGCTCCCGATGATGACTCTAGAATGTCTATCGGCCACCCCACTAGCTTCTCTCTCCTCTTCTGGCTACTGCTCTCTTGTAACATACCAGATCTTGGACCCTACCCTAGAGCTGTGACCTTTTGGGTTTGACCAAACAAATTTGAGGTTAGAGTGAACCTAATAATCTAGTGCATGAAAAATGTAATGTAATATGTCATATAATTTATTTGGTGATAATAAGATGATGAATAACTTAATTGGATGCATAATGATCTAATGGGCCTCTAATGGGCCATATGACAGAACCCATGTAAGAAAACATCAAAATAAATAATAGACTTCAAATTTGTAATCTACACATTAAAATAAGTTTACATGTCAATTTTTAATTAATTTGGACCACCTTGAAATAATATGGTAACTTAGGAGAGAGAAATTTCTTAAAAAGTGTAATAAATAAATAAATATAATATTTGAACCCAAAAGAGGAAAATAATGTTAGATTCGTAATCTATATAACAAATATATCCTTTGGGTGAATTTTCATCCAATTTGGAGAAAGTTTGCTTAAAAGGTGAAATCAGGAGAGAGAAAGTGTGTAGAACCTTAAAAATATTAAATAAATACTCAAAGAACCCCAACATGTAAAATTGATGGAAAATTCGTATCCAACACACTAAATATGACTTGTGGATCAAGTTTAAAAAAATTTGGGTAATCCTAATGCAATTAATGAAGGAGGAAAGAGAAAATAGGGTTTGAATTATTTAACCCATTAAAATTTTTCAAAAGGCAAAACTAAGCACATTATTGAAATTTACATGCCTTAATTGTCCCCTCTGCAAAATTCCACTTAATTTGGATAATGTATGAACCCTTAATTGATGAAAGAGAAAAAGGAGAAATTAATTCTAATTTGTTTTGGGCTTGATTTTTTGTGTCAGGTTGTTTTCCTTTCATTTGCAAAACCCAGATTCTATCCCAACTGTTGGATTTTGATCCAACAGTGGCAGCGTGTCTCCTACCTTCCGCTTCCAGGTTTCCCCTCACGAGCTGCTGGCTCCGCTTCCTCGATTCTTTCTCGCTTTCCTCTCTCATCTCACAATGATTCTCTCCGGTTTCTTCTCCCTCAACTTCCTCATCCTTTCCTGAACCCATTGGTTATATAAACTCTAGGTTTTTCTGCTGTCTTGTGCCAGTTGATCTGCGCCTCCTCTTTCCTCTGCTGCTCCTCTATTTTCTTCCCCCTTTTCACTTTCTCCCCTCCCTAGGTCATCGGACCATGAAGGATCGACCTCCTGACCTCCGTCGGGGTCCCAACTCCGCTTTTCTTGCCTCGGTTTGGCCCCTTCAGGCTTTGGTCGTGCCCCCCTACTCCGACTACTTCCTTCAGCTGTCGACTTGTCGGCATGGAGTCTGGAACCCTCTCCATCCTCGGAGAAGATCCAAATTTGTTGTTGATGCTTCCTTGGATCTTATGACCCAACCGTTTGGGTACTAGGGTGAGTATCTTCGTTTTCCCTCTTTTTGCCTTCTTCTCCGTCTGTTGTGTACTCCACTGTAATCCTTCGTGTGTTGGCCTCCCTTCGCTCTGGTGTGCTTACAGTCGCCTTCGTCGGGGTGTTCACGATCAGATGAAGTAGAATAGTCATGCCTTAGTTTTGGTTTCGCCAGTTTACTCGCTCTGGCCTGGCTGCTTCTCGCAGCCATGGCGTGAAGCCTGGGAAAGCGAGAACGCCTGTCATGTTTTTCCCAACTGCCCCTCATCTTCCTGCTTGTTTTGTTTTTCCAACCAAGGGTAAATAAGTCTTTTCTCACTTGATTTTTCTTCTTCGGCTTTGGTAATTCAGCACCCCTCTGGTAGCAGGCCCAGGCCGAGTGGCCGTGTGGTATTGGTCCAATTCAGTAAAGAGTTGAGCAATGGATGGGCGCAGTATGCTTATTTGGATTTTTGGTTATTTATGATTGGTCAATCTTATAAAAATTGTATCTTTTGATTCATTTTTCAGAAAATTAGTTAAGAATATGTTTTTGAATTGAAAAATTAACACGTATCTTGTAAAAATAGTTTCAAAGCCTATTTTTATGTTTTAAATGATGGATTTTTAATGGATCTAATTAATAAGTTAGAAACTTGTATAATTCATAACTAAATATTGATAAGTCAGAAAAATGTAATAAAAATATGTTTTAAACTTAGGAAAATATAAACTAAAACATGGTGTGGTTTTGATGACCTAATTCGTATAATAATAAAAAGGTGGTTTTTAAGGTTTTGAATAATTAATGGAAACCTAACCCGAATTCCACATATATGCTTAATAGGTTCTTTGGATGCCTAATCTTGGACCTAGAAGTGACTTTGTACGTTTGGACGTGAAGTTGAGGTATGTTTGCATCCCTGATTATTCTTGTTGAGAAATTAGCCTATTTTTTTCTTACTCTTGGTCCTATGGACATTAGCGTACACATTATCTTGTTCTTTTGAAATCATGCTTCATGTGAAGTATCTTATTTTGTTATTGATCATGTGATCATAGATATTCTCTTGACTATGTTCCTTATGCCTTGGTGCATGTTGGACCTTTGATATTATATGCCCACTGTGATGTGGAAGTTTACTTAATGATATGTGCCCACTTTGAAGTGGATTTGTTTATATGTTTGTGTTGTCCATTATGTGATGGCAACAATTGTATAAATCTGACTATACTTCTCTACTTGCCTCTACATTTAACATGCTGTGTGATTCAGTAGCACTAGAGTAGTGTAATTACTTTGGTTTTGTCTAATTATGCAACATGGCAACATTGTGATATCTTTGGGATGGAGGATGTGTGATTCCCCATACCCAGACAGGATGTGTGATTCCTGGCCCATGTTATATATATTTGGGTGGTGGATGTGTGATTCCCCATGCCAGGGAAGGATGTGTGATTCCTGGCCAATGTACCATTAGGACAAGATGTGTGATTCTTGGCCCATGTTCCACCAGGTTCAAGATGTGTGATTCTTGACCACCATTGTTATTTATATTTTTCTAGGGCTATGCTTATCTCACATGCATGCAGGTTGATGATGATATGTGCTTTGTTTCCCACCATGGTAGTGGATTTTTATATTGATAGCACATTCTTATTATTTGTTGGTTATGGCAAGTATCCCTTTTGTTATGATTCTTTTCTCTTGATACCCGTTTGGGTGGTACTTATCTCTTGCATGGGAAGCCTTTTATTTTGATGTCCCCTATTCTTTATAAATTGCTCAAGTTTTCTTTTTAGTATGCACATACCAGCCTTTGCTGATGTCTCCTATTGTTTCCTTTTGTTTCTCTTTTGCTGGGGTATGCTTCCAACCCTAGGTGGAGGACTTGGATGACAAGGCTTGATGAACTGGACTTAGATTGTGAAGTTAAAGCTTGGAGACAATCTTGAGGTGGTTTAGATTTCCTCTACATAGATCCTTATGATGTAAGCTTAAGATGATCCCATGTATATAATTGAATATAGTCATGTTTTTATTCCGCTGCTATACTTTGGTCTTTTGATTACCATTATATAAATATTTGAAAATCTTACACCCACTCCAAGATACCTTGAAGGTGTGTTTGGACGGGAGGTTCTATTGTTCAAATTTTTAGTAGAGAAGTGATTTCACTTCTTTATATCTCTGCTCTATTGGCTGCTACTATCTCCTATGCTAACTTTTGCTCTCTCCTCTACCGACTACTACTCTCTCCTCCACCCGGTGAGGTTAGTCCTTCTCTTATTTATATTTTTGTAATGAATCTAAACCATTGGTTACATGTGGGTCTTATTTTTCCAAAACGATCATGTGGAACTCTAAATCACAACTTATCATGTTTTTCTCACTCGAATACTTTGTGGATCATTCTTGTTCCCTATGATGATTAAATGCCTAATCTTGACTTGAATTGTGACTTAATGCACATGTTGGTAACTAGATCTCTAAATTGCATGAACCTAGATCTAAAGATGACCTATGCTACTTTATGACTTCAAATCACTATCTTGACAATCTACATGTCACCAAATATTACTTGATCTAGCTTATACTCTAATGATGACAACCTTGCATGATAATGACCCTAATATTAGGCAATTTTGATGCTTATACTCAGATCTTATGATTGCTCTATCTAATATCATGAAACCCTAATGTTATGACCCCTAATCTTAGTTTTGATGTGTCATTCTATGTATGCATGAACCTATGAAGTATGATATAACATGATAATGACAATGCATGACCTAGTTAGGAATATTGAAAATCAATTATTAATGATATGATATTTAAATCTAGGTGACACATGTTGGTTCTAACATATAAACCCTAATTTGTGAATGATAATATGTAAACAATGATTTCTAAACCTTAATATGTAAACGCTAATCTATAAATTCTAATCTATAAACCCTAGATTCTAAACTCTAATTTCTAAACCATGTTGTTGGCTTAGAAACCTGTCCAAGATTTACTCATTAGGAGTAAACCTTGGATAGTCTCCGATTTGAGATTGTTCTTGAGCACTTCATCTCATTTAGGATGTAAGTGTATAATGTGTTCTCGATTTCAATAAATTTCTACAACATTTCCCCTTTTGTTCTCAGGGAACATATGTAGGTGGGTATTTGCCCATCAACATCGGTGTCCTTGGAGAGCCACGGGGAAATGTTATGGCAATTTATTGAAATTGAACACACATTATACACTTACTAGTGAGATGAAGTGCTCAACAATGGGATAGGTAGTACACATTCATCAATGTGAATGTTAATGGCTGAATTAGGGCTCATTTCAAACCATCACCTTCTTCGATGTTATCCGTACCTTGCTTTTTCAAATGTATGTCCCTAATTTTTACTTATTAGCTAACACCTGATGAGCTAATCGTCTCCCATCTGATCATATAATGGATTGATCACAGATGTCTAATCCAGATTACTGCACACTTGAGTTTATTAATGGTCTCGATGAGTTTGTAATATTTGTAAAGGAACATAGCAAACAACCTGGAGATTAGTTCTATTGCCCCTGTAGGAATTGTAGTAACAACTTGAAGTTGACACTATTGACATGATCAAAGATCATGTCATGTGCAATGGGATTGTACATGGGTATACAAAATGAGACTGACATGGAGAGATTCCAAGTATGAGATCAGGAAATGTTGGTAGTCATAGTTGTGTCGAAGATGAATTAGGTGATGGTGTTGAAGAGAACGGACCAATTCCAACATACATGGTTGATGTGATGCTTGATAGTTGCGGGGTAAATGTTACAAAACCTCCTTATTTAGAAACTTTGCACATGATAACCATGTTATACTTAGGTTGTACAAAGTTTACAAAGTTGAGCAATGTGTTGAGATTTTTTGTTGGGTGCAAATGTGTTGAGATTGTTTACTCTGAAGGCTAACAATAGATGGAGCTTGACTTCTTTGTTGTCTTTGTTGAAAGAAATTCTCCCTGAAGCCAATGAGATTTCAATCTCAACATACAACACAAAAAAGATGTTGTGCCCAATGGGAATGTAGTCTAAGAATATAAATGCATGCCCGAATGACTGTGTGTTGTTTCAAAAGGAATATATCAATCTGAAAGAATGTTCAAAATGTGGGACATCTAGGTACAGAAGAATCACATCCAATAAGACCAAAACTGAGTCTCTTTCCAAGGTGATGTGGTATCTACCTATAATACCACAATTTTAGCATTTGTTTTCTAATACCATAGACACCAAAATTTATCTTGGCATCCAGAGGTAAAGAAAAACAACAATGGTATGTTACAACATGAGTCTGATTCCCCAGGATGGAAGAAGATTGATTTATTGTGTCCTGAATTTGGAGAAGAAGCCAAGAATTTAAGACTTGCGTTTTGTATTGATGGGATGAATCCAAATGGAACATTAAGAAGCCAACATAGAACTTGGCATGTCATGATTGTTGTATTAAATCTTCCTTCATGGTTGTGTATGAAGAATAAATATGTCATGTTGTCATTGCTGATATCGGGCCACAAACAATCTGGAAATGATATTGATGTTTACCTTGAACCTCTGTTTGATGACATAATGAAACTATGGGGAGAAGGTGTGATGACTTATGATGCTTTGCTCACAGAGATGTTTAATTTACATGCTATGTTGTTTTTCACTAATAATGACTTTCCTGCTTATGGGAAGTTGTCTGGATATAATGTCAAAGGAACCAAGGCATGCCCTCTATGTGAGGAAAATACTGATTCAATCTAGATAAAACATGGTGGTAAAACTATATATCTTTCTCATTGAAGGTTTTTGCCAAAGGTTCATCCTTACTAAAAGTTGTGCAAAACATTAAATGGATCAACTGAGGAATAGAGTGCCCCTAAAAATATGTCGAGTTGGGGTGTTTATGCAAGAGTAAACATTGTAAATCATTTTGGTAAGAGACCATGTACTACTCCTATGGGTGAAAAGTATTTATTCAAAAATAGGTTGATATTCTGGGATCTTCCTTATTGGAGTCTTTGACAGTTTGACATTGTATTGACATCATGCATGTTGAGAAAAATGTTTGCGACAACATCATTAGTACTTTGTTGAATATAAAAGGCAAGACTAAATATGGCATCAGATCCATAATGGACCTACATGAAATGGCCATAAGGAAAGAATTAACCAAAGAAGTTTCCAAGGGTCGCTGCACATATTTACCTTCTGCTTATTACACCTTGTCTGCATAGGATAAGAGAACTTTTTGTGAGTGCTTGATTAATGTTAAGGTATCACATGGATATTCAACCAATATTTGTAGATTGGTATTATTGAATGATCTGAAGCCGATAGGTCTTATATCTCATGATTGTCACACTCTAATGCAACCTATATTTCCTGTGGCTATTCGATCTATCCTTCCTAAGCATGTAAGGTTTGCAATCACTAGTTTTTGATTCTTATTCAACATTGATTATGAGATTCTATATAAGTTGCAAAGAGAAATGGTCGTTATCTTGTGCAACTTGAGTAGTATATCCCCCTTCATTCTTTCATATCATGGTACATCTAGTTGTCCATTTGAATAGGGAAGTTAAAATGTTGGGTCCAATTTTCTTGCATTGGATGTATCCTTTTGAGAAGCACATGAGTGTTTTTAAAGGTGATGTTCAGAACCATTGTTGGCCCGAAGGGAGTATCATTGAGGGATATGTTTTTAGGGAGGTTATGGATTTTTGCAATGAATTTTTGAGTTGCAATAGAACTCCTATTAATACTATGAATCTTGATGTTTATTTTGGAAAAGGTACTTTGGGAGAATGTCAGATAAATATCAGTGATGAACAATCAGAACATGCACACTTGTATGTTTTACACAACACTGATGATGTGGGTATTTATATCAATGAACACAACAACAAGCTCAAGACAAATCATCCTCGAGCCAATTCAAAGTGGCTTGCTGGAGAGTATAATCTGATATTTTACTAGATGGTTTGAAGAGAGAGTATTCAATCAACTATCTCAAACACTAAATAATGCTTTATAAACTATCAAATGGCTCATGTATAAGCTAAAGATGCACATTAAATCTTATGAAGGGTTTGACATAAATGGATTTTCATACTACACAAAATGTCAAGATGATGAAAGTGCCATCCAAAATAGTGGGATCACCCTTCAGGCATATTTATTATATTTTTCTAGTGCAAAGGATAAGAGTCCACATGAAGGAAAGATATTTTATTACAGTGTCATTGAAGACATATGGGAAATTGATTACACAGAGTTTATAGTTCCATTATTTAGGTGTAATGAGTTGATAACAAAAATGGAGTTGTAGTTGATGAACTTGGTTTCACAATAGTGAATTTTGAGTGGACATGCAAGAAGGTTGAACCATTCATCATGGCATCTCAGGAAAAGAAGGTATTATATATTGATGATCTTGCAAATGAAAATTGGTTTGTCATTTTTCATGGGAAAAGACAATTTGTTTTAAATCCTATTGATTAAGAAGATTACTACAAAAAGTATGATGACTGTAATCCATTCTCTATTGGCTTACCAATTGTAAATGTCAAATTTAACACTGATGACTATCCATGTGAAAATCACACAAAAGATATATTAGTTTAAGGTATACTATGTGTAATATTTCATATGTTATTTGTATTATATAACATGTTTATTTTTTCATATGCGACTTTTTTATTTGTGATCTGACTTTTTTTTATAAGCTAGTTTGACCTTTTCATATGTGGTCTATTTTTTTATATGTTTACTTTTGATTTTATAGATGGCATCTGACTAGCAGCACAATAGTCCCGAGCATTAGGATCATGCTAGGCCACTTAACTAGGTTGATGGCAATGCTGGCAAATCTAAATGTAAGAGAGGGATATCTTTGATGAAATTGCCGCAAATAAGGATGTAAAGAATGACTTGTTGATGATTGTAGACAAGAGAATAACACAACGGAAGACCTCATCTGGAGGGATTTAGAGGTGAGATGTATGCATTTACATTTTCATAGTATTTTCCTATTATTTCTTTTCACATTTCTAAAAATTAGTGAATGTTGAACCTTTTTAGGCTCGGTATGAGCTTGATGAAAAGTTGCATCACAATTCTGATATGCAACTCGTCGGGAGAAGACATAGAGATTGTAAGACAATCCTCAAAAGAGACTACATCTGTAACATCCCTGACCTGGGTTATGTTTTAACCCTAGGTGTTTTGCTTAATAAAGTTGATTAGATGCTTGCACATATCCTTTGAAAAGTAAATAAGGCTCTTGAGGAACTTATATTTCCATTTCAGTCCTTTTTGAATAATGTTGAAACATTGTTTTGTTAATTTTGGACTAAAGTGCAAATTACCCAAGTTGAGGGGTTAACTTGCAAATTGCACATGATAAAATGTTCCTATGATGTTGAGACATCATAAGAATGAATATGATGTAATGGTATGGTTTCCACAAGCTTGGAGCTTGGAGATCAGATTTTGAGGCGGGTTTTATAACTTTAACCCTTAAACATTAGTATTGCATTCAATTATCCACGATTTGTTGGTTATGTTCTTTTATTTGGAGCTCTTGTGATTCATTGCAGAAATTCCCATGAAAAACGGCTGCTGTTCTTGGATGCATGAAGGAAGATGATGATGACATCATCTTGACACATTTCCCAATAAACTATTAGGCCAAACGGTTTCCATAAGTTGCTCAAATGGTTTCCCAAACCGTTTGGGAGCAAACGGTTTCAAACCGTTTGAGAGGAAATGGTTTCATCAAACCGTTTGAAAGGAAATGGTTTCAAACTATTTGGAGGCGTTGACCATGGTTGACCGTTTGGGGAAATGTTGACAAGGTTGATGGTTAATGATTCATTAAATATAATTGACTAGTTTCAATTGGTTCATGAGTTGAAGGACAATCAATCACCAAACCCTAATCGGGTTATGTGCTGATTTCATAAGTAATTGAGTTAGTTCTTTGGGTTGATTGACCCAAATGGATTCAAAACTATTTGGGGATCACCCAAATGGTCTCCAGACCGTTTGGGGGTCACCCAAGACCGTTTTGAGGTCTAGGGTTAAGCATGGTTGAGCAATTGAAGATCCAATGATACCAGAGTGGAATACAATCAATAATTGATTTGATGATCAATCCATTGATCCAAACCCTAATTGGATGACATGGATTTTGATGATGTCATGGGAAAATAGTCTCAAGATTGTTTGGAGGTCATCCAAATGACCTCAAGACCGTTTGAGGTTAGGTCATATCCAATTTGGATGATGATCCAATAGTTTCAAAGTAACTAGTTTCATAATGATCAACATTGAAGGATCATCGATTCCAAACCCTAATCCAATTGGAATCCACACCCTAATTGATGATTAATTGGAAGCTGATTCACTTGAAGGATAATTTATTTGAGTCCAATTGAGGTGTGTAGCTTAGGCTCAATTTATAATTGGATACAAGAATTCAACCGATCAGGGGATCAACATTGGAAACCCTAAATCAGCTTGAATGGTTGAGACCATAATTGGTCCATTCAGTTTTGAGGAGGTTTGGACCAAACGGTCTCAAGACCATTTGGGACCAAACGATCCCAAACCGGTTGAGTCTCATGCGGTTTCAAAATTTTACTTTAGAAAACGGTTTCAACATCAACTTTAGCAAACGATTTCAACCTCAACTTTACTAAACGGTTTCAAGTATGCAACCAAGACCGTTTGGAGGTATAGCAAGAAAGACCGTTTGAGGTCTGATTTGGTCAAGACCGTTTGGGGTCTATGTGACCAAGACCGTTTGGGGTCTACGTGACCAAGACCGATTGGAAGATAACTAACCAAAACCGCATGAATACTTAAAGTGGTTAAAGGACAAAGTGATTTATTGAATAATACAAGATGTAATCAAGGATGGTTATAGTAATTGTATCTTAATAAGATAGGGTGATTAGTACCTTTGAATGATTAATCCTTAATGATTAAGGAAACAATAACATAATACATTGAGTCAACCTTTATCCAAGTAAAGTTAACATGATCTAATCAGGTTCAAAGTAAGGATCATCTTTTAAAGGATGAGAGAGAGGACTTCCTACATGAATGATAATCATGTAATAGGTAAGTCCTAACACTTTCAATATGAATGAATGTCTAATTAGGTTATGATCCTTAATAGTGAGATCAAAAAACCCTAATCATGAAGGTTAATGAATCATAACCCTAATTGAGGGCATTGATAGGGAAATCCTAATACATGATGATGGTATGATCTTAATTCATGGTAATGATATGAGAAACCCTAATTCAGGGTATTTTAATGATTAAACCTACTTGGGGTGAATAGTAAACCCTAATTGTGGGTTAATGAATATAAACCCTAATATAGGGTGATGTAATGTGAATAGTAAACCCTAATTCCAAATAAGGTGAAGGTATATGTGAAACCCTAATTCTGGGTTATACTTTATAGTATGAAGCTCTAAGGTTGGGATAATGAAATGATGAGTCATTAATCCTAATTGAGCTAAGGGGATGATTAACCCTAATTGAAATGAAAAGGGAAGCCCTAACCCTAGCAAGGGCATAGTGGTGTAACCCCATGAATTGTGATGTTATAATTATTTTGCATTGTGCTGATATGAAATTGATGTATCTATTATCATCTGTACTAATCATGCATGTTTTATGGGATAATGAACATAGCCAGGTATGAGCTATGATGCTTTGTTTATTAAAAAATGCTTTATGAGCCTGGTGAGCAATGATATGCTATGTTGCCTAGTGAGAGGTAACAAAAGAGATTAATAGCTATAAGAGCCATGTGAAATATATGTACTACAATTATCATGCTTACACTGTCAGATGACTTGATGGCATTAAGTTACATGTTAAAATGGTAACAAGTGTTTTGATGATCTAAGGGTTTTGAACACCCATATTCTTGAATCATGATGATGAGATGATAATGGATTGAGTTCCCAATGTCAATAAAGCTGTGAAATGAACTTGATAAAAATAGTACTCTTTCTTTATAGCAATTGTTATAATGGCTTATGTTTAAAAACATGCATGATGCTAAAAGAATGTTGTAATGTACCTAAATAATCAAGTGAAATAATATCATGTAGAGCCCTGACCATAGATCCATCATCGTCAGTAGTTTGGTGATGGTGAAATAGGTTTTCTTAAGGGAACTCCTGGAGGGCATACTTTTGAGTATGTGGGGGTTATGGGCGCGAATATCCTTACGCCCTAATGGAGGAATTGATGTGAGATAAACATTAAATCTCTCAATCCTTCATTATATGTATATGCCAGTATGATGTATCACTAATCTCCCGATGACGATGTTAATGCTGAATCGATGTGAGATAAACATGAAATCTCTCGATTGCGAAGAGAGTACAACATGCCACTGTAACTCTAATAGCGAAGTTGCCAGTATACTCTGGAAAGCTATTTAGCAGAGACACGAGGTGTCCTGCAAGTTGTTCCTCACACTGTCTGAGGAGGATGAGGTCATAGAAATCCATCTCTTCTATTGACCCATGTATGGTACCGATTTTGATTTCGCAAGGGTCGGTTGGAGTATGAGCGATATACCTTATCTCCTCAGGGCATAAGTATGTTTGTAAAATGTAATCAACAGTGTAGCATATTTGCTTAGGGTTGAATTATGAGAATCAATGATTGATGATACATTGTCTATTACATCCTAGTTGGATAAATGTTATACATGTTCTTCATATTCCTTATTAAATAAATGACATGCTGCTTTATCAAGTTATAATTGAAATGAACAACATAGAGAATACTGCTCTACATAGTTAGTCAATGATTTACCTGCTGCTGAATATTATGAATCTACTACTCAGTGTTATTCTATTATTTGCAATAACAATGTTTCTGGCAGAGAGTTATATCTCTTTCTGGGGTGATTTTCAATTGTCTCACCCCCGTGGGATTCAACTTTTTAGGTAGACGCCGAGGAAGAAGAAACCCTACAGTAGGTGAGCAGCAGCAACAACAACAACAACAGCAAGGACAACAGTGATCCTCAGGTGGAGACACTATCTGTCAAGTCTTGTATATAGAGAGTCCTATGTGTCATCTCTGTACTCTCAGGTCCTAGGAGTCAGTAGATGGTTTGATATAGATCTGAGATTTTTGGCTTGATGCCTTGATATTTTTGTATACTGCTTATGTATAGTTTAACATGACAGTTAATGCTTGTGACTTTCGAGATGAGATGATACAGAGATGTAATGATGAATCAGAATGTAAATAACTTACTTTGTTCTTTATGAAAGAGTGTTACAATTTGTGGATCTCATTGCAATTTTTTTTAAAATTTTAGTGATTTTCAGTAATTCCGATGCTAATAATTTGCTTCCACATTAGTTAATCTTGTTTTTGCAAGTCGTACGCCACAACATCTTTGGAGATAAGAAGGATAAGGACCCCATTCTATGATGGCCCTATCTTGATAAAAATCAGTGGATGGAGTTTGTTTAGCAGAAAAAAATAGATGCATTCAAGGTATTGAATTGATTACATTCTTATGATTTCTTATGATTAGTTAATAATATTTCACATTGAATTAATTAGTCCATTGACAATTATCAAAAAGAAAGGTGTGACAAGAATTTGCACAATCACCAGTTGGGTTGATGTGGTTATATTGAATGCTTCCAGTTGAGAAAGCAAGAGCAAGGGACTTCTACTTCTACTCCTTCTACTGCTGAGTCTTCGAGTGCTTCTAGATGGTTGCCTCTCTATATTGAGTGGATAAATGTAAGGAAAAACAAAGTTGGAGAAATCTTCGCCTAAGCAACCTAAGAGGTGGCTTAAAAATGGAAATTTTCATTTCTTGGTCTCACATACATGTTCATATTTGACTTTTCCCAGATTGTTAAGTTTGACTGATTATTTGATTTTAATGATGAGTAGTTTAAGTTGGGTGAGCAGACAAAGGAGGGCAAGTTCACCCCTCAAGGTACAAATGATGAATAGACGGTTGCTCTAGGCATAGAAGGGTATCTTGGATGTGTTAGGGTTGATGGAGCTGGGTTTGGGCTAAAATCTTTTTTTGGGTGCATCCCAACAAAAGCACAAATTTACCATGAAAGGGGAAAGGACCACAAGGAGGTGCAAAGATTGATAGCTGCAATCTTAAAGGATTTCAAGGCTTCTCAGGTGGAATAAGCTTCTCTAACAGTCACAAAATCTATAGAACATCACAAACCAACAGAGGGTATTGGAAGTAGTCCTTCGGACCCACGTGACATGCTCGAGATTAGATCTAATTTAAGCCAATTTATACATTTTGATAAAGGTAATCCCTCAAGTTAATATATTATTGGTATGTATGCCCAAAGAGCCAATCATATGATGATTGTATTGACATATCCTATAAACGATTTGATTAATAATAAAGGCAATCTTCCAATTTAATCTGTTATCCAGTTGAGATAATGATATAACATAATAAATGTCTAAAGAATGATATTACTCAATGACGTATGCCTTTGGGTTGAGTACCTGAATGATGAGATCATACAAATGTCAAGAGTACAAGCATTCTTATAACGTCCCTAGTCATATGTTATTGTGGAAGGATAATAGACAACAATAACACATAAGACTAGAGTGTGTGTTGGTTGATGACAAAATCTCATTAGTCATGATATGTGATATAAAACCAAGCACATAGATACCTGTTAGAAATCAATGTATCAGGTAGACCCACCTTGAGAGTGACACATGGAACCATGAATGGTAGTCAGAGTCATCTCTCATAGTGATGGTAATAATTGTAGTTCTTAGACCTGAAATCACTACACTCATCACATGTCGTTCAGTGTGCTTTGCCATCATCTACCATGATCTTGAATAAGGTTGCCATAAAGGTGGTGCTCGGGTGCACTGCAACACATGGGGATGACTATGAGTGACATAGATGGGATTTTTCCCTCCTATAGGACTTTGATATCCTGGCCACTTGATAAGCGAGACTGCGAAATGCATGAACATGTTGATGTGAGTCAATATGCGATATTGTGCTTACACATATCTCAGACAATCTGCTCTAGTTCAAGGAACATGGATTGAATGTTGAAGAGGATGACAATTCCATGCCTCGAGTTCAATCCAGATATTAGAGACAAAGGAAGTATACAATTGTTTTAACACTAATCATAGATGATAGGTTAAGTTGTTCTCCAACTTCTCCAATTACTTGGGTAGAAATGAAGTCTTTCTAGATACCAATCATTGCTTGTGAAATCATAATATGATTATGAATATCACTACCAACATAATGTGGAGCCTACCAGGACACACACATGATGTGATTGGAATAGGAATATAATTGTGATCGTGATTAGAAATGTTCCAATTGATTACTAAAATGTTTAGGTAATCTGCTATAATATTGGAATATAATCTGAGTTAATTGGTTAAAGTTTTTAAGCCAATTAATTAGATTCCATTGTTAACTTGCATGGATGATCCAAAGAGATTAACGAGAGCTAGATAATGGAAATCAGTTAATCAATTGATATATTAATTGGATGAATTAATTGTTTCCAAAATATTCTTTTATTGGTCCACGTACAGCTCATCTCAAACACATCCAAAACCTTTTATTTACCCGAGGGTTTTAGGAAATCATTCTTCCTTTCTTTTTCTATTTATAGAGGAATGACGGACGTATTAGTTACACTATTGGATACACGCTCTTGTATGTGAACCCTAGACGTCATCATCCCCAAGTGAGAGAGAAGGAGAGAAACTGACACTAGCACATCATCGATTAGAAGGCTGCTCCTTCCCACCGGCTTAAGGGAGCATGACGTGGAGTTCCATTCTATCCCCATGGATGAAGTAGAGACATAGAAACTGAGTTGCCTACATTTAGAGGACGACTGAGGACCGTCTGTGCATGCTAGGAGCGACACGCATCACTAGGGGAAGGGACGTCGCCAGACTTGCTTCGAGATGAGGTATATCCCTACACCCTCTTTCTGAATACACTATTGTTGATGAGATCCTCGAGTAGGTTTTGTGGAGAAATTTTTTATTACTTCCGCTGTTCCTGTTATCTTCACAAAACCTAACAATGGTATCAGAGCCGCGTCGATCTACAATGTATTTGGATTTAATTCGATATGATCAAAATTTATGTATACCATTTTTTGTGGTTGCCTGTGTTGCGAACTTAAATTGTTAATATGCATATCTAAACCTAATTCTACATACGCTATAGACCTACTAATGTTGACTTAATAGACGGGGTCGGCTATAAAAATATGATTTTTCATAGTGAACATAAGTAAAAATTTCATAGAACTTTTTGGGGAACTGCCCCTGAGACCCCACGAGGGGAAGCCTCCCCTCGACCAATGCCTGGTATGCATCAAAGTCAAAATTGTTTAATGGGGAGTGTCTCACATTAAAAGGTCTGTAATTTTAATGTATATATGTATATATACATATACCTATAAAATCATACACGTCACCATTGAAATGTTTTGTGTGGTGATTGCATGCATGGTTATGGCCTGAACCCCTTTTTGGATGTAAACAGTTCTGCATGGAATCCTCTGAATAAGTATTCAGCTTGCATGCTAAGCCACATCTTTTATATCTAAGTGTAATTTAATTCTATTCCCTCTAAACTCCCCTTGAATGTAACATGAGGTTTTACTTTTACATAATGTAATAGAGATTGGGATAGATTTAGTTTTGGAAGACTTGCTGTGAAGAGGTGACTTGAGGATCCAACTCCAAGGAGCATCCATGGAGAGGAAAACTGAAGGTCCAACACCAAGGGGTGTCCATGAAGATGTTCATCTTGATGCTGATCAAATGTAGGTTCATATTCACATGTTGTCATTGCATGAGATGTGAAAGACCATAGGTGGATAGTAATCCTTTGTGGCTCCAAAGGATCACAGTAGTATGACCATAACCAATGCTTTTGTGTTTGAGGATTGCATGTCTGTGGAATGGGATATAGTATGTACATGATACATATTATAAGTTTGTGGTGTTTGGATATGTATGAGTATATATAAAACCCCTAAATTAAAATATTAAGTCTTAGACACTTTCCATAAGCAACACACATCAAAATCTTGATTGTCTAAGCATAAGTTACGCCAAAGCGTGGTGAGCCATCCATGTTGTGGAAGTGTGATGGTAGATATGTAGATCTGCCAAAGCAGGGTGCATATTCTATCGTGTTGGCTTTTTAGTTAGGCTTAACTAGGCGATCTTAATGAGATTAAGTACCTAGAAGCATAAAGATGAAATATGGCAAAGATTTGTGTATACCAACTATTTAAGAGTTGCAATTGACAAAAATTGTCTACCTAAATAGTCATGTTGTGGGCAATTAGCCAAAGCTGACTCATGATGTGATGAAATATGGATCTTGTCTCACTAGAAGATTGTATAATGCAATCTTCCAAATTAATAAATGGGGTTATCAATTTGAACAAAATAGTGGGAGAGATAATTAATTAAAGGCCTAATTATATATTGTTAAATCTTATTTTAATCAAATCAAATCAAAAGTGTTTTGACAAATTGCAAATTTCTTTTGTAGAATCAAATGACAACAAACAACACGTTTTCCTTGCGATCTGTCCTTGAGAAGGACAAGTTGAATGGGAATAATTTCCATGACTGATTCAGGATGTTGAGAAATGTTCTCACACGTGAGCGCAAGTTCTATGTCCTAGAAACACCAGATCCAGATGAACCAGTTCCCAATGTTCCTAAGGCTGATAGGGATGCTTACAAGAAGCACTCTAAAGATGTTGTGCATGTCAAGTGCCTGATGTTGTGCTCAATGAACTATGAGTTGCAGAGACAACATGAAAATACATATGTGATTGAGATGGTAACCCATCTTAAGAACATGTACCAAGATCAGGAAAGACATGAATGATATGATGTCTACAAGGTGCTGTTCAAGTGCAACATGGGAAAAGGAGATCTAGTAGGTCCCCATGTGCTCTAGCTTATTGGGTATGTGAAGAGCATTTCTAGACTGGGATTTCCTTTGGGATAAGAGTTGGCTATAGATGTGATTCTACAGTCCCTGCCAGAGTCATACAGCTAGTTTGTAATGAACTACAAAATGAACAATTTTGATAAGCCGTTGTCAGAGTTGCTTGTCATGTTGAGAAAAACTGAAGCACAAATGAAAAAAGACAAGCCCAACTATGTGATGATGATCATCAGAAAAGGGAAGTCAAAGGGAAAAGGAAAGTCTAATAAGAGTTCTAAAGCTAGAAAAAAACCCAAGTATTTTGCACTCAAAGCAAAGGGAGGGTTGAATAAGGGAGGCAATTGTCACCACTGTCACTAGCCTGGACATTGGAAGAGAAATTGCCCTCTCTACCTAGAGGATCTGAGGAAGAAGACAGAGGGGATAGAGATCTCCACTTCAAGTATATATGTTATTGAGATAAATTTGTCTACTTATTCATCTTGGGTATTGGATATCGGATGTGGATCTCACATATGCTCGAATATGTAGGATATGGAAAGAAGTAAGCCTTTACGAAAGGGTGAAGTTGAACTGCGCATTGCAAATGGAGCAAGAGTTTCTGTCATTGCAATTGGAACCTATAATTGATCTCTGCCCATGGGGCTTGTAATAGAGTTAAAGAACTTCTATTATGTACCTACCATAAATAGGAACATTATTTCTTTATCTTGTATGGACAAGGATGGATATGAATTTCATATAAAGAATGGTCAATGTTCTATTTCGAAAGATGAGATCTTTTATGGTAGTGCCCCAATGTCTTATGGTCTTTATTTATTAGATCTCGAGACAAATGTTTATACCATAAATACCAAAAGGTTAAAACTCGATGACTCAAACAAAACATATATTTGGCATTATCGTCTAGGGCATATCAATGAGAAACACATTTCTAGACTCCATGAAGATGGATACCTAGACTCTTGATTTCAAATCAATAGAGCATGCAAATCTTGTTTGTAGGGCAAGATGACCAAAACTCCCTTCACTAGAAATAATGAGAGGGCTAGTGATCTATTAGAACTCATACACATGATTTATGTGGCCCTTTAAGAACAAATGCTAGAGGTGGTTATCAATACTTCATTACCTTTACTGATGACTTCAATATGTATATGGTTATGTTTACTTGATGAAACATAAGTTAGAAACTCTTGTAAAGTTCAAGGATTTCATGAATGAATTACAAAACCAACTTGGTAAAAATATTAAGAAACTTTGACTTGACCGAGGTGGAGAATACTTAAGCCAAGAGTTGAAGGACCTTCTACGATCCTGTGGTATCGTATCACAATGGACTCCACCTAGAGCGCCACATCACAATGATGTATCAGAAAGAAGGAATCACACATTGCTAGATATGGTGTAATCAATGATGAGTTTTGCCGATATTCCAACTTCATTTTGGGGATATGCTCTTGAAACCACAATGTTTACACTTAACCATGTACCTTATAAATCAGTTCAAAAGACACCATATGAGATATGGATCGAGAAGTGTCCCAAAATATATTTTATGAGGATTTAGGGATGTGAAGTTTGTGGCAAGAAAATGTTTCCTAAAAAGCTTGGACCTAAATCAGATAAATGTTAATTTTTTGGTTATCCTAGATAAAAAAGGGGTACTACTTGTATAACCCAACTGACGACAAAGTGTTTATTGCCAGGGATGCTGCATTCCTAGAAATGGAACTCATTTCCAAAGGAATCAGTGGGAGGAAAGTGGAACTCGAAGAGGTTTGAGACCAACAAGAAATCATTGAACCTATAGAGGTACAAGAGGAACACAGAGAGTCACAAACAACCGTGGAATCTCAAATTCCTCATATGACACAAGAACCTCATAGATCTAGTTGGACACACCTTGAGCCAGATAAATATGGCTATCTAGTGGTTCAATAAGGCAATGAGTTGGTCATTGATGATGAGACAACTACCTACCTAGAAGCTCTTAAGGGACTAGAGTCTGAGAAATGGCTTGTGGACATAAGATCTAAGATGGAATCCATGTATACCAACAAGGTATGGACCTTGGTGGATCTACATGAAGGGGTAAAACCTATAGAGTGTAAGTGGGTCTTCAAGAAGAAGACCGACATGGATGGTAATGTACATACTTACAAAGGTCGATTGGTTGCAATGGGTTTCAAACAAGTTCAAGGTGTTGACTATGATGAAATTTCTCTAGTTGCCATTGTTAAGTCCATCAGGATCATGGTTGCCATTGCATCTTATCATGACTATGAGATTTGACAGAGGGATGTTAAAACTACATTCCTTAATGGGAATCTGCTTAAGGATGTATACATGACACAACTTGAGAGTTTTACAAATCCAAATGATGCAAATAAAGTTTGTAAGCTACAAAGGTCAATCTATGGATTGAAGCAAGCATCTTGGAGCTGAAATCTTTGATTTGATGAAACAGTCAAAGAGTTTGGATTTTGTCAAAATGAAGATGAACCTTGTGTGTATAGGAAGGTTAGTGGGAGCATGATTGTATTCCTCATATTGTATGTGGATGACATATTGTTGATGGGGAATGACATCCCTACTTTATAGAAAGTAAAGACCTGGCTAGGAAATACATTCTCAATGAAATACTTAGGAGAAGCATCCTATATTATAGGAATCAAGATCTATAGATATAGATCTAGAAGGCTTCTTGGACTATTTATTATCACATACATTGACAAAGTGTTGAAGAGGTTCAACATGGAGAACTCAAAGAGAGGCAACTTGCCTATGTATCATGGTGTTACCATCTCTAGAGCTCAATGTCCCAATTTTGTGAAGAAAGGGACACATGAATAAGATTCCATATGCTTCTGCAATTGGATCTATCATGTACACACTGTTATGTACTCGTCCAAATGTCTCATATGCTTTGAGCATAATGAGCAGATATGAAGGTCACTAAACTGTCGTGAAGAACATCCTCAAGTACTTGAGAAGAACTAAGGATCAGTTCATTGTGTACGGTAGAGAGGAAGAGTTGGTGGTAAAGGGTTACACCAATGCAAGCTTCCAGACTAACATAGATGATTATCAATTGCAATTAGGATTTGTGTTTTTCCTCAATAATGGAGCTGTGAGCTGGAAGAGTTCCAACCAAAAGACAATTGCAGATTCTATAATGGAGGCCGAGTTTATAGCTACATCCAATGCAATAAAGGAGGTTGTTTGAATCAATAAGTTCATCTCAGAACTTGGGATGGTTCCAAGCATCAATGAGGTAATCGAGCTATATTTTGACAACAATGGAGCTACTGCACAATATAAGGAACCTAGATCACATAAACATTCCAAGCATATACAAAGGCTATTCCATCTCATACGAGAAATTGTGTAGTGAGGAGATGTGAAGGTTTGTAGAGTACCAACTGAGAGCAATGCGGCTGACCCCTTGACAAAAGCACTTTTGCAACATAAGCATGAAGGTCATGTTAGATCACTTGGGATTATGTTCATGAGTGATTGACTCTAAGTGCAAGTGGGAGTCTATTGGTATGTATGCCCAGGGAGCCAATCATATGATGATTGTAATGGCATATCTTGTAAATAGTTTGATTAATAATAAAGGTAATCTTCCAATTTATAATGTTATCTAGTTATGAGAAATAATATAACATATTAGATGTTTAAAGATTGATATTACTCAATGACGTGTGTCTTCAGGTTGAGGACCAAAATGATGAGATCATACATATTTTAAGAGTACATGCATTCTTTTTATGTTCCTAGTTGGATGTTATTGTGGAAGGATAATAGACAACAATAACACATAAGACTAGAACGTGTGTTGGTTGATGACATAATCTCATTAGTCATGATATGTGATATCAAGCCAAGCACATAGATACTTGTTAGAGAACATTGTATTAGACAGACCCACCTTAAGAGTGACACATGGAACCATGAATGGTAGTCAGAGTCATCTCTCATATTGATGGTAGTAATTGCAGTTGTTAGACCTGAAACCGCTACACTCATCACACGTTGTTCAGTATACTTTGACATCATCCACAATGATCCTGAATAAGGGTTGCCATAAAGGTGGTGATCGGGTGCACTGTGAGACATAGGGATGGCTGTGAGTGATGTAGATGGGATTTGTCCCTCCTACATGAGTTTGATATCCTGGCCACTTAATAAGTGAGACTGAGAAATGCATGGCCATGCTGATGTGAGTCAATATGTGATATTGAGCTTACACGTATCTTAGACAGTCTGCTCTAGTTCAAGGAACATGGATTGAATGTTGAAGAGGATGATGATTCCATGCCTCAAGTTGAATCCAGATATTAGAGACAAAGAAACTTTACAATTACTGTAACACCAATCACAAATGATACATTAAGTTGTTCTCCAACTTCTCCAATTACTTGGGTAGCAATGAAGTCTTAGTAGATACCAACCATTTCTTGCGAAATCATAATATGATAATGAATATCACTGCCAAAATAATGTGGACCCTTCCGGGTCACACATATAGGTTGTGATTGGAATAGGAGTATTATTGTTGACTTGATTGGAAATATTCTGAATCAAATTGATTACTAAAACTTTTAGGTAATCTGCTATAATAATATTGGAATATAATCCGAGTTAATTGATTTAAGTATTTAATCCAATTAAATATATTTCATTGTTAAGTCTCTTGGTTGATCCATAGTGATTAACTATAGATGGATAATGGAAATTAGTAATCAATTAATATGACTAATTGGATTAATTAATTATTTCTAGAATATTCTTTTATTGCTCCATGTGTGACTCATTTTAAATGCAGCCACAACCTTTTGTTTACACGAGGGTTTTGGGAAACCTTACTTCCTTTATTCTGCTATTTATAGGGGCATGATAGATGCATTATAAACACTCTTGGATACACACTCTTATATGTGGATCCTAGCTGTCATCATCCCCAAGTGAGAGAGAAGGAGAGAAACGTAGCTAACACGTTGTCATGTAGAAGGCTACTTCTTCCTGCCGGCTTAAGGAAGCATGATGTGGAGTTCCAATCCATCTGTGTGGATGAAGTAGAGATGCAGAGGATGAGTTGCCTACATTTGTAGGATGGATGAGGACCACCTCTGCATGCTAGGAGTGACGCACATCACCGGACAAAGGGACATTGCCGAACTTGCTTTGAGATGAGGTATATCCCTGTACCCTCTTTCCAAATACGTTTTTGTCGATGAGATCCTCGCGTAGGGTATGTGGATAAAAATTTTATTGCTTCCATTGCGCCTGTGGCCTCCATAAAACCTAACACATATATGTGTGTCAATTGATATGTTGTGTTTCATAAAATTGTAGGTGGGTAGAAAATGTCATCTTGCCATCGATGATCCATCATACAATATCATGGTAGATGGTGAGGTTTATTCAAACCCTAATATGATTCATGGTGTTACCTTGCCACTAATCATGTTCGTGTGAATGGCATACATGTCATTCTGGCATGGAGTGAAAAACCACTCCATTAAAGCACCAGATCCCACCACAGACGAAGAGGTAGAAGGTGGATTTACTAGGTCGCCCAAACAACTTGTTGTAGTGGCTGAGGTATAAAAAATTCTACATATTGAATTTATATATTATCCGAAGCTAATCTAAGAATACATGCATGCAAACTGCAACAATTAAGAAGCCCCCTAGGGTTACAAGGCCTCAACCCCCACATTTTATTCCACAGGGGTTCTTTGACTCCTTAGGCCCTAACTGCAAGGCATTGACTACATGGTTAGATAATGTAGAGCAATCAGATACCATGGTTATCATCCATCGGGACGAGGTCATAGGTATAGATTGTAACACTATTATAGTGTTGATAGATGTTGCTGAGCTATTTCTGTATCAATGGCTGAACACACCAGTGATAGAACTTTAGCTACAGTGAGTTTGAATACACTGTCATATGTGAAGAATATATATTTTAATTGTTTCCTATATACTAACTGATTATCACATCTATATGTTTAGTCATTTTTATTACAAGGTTGCTGAGTTAGGAATATCAAATGTGACATTTCTAATTCCATCAATGATTAGTGAAGTAGTTAGAGATTCGAGTGGCATCAAAGAGTACGTGAGTACCATGGTGAATGTTTTTTATGCTTCCAGGACTGTGATCATAGTTCCCGTAAATGTTTTGTAAGTTTTGAACTTGTTGTTTATGTTTCTAATTTATGAATTCAATTTGTCATGGAATTAATTTTTATTTTATTTGCCTTTATTGATTTAGAAATAAGAATCAATAGTTGTTAGTGATTTTTCTCTAGACTTGGACTGTGTATTTCTTTGATCCTTTCGGTATAAAACCGACAACAAATGAGGGACACCCAATAAAATTGGCAATTCACGTGTAAGTATAGTTTTTCTGTACTAAACATATTTTGTTATGTTTGCATCATATTAATGCAATATATTTGTTATTATTACTTATAGGAGTGTGAAAGCATTCCCTAGCGGCATAGGGAAAGTAGTTAAGAAAAAGAAATTGATATCTTAGAAGAGTGTTGATGTAGTCTTCTCATTCCAATGCATATATATTACCAACTCTACTTAATTACATTTATTAATGTAATTGTAAATATATAGTGTCCTGTACAAGACAATGATTGGGCATGTGCATATAATGTGAAGTTGTACATACAAACAATTGTCGCACACACACAATAAATCAAATATATAGAGAAGGCAATGCTATAAGTCTTGAATCATAATTAATAAAGTAGTCTCATTTGTAAATACAAACAATCAAGTCTAATTAGAATTATGTATCACTCTCTTTACAACTTTTTGAAACTACTGAACCCTATGCATTTCAACAGATGAATGACCTATGCAAACAGTGGGAAGACTACTTCATCAAAGGGAGGGTTGATTGATATTTTTTATAGTTCAAACTTTGATGTCAGTATTTTGTTTTTATATTATTACATTGTGGACTTCAACTCTGTGGCAGATGATGTTTATATCTATTCATGCATATGTGTGTATGAATTGAACGTGAAGTGCATGAGGAGGAGAATGATGTGTATTTGTGCATATGTATGAAAATTGAATGTGCAGTTGAGAAATGAATCAATTGAGCTGTGAGTTCATGCATATGTGTGTGTATTTGAAGTGAAAAATGATATAATGTGGAGGTTTACTGGCATGTTTGTGCATATACTGTATCAAATGCATGTCTATTTGTATATATATTTTCCTTTTTGCAGGTTTGTCGGTCCGTTGTTAAGATGCGATGCTTGTAGAGGCCTACAATTCTGATAAACTTTTTAGTTCTTAAGAACTGTAGGCAGCAAACATGCTAGCAGTCATACAACATGTCTTTAAACCTTCTATATAAAAAAATATATAGACATTCCACATCGGTTATTTGAAAATAACTGACTACATATACATACTTTGTTAGTTACTTGTAAGAAAACTGACAATATATCATTTCATTTCACTCACTCATAAAAGCAACAAGATATGTAAATAACCGACTACATACACATACTTCGTTGGTTATTACTGATGGGATGTCCCTTAATTTTCACTATTTATTTACTAACAAAACCGAATACATGTTATTAGTCGTTGATTATTTCTCATTCATAAATCGGCGAGGAATAATCAAGAGAAACCATTTCTAGTCATATTTCATCGATTTGTTTTCAATAATCGATGAGTAATGATCAAGGAATACCACATTTTCATTGCAGACTAAATTTTATGTCATTGGTTTGAGTCTAAAATTTAACCGACAACATAGATATATGTCGTAAGTTTCTTTAACCAGTGACGTATGTCCTATAATGACTGATGTGATATCCCTCTTCTGTAACAGTGTAACTTGAAAAAAGGGGAGGCAAAACTATGTGTAGTAAAAGGAGCAAGAGTTGCTGCTGCTACTATAGGATCCTATTTCTATATCTGCCTAGTGGGCTCGTAATAGAGTAAGAGAACTACTATTGTTTACCTGTTGTAAACAAAAACATTATTTATGTAACTTGTTTGTACAATAATGACTTTAAAGTTTTGATAAAGAATTGATGGATTTCTATTTCAGGAGATGGCATGTTCTAGGAAAGTGCCCAATGTCTTATGATCTCTATTTATTAGAACTATAGACATGTGTATATAGCATAATTTCTAAGAGACTAGAAATCTATGACTCAAACAAAATGTTCCTATGACAATTTCGTCTAGGGAACATAAATGAGAATTGAATTTATAGACTCCATAAAGATGGTTATATGTACTCATTTGCTTTTGAATCAATTGAAATACGAAAATCTTGTTTATTAGTAAAGACTACACAAGCACCCTTTACTGGAAATAATGAAATAGAAAGTGACTTATTAGGATTCATACACACATGTATACCTTTTAGTACAAATTCCATTAGTGGGGTAACAATACTTCATCACATTTATTGATGTCTCAATAGATTTTGTTATGTGTATCTAAAAAAACATAGAATCCACTAAAAATTTCAAAGAATTCATGAGTGATGTATATAATCATATTAGGGAAAGAATTAAAGTACTCTGATCAGATTGAGGTGGTGAATACTTAAGCTAAGAGTTTGAGGCCTTTTGTGGGATTGTGGTATTGTATCACAATGGAATCCATCTAGAACACTACAAGATAATGGTGTATTAGAATGATTGAATCTGACCATGTAGGGCATGGTGAGATCTATGATGAGTTTTTTTATTCTCCCATTCCTTCTGGGTACATGCTCCAAAAACCGCAAGGGTTACACTTAAATGTGTACCTTCTGAATCCATTCAAAAGATTCCATATGAGATACAAACTACCAAACGTCCTAATGTGTTTTTAAAAAAATTTGGGGATGTGACACTTATGTCAGGAAACAATGTTATGAAAATCTTGGACCCAGATATGACAAATGTCATATTGTTTGATATACTAAGAAAACCAAGGGATATTACTTCTATATTCCATCTTACAACAAAGTGCTTGTTGCTAGAAATATTTTGATTCTCAAAAAGGAATTTATTTCCAGAGGAACTAGTGGCAAGAACATAGAACTTCAAGAACACGTCAAACAATATAACATTGAACATATGAAGGTCTATAAGGAACAACAAGAACCACAAACTATTGTCAAATTACAAGTTACCATTGTAACACAAGAACCTCAAAGGTCTAGTAGGGCATGCCTTGAGCCCGATAGATATGGATTTTCATGACTCAATAAGATGATGTATTAGTCATTGATGATGAACCAAAAAGTTACAATAGCATTGTTGAGGGACCAGATTCTGAGAAATGTCTTAAAGCATTGATATCTGAGATGGAATCCATGTATACCAACAAGGTATGGACATTGGTGGACACACCTGAAGTGTAAACCTAGAGGGTGAAAATGGATTTTCAAGGAGAAGAGTACTGGTTGATGCATCCCACCATCAGCTTGAAGCAAAAATGCATGATTTTCACTTAAGGATGCTAGCCTGTAGAATACAAACTCTACAAAAAGATCTTGGGCAGATCTATCCCAATTTCCAAAAAAAGGGAACAACACATCTTTGGGAAAAAATGAAATCAAACTCAAAGCTGGAAAGCAATATACCCAAGGAAGGAGGCTTTAGAGAATTTTGAGACATGAAGAAATTGCTTGGAAGGATACATCATTGTCTTTAAGCCTCCCCTTCCCACCCTTGAACTGTACTTTTCACAAATCTGGAAGGCAAAGGGTACTGTTGGAGTCATTGGAAGATGAAATAATTTCTTCCTTGTAAGGTTTTCAGATCAGTTAGATTGGAACATGCTTGAGAGGGTGGACCATGGATGGTGAGAGGTAAACCCATCATACTAATGAAGTGGAATCCAGGGGACATGGTTTCAATGTTCAAGTTGATAGACATTCTAGTATGGGTCAAAGTTTTTTATTTGCCTCTTGAGCTCTAGGATAGGAGAATGTTTGGAAGATTGGTTCATTTTTGGTAATTCCATATTGCTGAAGTGGACTCATGAGTGCAAGAGAATGGAATTTTCTAGATTACCAATCCTCATTCTTATGGATTTTGATATCCCCAATAGCCCTAATGTTGGATCTAAAGCAAGTAGACTCACATAAAATCACGTTTGAGTATGAATAATATCCTTCTAATTGTAGTTCATGCAGTTTATTTGGGCATGGAGAATGTAAGAAGAAAAGTGATCCAATATGGAAAGAAAGTCCGGGTGGATAAAAGGGAAATGCACATTCTGGTTCAACAATCTATTCCATTAGTCTCACATGTGTCCTCTACTCAACAAGATCATGTTTGACATAATGCTGAGTTTCTAAAAGCTATTGAGAGTTTTGAAAATAGTAATGAAAATGGTAGTTCTACTGGAGAGGTGATTATCATTACCCCAGATAACACTCCTCTGGAAACTAATAGAGTCAACGAGGCCAAATTTACAAAGTTAACTTAAAAGGCTAAATCTACTAAGACAAATATTGCAAATCACATGAAAGTTCTAAACAATAGATTCAAGGATCTCAAAAGTAATTAAGGGGTGGAAGGCAATGAAACCAGAAAAGAAATGGTTGAAAATCTCCTTAGTGGAAATTAAACCTCTACATATTGCCTCTTGGAATGTTAGATGACTTAGTAATAAAGTCTCTGATTTCCAAGATGAATTGAATATGACTAATCCTCATATTATCATTGTTAACTAAAACAAAAGTGAAAATGAGTAAAGTCAAAAAACTTCTTGAGAAATCCTATTTTGGTTATTCTTGGATGTCAAACCACAATTCTCATGTTTCCGACACAGTCTTGGTGTTACGGAGATCGAAATTTTTCTCAATTTCCAAGATTCTAGAAACTGACCAAATAGTTCACTCTTAGCTGGAGGTGAAAGCCGATTTCAATAGTTTTTTTTTTCTTACAAAAACTTATGTCCACAACAATAATTATGATAGATATCCCCTTTAGAGTGATATTTAAATTTTAGCTTCTTTAGTTAAAGAACCCTGGGTGTTGTTAGGAGACTTCACATTGCCAAGGAGTACCCATACTAAAAACTACATGCAAGATTGCAATGATTTCCGTCTTAACTATGATCTTTTGAAATTGTATTGAAAGGGATATTTTAATACCTGGGATAATCATCAAGAGGGTAAATATTATGTTATGTATATAATTGATAGAGTTATACTAACTTTGAGTTTATGTCTAAAATTCAATACTTTCAAGGTAAACTTCTTCCTATTACTACCAGTGATCACATGCTTATTACTCTTACTATTAGCAAGGATTCTCTTGTTCCTTTTTGCTTCATTAAGGTTGGACTTCTAAGATTACTTTTAAAGAATATGTTTCTATATGTTGGAAAATTAGTTTGGAAGGTCACTCAATGTTCAAAGTTTACATGAAGCTAAGGAATGTTAAGTCATAGCTTATCACATGGAACAATACGATAGGAATTTTTCCTAAAGTTGCCTCTATTTTGAAAAAAGAATCTAATATGGACAAGAAGAATTCCAAATTTGATTTGCATAATGAAATACTTCTTGAAAAGGCCTTTTGTAGTCGTAAGGTTCTCTCTCTAGTTCTATTATAGGAGGAATTTATTTTGAGATAAAAGGCTCGTATTCACTATCTCAATGTGGGGGGAATTCAACTCTTAATGTTTGTGTTCTTCTCTTAAAGTTAGAAGACAAAGAAATCATATATGTATCCTTGTCATTTATTATGCTTTATGCAATGATGATTCCACTATCAAGAGTTATGTAACTAAAATTGCTAATAAGAAATTTTCAGATCTAGTCTATTTGATTAATAATCTTCATTTGTTTAAGTTGGATGATGTTCAATGTCTTTATATCAACAAGCATGTTACTACTTAAGAGGTAGAGGAGGTGTATCTTAGTTTAAAGTGACAAAGCCCATGCCCTGACAACTGTATTGAAAAGTTTTATAAGGAATGCTGGAGTTTCATCTAGGAAGATGTATCTCTGATGTGCTTGAATTGTTCAAAATTTGAATATTTCTTAAAAAAGATAGCAAGACTTACATTTGTCTTATTCCTAAAATCAATGACACGTGATTTAAAGAACCAAGACGTATATCCCCATCTAATACTTTTTATAGGCAATTTCTAGTATTCAGGTTAATAGGCATCCACTTGTTTTAGCATCTCTTATTAGTCACAACCAATGTGCCTTTGTCAAAGATTAAAGTATAAATGGAGCCCTTACTTTGTAATGAACTTATTCATGACTTCAATAGAAAAATTGGATTCCCTTGCATGTATATCAAAGCTGATTTGTCTAAGGCATATTATACCATTATTTGGGAGGCTCTCTTTCTTATACAGAAAAAAGCACTTTACTTCATGTTGGTTAGTCTGAGTGAAGGAATTTTTTCATACTACTTCTAACTAGGTTCTTCTAAATGGTGAAAATATTGATTCTTTTACACCTAGAAATAAAGTGAAGCAAGGGGATCATTTGGCCCCATATCTGTTTGTCAAAGTGATGTGGTGTTTTACACTTATAATGAATAAAAATGTGAAGGAAATATATCTCCTATTGAGGATTCATCTAGTCTGGAGGCAGTGGCGTAGCCACGTTTAGGCCTGGGTAGGCAAGTGCCCGACCCAGTTCCTGCATTTGTATATGATTTGATACAGATATGAACCAGATTTTTTGAGTAACTATTAGTTGTGCCCTATCTCAGATGACCGCCAATGCATTTACATTGATGGTGCCCCCCTTATGCAGATTTTCTGGCTTCACCACTATCTTGAGGTGTCTTATTTGATATATGTTGATGACCTCATGACTTTTGTTAAATCTACTGAGAGTGATGCTCACAATATTTTCAATACTTTTAGCAATCTTCATAAAATGACTAGTTTATTTCTGAATCCTACTAAGAGCTCTATCTTTTATAGTTGTGTTTTTGTCAAGAATTTCATTTCTAGCATTTTTGATATTGAACAAGGTAAAATTACTTAAAGATATCTTGGAATTCCTCTCTATATTAGAAAGTTGAAAAAAGATTTATGTGCCCTTTACTTGACATGATAATCAAGTTTGGAGGGGTGGAAGTCCATTATGCTTTCTTTAACTGGAAGACTAGTTTAATGTAGTTGACCATTTCATCTATGTAGCTATACTTGTCATCTACTATTCCTTTTCCTTTCTTTGTATCTAATGAAATCAAACAAATGCATATAATTTTTTTTGGATGACATGGGAACCACTCAAGCAAGATCCACTTGGGTGACCGCACCCTGACAATGTAAAATCCCACCCCTCAACTACCCACACACTAGAGGAGATGTTTAAATCACACAATGGTCCATCCTGCATGATAGGATAATTCTTTTCCAAGGTGCACAACCTAGATTTCAAACTCAGATCCCTTCATGGGGGAGCCCGTGCCTTTACCACCTGAGCTACAACCTTGTTGGCAAATGTGTAGAAATCTATTATGGGGAGGTACATATAAGAATAGAAATATTCATCTTATTAGATGGAACAAGATTAATGCACCCAATAAAGAAGGAGGTCTTAGCATCAAATCGAGTAGAGACATCAATAAATCAATTGCCTTTTTCAACCTTTAGAATATTGCAAGAAAAAAAGATAGTCCATGGGTGAGATGGATCTATGAAAAATACTTATCTTGCTCTTCTATTTGGCATGTAGATGTTAGTTAGGGTTCTTCATATTTCTTTAACCAACTTGTGTGGGTTACAAGAAGTTTGACTCCTCATATTAATTATGAAGTTGGCATGGACATCAAATGAATATTTGGGAGGAACCCTGGCTTTCTTAGTCTAAATTACTTGTTAATGTTCCTTATTATTAATCTTTTGAGAGCTAAAGATTCCTCTTAATGCAAAGAGTTTGTTGTATAATTAGGAATGACACCTGGAACACACCTGGAAACATAATAAATCTTCCTCTCATCCATTTCTTACTAATGAGTATCCTCCTATTAGAGAGAGACAAACTATTTTTTTTTGGAATGTCTAAGATGTTTCTCAAGGATGTTTGAAATGAATCTAGGCTCAAATGGCCTGAGAGTTCATATTTCAATTGGATCTAGAACTCGTGTTGTCCTAAAAGTTTTCAGGTTCATGTATGGAAAGTTGGACATAACAACCTCTGGCTATGCTAGAAGAAGGGAACTTACTTGCACATATGTATGTATTCTATGTATGTCTGGTTATGAGGATACAACTCATGTTATGTTTTGTCGTAGATATTCCTCTAATATGTGAAAACTAGCTTCAAGCTGTTTTTATCTCATTGTTCCAAGGTGTACTTGGATTTGATTTTTAACAACAACAAGAGTTCTCATACATGTACCCATGTTATTATGTACTATCTTTGGGAAGAAATAAATCTTCCAGTACATGAGAGTAAGAAGATTCCTTTTAACAAGACCCCTTCTTTATTTGGTATGTGGATGTCAGGCAAAGTTCCTTTAATAAATCTTCGGGTACATGAGAGTAAGAATATTCCTTTAACAGACTAGAGAAAATCAAGAGGGATATCTCTAGTATGTTACACTGATTATTACTCCTGTTTGCTTTCTGTTACTATTTATGGGTTTTATTTTCCATGAGGGCACCATCCTGTGTATAATTTTATATTTTTTCTTATACTCCCTTGGTTAGATACTGATTAGCATACTGTTGATAAACACATACCTATAATCCTCATCTATGAAATAAATACAAAGTAGTAAGCATTTCTACACCAAAAGAAAGAAGAAGATCGACATGAATGGTAATGTACAAACCTACAATGGTTGATTGGTTGCAAAAGGTTTCAAATAAGTTTAAGGTGTTGGCTATGGTGAACCTTTTTTACTAGTTGCCATGGTTAAATACATTAGGATCATGCTTTCCATTTCCACTTATCATGACGAATGGATGTTAAAACTCCATGTCTTAATGGTAATCTCCTTGAGGATGTGTATATGACACAGATAGAAAGGTTTTAATGTTCCAAATGACACCACAAAAGTCTGTAAGCTACAAAGGTCACTCTATGGATTGAAGCAAGCATCTCAGAGCTAGACTCTTCATTTGATGTTACATTCAAAAAGTTTGTATTTATTCAAAATGATGATGAACCTTATGTTTATAAGAAGGTTAGTGGGAGCATAACTATATTCCTTATATTGTACATAGATGACTATTGATGGGAAATGGCATCACTACTCTATGGTTGGTTAAACATGGTTGGGAAATACCTTTTCCATGAAGGCCTTAGGAGAAGCATGATATATACTAGGAATCACGATCTATAAAGATATATTTGGAAGGCTTATGGGTAAGTTACAAAACTTACCCTTGTCTCATGAAATAAGTACCTCTAGAGCTCAATGTTCCATCTCTTCTGAGGAGAGGGCACACTTGAATAAGATTTCATATGCATATGAAATCAAATGTATCACATATGCAATGGTGTGTACACACCCTGGCGTCTTGTATGATTTGAGCAAGATGAGTAGGCACCAATCATATCCCAGCGAAGGTCATTGGACTATTGTAAAGAGCATCCTTAAGTACTCGAGAAGAGCTAAGGATCAATTCATAATTTATGGTGGTGCAGAAGAGTTGGTTGTAAAGGGTTACATTGACACAATCTTCCAAACCAACAAGGACAAATATTGATTTCAATCAAGTTTTGTGTTTTACCTAAATGACAAAATTGAGAGACAATGGTTGATTCTACAATCTATGGCTGTGTAAATTGCTACCTCCAACATAGAAAAGGAAGTTGTGTGGATCAAGAAGTTTGTTGGTGAACTAGGTGTGGTTCTATCTACTAACGATGTAGTAGAGATATACTAAGACAACAATGGATCCATTGAATAAGATAAAGAATCCATATCATACTAGTGCTCCAAGCATATACTAAGGTACTAACATCTCATAAAAAAAACCATACAATGAGGATATGTGAAGATTTGTAGAGTACCAACTGAAGGGAATCTTGCTGATCCTTAGACTACATCACTTTCACATCAGAAGCATGATGATCATGTTAGATTAGTTGGACATAGGTTCATGAGTGATGGGGTGTAGTGCAAGAGGTTAATATTGGTAGTATGCCCCAAAACCAATCATGTGATGATTGTAATGAAACTCTTTGTAATTTATTTGATTATTAATAAAGACAATTCCAATTATTATGTTTTCTTCAATAAGAGACAATGAAAATAATATAATAATGTACAAAGATTGTTTTGACTTGATGACATATGGTTTGAGTTGATGACATGGACATGAGATCATAAGTATACTTTAGAGTACTCATTCTTGTTTTTTCCCTAGTTGGTTATTGTTGCAGATATTATGGGACAACATTAATACATAAGACTACTATGTATGCTAAGTGATGACTATGTCTCTTTAGTCATCATGTATTGATTCAGATACATATGTACTTGTTAGAGAACAAGTTGTACTAGACATATCCACCCTGAGCATGATACATGGAAGACATAAATGGCACTCAAAATCATATATCAATGTGACCATGGTGATTGTGGTTGGTAGATCTAAAGTCACAACAATAATCACATGTCATTCGATATACTTTAACACTACTCAACATGACCTCGAATAAGGGTAGCCATACATGTAGTGCTTGGGTATGCTATTATACATGTGGATTATTATGAGTGACGTACATGGAATTTGCCCCTCCTATTAGAGTAATATACATGACCACTTGATGAGTGAGACTATAAATGCATGGTCATGCTCATCGGAGTCAACATGTGATGCTGAGCTCATATGTATCTGAATAGTATACTCTAGATCAATAAACAAAGCTTCAAATTTGGGAATATGATGTTTCCATGAGTCATATTCAATCTAGATATTAGTGATATATGATCACTATAACACTGGTGAGAATACTAGGTTGAAGTTGTTCTCCAACTTCTCCAATTACTTAGATGGCAATGAAGTCTTGCAACATACAAATAATTGTCCATTAAATCTTAATATGATTATGGACATCAACGCCAACATAAATTGAAGCTTGTAGGGCCATACACATAGGAAACATAGGGAAGAGGATTACAATCTTGGTCATATGACTACTTGGTTACTATATGGTTTAGGTAATCAATCGAGTCATTAGTGGGTTGGCTAGAAGCCCATTCGGCCAACTAGACTGGCTCTACTTGGCTAATTGAACTGTCTCTAGTCAATAATTGTATTGTTTTTGGTCACTTGACAAGATTGCGTCCAGTCAACTGGCTAGACTGCTTCCATTTGCCCGAATGGACTGCTTCTAGTTGCCCAACTGGGCTGTCAGTGAACAAAACACTAAAAAGAGATTGCTACCTTTTCATTTCCAGTGTAGTAGAAATCCTTCTTACCTGATTTTCCATAAATAGGGGCATGATGTCCACAGTTTTGTGTGATAAAAATAGATACCTTTTCAGAGGCCTTTGACCATCTATCATTACCTAAAAAGGAAAGAGGGAGAGAGGAGAGGTTGTGCAATGCTAGCACATTCCCAACGGGAAGGTTGGTACTTCTACTTTGTCTTTTGAAGCCTAAGGTCGAGTTACCAATCATCTGAGTGGATGATAAAAATACATAGACGTGTTGGTGTCTACATTGGGAGATCATCTTTGACACCATATTCCTCCTCTATTCTTGTTAGTTTTGTTTCCAGATCTACTTTGTGATAAAAGTATAATATCTAAAATTTTCCTTCCCAATATATCATTCTTGACAAGATTTACTCATGGATATGAGGAGACAAATACTTCTATTGTTTATTCCTTCTATTGTTCCTGTCTCTCTCTCCATAGATTCCTAAAACTGCCTACCAAAAGGTATGACAACTTGATGAAATTTGTGATATCGACACCTTACCTTTTATCTTTGATACTCATTTGAGTGGTATATTTGAATACATAGGCCTAACCTTTATCTTTGATATTGGTGAGTGTTATGTATGAATGCTTCATCCTTGTCCTTTATATTTGACATTGGGTTGAGTGGTATCCATCAATACATAGGCCCTCCCTTTTCCTTTGATATTTAGTTGAGTGGTATATACAAATACAAAGGACTTCCCCTTTATCTTTGATGAAGTTGAGTTTGATCTATGAATATAGAGGCCTTCCCCATTATATATTGTGTGGTATCTACATTTAGAGTACAATGGAAATACATAATAAAAGTGATATTATCATGTAACTAAATGTTTTGAATTGATATAAAAATTGTTACTATATAAATAATACCAACCAATATTTTTGGTATCACATTGTTATGCTTCCTTTTCTAGTAGTTACGTCCTTGTAGGCACCACATACTCAATGCATTTGTGCTGAATTTTCTCCCTTTTGGATAATTTTTAGGTTTGCGTATAACATTGATACATGGATGGTTATGTGTGAAAGTGAGCAATAGTTAGACAAACATTTATAGTAGAACCTATGTATATTAATCTACATGTTGAGTTTCAAATTATAATTTGTATGTAATCCTGAATAAAATCATGTTAATATTCTATATATGTACATTATAAATTGTTTTGGATGTTTGTGTGATTGTTCACATGAAACTGATATCAACCTTCGTGTAACACCCATGACCACTTTCCAAGGCTCTAGTAGAGTTTCAAGATTGATGACTGGCCCCACATACCACAACTAGACTTAATTGTGCACTTTTTCCTCACTCATGCACAAGCCAGTATAAACTTCATGGTCACCCATCCTAGTACTACTCTTGGCTAAGCATGCTTAACCACATAGTTATTTGGTAATGGGATCCCTAAAAAGAAGGTGCACCTTGGTGATATGCATAGTACAATCATTGTTTTGAAGATCATTTTATCAGAGGCCTCAAATCTTGGGACATTACAATCTCCCCCACTTAGAATCTAGATGTACACATCAAGGATCAACTATATGTCCTCATAATATTTCCTCATTTTAGTGTAGACATAGAATGGCCCATGGACACCCAACTCTTGATCTTAGAATACCAATGCAAGGGTGGATACATCACCATGGGAAACCCTTTACAACATGCTTGGACCACATAACTCAAGACTAGAATGATATATGCCCATGTGGGCCCACATAATATAGGGGTTATGGATATGATACCATCTTTAAGATCCGGCCCCATTTCACAAGGCTCTAGTAGAGTTTCAGGAATGACGGATGGCTCCACAGACCACCACTAGCCTTAACTATGTGCTTTGTCCTCACTCACATGCAAGCCAGGATAAGCTTCCTGACTGGTCACCCATCCTAATACTACTCTGGGCTGAGTGATTTGGTAATGGGATCCTTGAAAAGGAGGTGCACCTTGGTGATATGGGTAGTCTAAAATTCCTTTTAAGATCAATTTGTCTGAGGCCTCAAATCCTGGGACGTTACACTTCCATTGTGTGCACTGTTCATCCCCAAAGTAGCATCCTTAGTTTTAAGTGCCAAAATCTAAAGATGTTATATTTGGAATTAGAGCATGAGAAACACCCTAACACACTACAATTGATCAATAAACAAAATCTAAGACTAGTACGATAACTTGAACATCTACTAACCTTTAGTAACTTGTCAATGCCAGGAAACTTTTAGGTCAAAATCCTAGATGTTCTGAACTAGGTGCATGCTTATGTAATTCTTGATATTCTTATCTTATTCTTATATCATCTGTTCTGAGGAGTGTGGAATGGAATATGCTATAGAGAGTGAAAACCTTGTACATATGACCATGACATGTGCTTAGGGTTGCTACACAAGTACACAACTAAGTTCTTACCCTTTCACCAAATATCATGATATTAGAATCTGTACTTGTGGTGTCATTCATTGCATGAATTTGATTTGTTCCGATTAGATAAAGATTGTTTTTTCCAATGCCTCTTTTTTCATAGAAAATCTATAAAGAATTATATTATATACTTGTAAATATAGAAATGTGACCACACATAGGAGAGAAGGAGGTAAACATTCAACTTGAGAAAAAGGGACGTAACATCACTCTAGGTGAGAGGTTATTAGATGATATATGTAGCATCTAAGTCATTTAGAACCATGATAGAGGTTGGGCTAGGTAGATTTCCTACTAGAGATAAGTTTAAATGATGATGGTACAACTTTGATATATGACAATTTAAGTATAAAATTTATTCAAATTTTGATGTAAGATGAGTTTGTTCATGCAAATCTAGCTAGTATAGAACCATATATGATACACATGTCTTGTTTTTTTTTACTACATGTATCTAGTGGGATGACATGCATGCATATATGTATGTTTATCTAAGTTGATATATGATAAGTGATATATGGTTTGGGGCCAACATGAATCTCAACATCTTTACAAGGGTAGACCTCTAGCATGGGACATCTGATAGAGTGAACTATAGAGAGGGTGCATACCACTTGGGAGAAGGTCAAAGGACCTAATAAAAATAAAGAGAAATATGAGATATGTGAAATGTGAGATATGTGAATTGTGAAATATGTATAAATTGGTCCAAGTCTAGACAAAATCTGATTACTTAGTTGTGTCAACTAGTGCGTGATTCTTGTGATAGAGTTGAACCCTTGAGTTTTAGGGAAAGAACGTAACCCTAGATAAATGAGGTAGTTAAATATATGTGAAACTCAGGTTGGGCGAGGGTGGGTTCCAAATTCCTATAGAAAGTATGATTTACAAAGTCATGCCTTGACCTATACATGTTTTAGTTGAGTGACTCAAGTTTGTGAAACTCACATTTAGTTGCAAATGAGAAAATTATTGAACCTAGATGTGATAATCATAATAATGTTTTCCTCAAATTATGTATAAACAAGACTATATCCCACTTGTATATAAAAATAATGTACGCGGTGAGTGTATAATTGTGTATATGATTAAAGGAAATCATCACATCATATATTGACTTATTATGACATATATATGCCTAACCTCATTTCCAATGAAAATTGATGAGTCTATGATGATAATTGATGACAACTCATATATTTTTTGATGAAACTTCAAATTATGCAAGCATAAAATATAACAACCTTAGATGGTGAGTTTTAGGATGATGTTGATGAAGACCTTTGCAATCATCCTATGTTGAGTTGTATCAAATTTTGAGGAAGAAATTCCTAATAAGTTGGGGGTGAATGTCATATCTTAACTTTATAGGGTTACATTTACAATATCATTTAATTAATGCAAACTTGGAAAAACAGTTCATATAATGTTTGAGATTCTTTGAAGGATGGCTTAGGAAATAATTGTTGATGATAAGATTTAAATTACTTGAATAGTGTATATATATAATGTTTGAGATCCTTCAATGTAAAATGATGTATTATATCCTACTCCAGTTGCCAAAAACTCAATAAGATATAAGTGTATCAAAATTTATATCAAGTTACCCAAACAATGGCGTGGTTACCACCCCTATCCCTAACAAGGCCCAATTAGTCAAATTAGTGCACTTCAAGGACCAATTCACCATCCTCGGTAATAACAAGACCCAAATCATCAAGTTAGGGAACATCATGCTCAATCTTACAATCTTTGACAATAATAAGGTCCAAAGCATCATGTTAGTGCTAAAAAAGACCAACTTTACCATCCTCGGGCATTACAATATCCAGATCATCATTACAATCCATATCAAATTGAAATACACATAGAGAACCCACTTTCTCATGAAACTATGCATTTCCCTTCATATGTGAGTAACAAAACACCACACAATGTTTCAGACTAAATCTCACGAGTATGTAAAAGTTGCACTAAATGCAATATTAGGCATAAAGGCCAATATTAAGCACAAATGAGCCATCTTTAGATATATAATATAACTCCCATGAAATTTTAACATAATAATAGTTAAAAAATTTGCTCTTGTAATCATCTTATAACAATATCCAAATAGTTGGCTATGAAACTCATGCATTATCATTATGATATCAATATCCATAAAAGAAAGTTTAAAGGCATAAATGAGCCACTTTCGTATGCTAGAATTATGGTTACAAAATCCTTGTATATTCATCATAGAATCACATTCTATTAGTATAGAAGGTTACACATTTCATTTTCCATCAATATGATATGCAAATACCATCAAAAGATCACTTTAAGGACACCAATGCTCTTATTTTGAGATTTCATTCATTATACAATTAAGAGAGAACATTATGAACATCAAGGATCACCTTCATATGATTATATAAGGCATACAAACTCTTGTTCATACTTCATTTTAACAAGATAGTGTTGGGGTTTGTGGAGGTGATAGGATCAGTAGAAACAATAAAATTTTCTCCACAAACCCTACTAGCAGATCTCATCGACAACAATTATTCAGAAAGAGGGTGCATGGGATATACCTCATCGTAGAGTAGGTCTGACGACATCCCTTCACCCGGTGATGTGCGTCGCTCCTCACGCACACAGATGGTCCTCCTCTGTCCTCCAAATGCAAACAACTCATCATATGTCTCTACTTCATCCACACAGATGGACTAGAACTCCAGGCCGCACTTCTCAAACCAATGGGAATGAGTATCCTTCTGCTTGATGATGTGCTAGCATTATTTGATCTCCTTCTCTCTCACTTAGGGGAGATGATGTCTAGGGTTCACGTACAAGAGTGTGTCAAAGTGTATTCCAAAAGCCAACTATCATGCCCTTACAAATAGTAGAGGAAAGGAACCAGAGTTTTTCAAAACCCTCAGAAAAACAAAAGGGTGTAGATTCATTTAAAATGAGAAGCTTGTGGACCATTACCACTTCAAAGATATGTTCACAACATCTCAAAATCAGTATGTCGAGCACATTAACTCCATGCTGGCTAAGTTTAAAAAATTGAACTCTCATCAGTAGAGACAACTTGCAGCAGCGCCTACGGAATACAAGATGTGGAAGATTATTAAGGATTCAGATCCTTACAAGGTGGCAGGGCCAAACAGTATAGATAACCTATGCTTCAAAAGGCAGTGGAAAATTATCAGACCTTCTGTTGTTAGAACCATCCAAATATTGTTGGATGGTCACCCTATTGAAGATCAACTGGCAAACTCTAGAATTGTACTCATTCCAAACTGTAGGAGTTCGATAAATTGCAATCAGCTGCACCCTATATCTTTGAACAACACTATAATGAAATTGGCTTCCAAAATAGTGGTTGAATGAGTCAAACAATATCTCCCAAACTGGATCTCAAAAGTCCAAACCAGTTTTGTACCGGGAGGGAATATATCAGATAATATTATTGTCATCCATGAGATCATGCACAACATGAGAAGAAACTCCAGTGCACCCTATATGGCTATCAAAATTGATCTATCTAAAGCATACGATAGGCTATCTTGGGAATTCATTGAGGACACCTTGAAACACATGGATTGGCCAACAAACATCCACCAATACATCATGAACTCCCTCTATACGGGTCAGACCAGCATCATTCTGAACGGAAAATCACTCCCCTCATTTAAAGCATCTAGAGGCCTAAGACAAGGGGACCCCCTCTCCCCATACCTCTTCGTCCCGTGTATGGAAATGCTCACTCAACTCATCAACAACTATGTGGATAATCAAAGATGGAAACTGATTATGATGTCTCAAAAGGGCCCGACTATCTCACACATTGTATTCGTTGATGACATTGTCATATTTTGTCATGCCTCCCTGGAGCAGATAAGGTACATTAACGAATGTTTCCAACTCTTTGAGTCGGCTTCAGGTCAGAAAATCTAGATTGAAAAGTCAAAAATCTATTTTTCCAGATCAGTCACCCGCGCCATCCGCATACAAATCTGCTCAGCCAGTGGTACAACCGAGACAGATGATTTGGGGAGATACCTGGGTGTACCTTTATTACACAAAATAGTCAAAAAAGAGACTTATGCTTACCTAGACAATAACATTACATCTAAGGTGAATGGTTGGGCATTTAGGACATTATCCCTAGCAGGTAGGATATGTTTAGAAAAAGTTGTACTCACATCCATGCCAACCTACACGATGTAAACAACTAACATTCCAACCTCAGTTTGTAAAAGATTGGATAAAATCATCCAGAACTTCATATGGGGAGGGGGACACAAAGAAAAACCCACATCCTTAGTATCATAGCGGAAGGTGACCATGAGTATGAATAGGGGAGGTCTGGGCATCAAATCCATGGCCAACTGGAACAAAGACATCCTATGGAAGAATACTTGGGCATTTCTAAATGCCAAACCCTCAACCTGGAGGGAGGGACTACTGAATAAATACAAAAGTTATAGGGATGAGAAAGGTTGCCGAGCAAGCCTGTTCTGGAAATCACTCTATTCAGGCAAGGATTTAGTCATTGCCAATTACACAAGAACGATAGGAAATGGATTGGATACGTCAGTCTGGTATGATAGTTGGGTAACATATATGGATAAACTAGAAGACATTTGCACAAGACCTATCACAGAAGACATCAAATATTTAAAAGTATCAGGCCTTTTCAACCTGGAAAATGATTGGGACATGAACTTTCTGAATGACTATCTGCCACCAGAGTGTGTGCAGAACATCATTAATCTACCTATACATCACTGTAATAAAGTTAACGATAAATGGAGTTGGAAACTTGACAACAGAGGTAAATACTCAACTAGCCAGTCATATGAGTTAATCCATTCGGAGGACGCTGACCACCCTGATGATGTATGGCTTAAGATCTGGAATATACAAGCCCCCTTAAAAATATGAACCTTCCTATGGCTGGTGACACATGAGGCTATCATGACAAATGTTCGAAGAAAGCATCGCAAGTTTACTGCCTCATCCGTCTATCCAAGATGCGAAAGCTTTGAGGAGACCACGATGCATGCTCTAAGAGATTGCCCACACGCAGTTGAAGTATGGCATGGGATAAATATCCGAAATTTACCCTTACCAGACATCGACGTGGATATCAAAAACTGGATTTCTACAACCCTGAAGGAAGATATGAACACCCAATGCTTGTTCGCTACCACCTGCTAGATGATTTGGAAAGCTAGAAACTCAGTGATCTTCGACAACATCAGTATCCCGACGAGTCGACAAATCCTACATACCACCTGTCTGCAAAACCACATCTCTTAGGCCTAAAGAAGCACAACACAACTACATAAAGAACATGCATACCAGGAATATGAGCTACCTATAAATGAAGAAAGCAAGACCTTGTGGATGACCGATGCATCTGTGCACGGTAGGATGGAAACTATAGTGACAGTGGCCATTGACCATAATGGGCAGTGGTTAGGAGGACGTGTGAGAAAAATTAGAGTGTAGTCAGTAGTAGAAGCTAAAGTTCAAGATTTAGACTTCTCTGTAGAAGCTTGCAAGTTGAATCACAACTCCAGAGCTCTCCTAGTGTCAGACAATGCCTTAGCAGTACAAGTACTCAAGGAAGGGGCCGCCAATGCACCTGCTATCAGAACTTGGGTCTCGGACATACAAACTATTCTTGCTGACATTGAAGAGAACACTGTCATGAAGGTGAACCGAAAAACTATACAACTGGTGGACGGTCTAGCCAGACACCACTTCAAAAACTATCAAGATGATCGACTATATGTCGACCCTCCCCTCTACCTTATGGGTGATCCCATCCCCTCCTTTTCCTGTAGTGGTAGGAGTCCTACCAAATTTAAATTTCTAGTAGGCACACCCTGTAATCATTGGTTATTTCCTGCTAGAGGAGAGCAGGTTGAATAAAAATATCTCCTGACTTAAAAAAATGAATATTCTAGAATCAACCAATTAATCACATTAATTGATTAATTATTTTTTTTCATCCGACTTTACTCAATCACTTAGGATAAGCCAACTGACTTAATATTTTAATCTAATTAATTTTCTTAAACAAATTAACCAATTAACTAAGATTATATTCCAATATTATTTATAGTAGATTACATAAAATTTTTAGTAATCAATTTGATTCAAAACATTTTCAATCATGTCTACAATTATACTCATATTCCAATCTCATCCTATGCATGTCACCTCGTACGCTCTAAATTACGTTGGCAGTGATATTCATAATCATATTATGATTTCACAGGAAATTATTGGTATTTAGCAAGACTTCATTGCTACCCTAGTAATTGGAGAAGTTGGAGAACAACTTAACCTACAATCTATCATTGGAGTTAGAGTGAATGTGTAGTTTCTTTGTCTATGATATCCAGATTGAACTCAAGGCATGGAGTCGTCATCCTCTTCAATGTTCAATCCATGTTCCTTGAACTAGAGCAAACTGTCTAAGATATGTAGAAGCTCAATACCACATACTGACTCATAAAAGCATGGCCATGAATTTCTCAGTCTCTCTTATCAAGTGGCCATGATATCAAGCTCCTATAGCTAACAATCATCCCATGTGTCATTGTGCACCCGATATCACCACCTTTATGGTAACCCTTATTTAGGATCATGGTGGATGATGTCAAAGTACACCAAACGACATGTAATGAGTTTAGTCATTTCAGGTCTAAGAACCACAATCACCACTATCACTATGAGAGATGACTCTGACTACCAATCATGGTTTCCATGTGTCACTATCAAGGTGGGTCTGTCCAATACACTATTCTCTAACAAGTATCTTACGCTTGGTTTGATATCACATATTATGACTAATGAGATATTGTCATCAACCAATGAACACTCTGGTCTTATGTGTTATTGTTGTCTATTATCCTTCTAGAATAACATCCAACTAGGGACATAACAAGAATTCATATACGCTTGACATCTGTATATCTCATAGTTTAGGTCCTCAACCCAAATACATACATTTTTGAGTAATATCATTCTTTAGACATTTATTATGTTATATAATTATCTCATAACCGAATAAATAAAATAAATTGGAAATTTCCTTTATTATTAATCAAATTGTTTACAAGACATGTAGTTACAATCATCATTTGATTGGCTCTCTTGGCATACATACTAATAGACTTTCACTTCCACTTAGAACCAATCACCCATGAACTTAATCCCAAGTGATCTAACATGACCTTCATGCTTCTTCTACAAAACTACTTTTATCAAGGGGCCAACCACATTGCTCTTGGTTGGTACACTGCAAATCTTCACATCTCCTCATTGTATGATTTCTTGTATGAGATCAAATCGCTTTTGTATATGCTTGGAACGCTGATGTGATCTAGGTTCCTTAGCATATGCAATAGCTCCATTGTTGTCACAATAAAGTTTGATTGCATCACTGATGCTTGGAACCACCCCAAGTTCTGAGATAAACTTCTTGATCCAAATAGCCTCCTTTGCTGCATTGGATGCTTCAATATACTCAACGTCTGTCGTAGAATCTGCAACCGTCTCTTGCTTTAAACTCTTCTAGCTCACAACTTTGTTGTTGAGGCAAAACACAAATCCAAATTGTGACATGTAGTCATCTTTGTCAGTTTGGAAACTTGCACTAGTGTGACACTTTACCACCAATTTTTCCTCTCTGCTGTAGACAAGGAACTCATCTTAGTTCTTTCAAGTACTTAAGGATGTTCTTCATGACACTATGGTGACCTTCATTGGATTTTGGATGATATTTTGTCTTCATACTCAAGGCATACATGAATTTTGGATGAGTGCATAACATTGCATAGATGATAGATCCAATTGCAAAAGCATATGGGATCTTATTCATGGACTCCCTTTCTTCATAAGAATTGGGACATTGATCTCTAGAGATGGTAACACCAGGAGACATAGGAAGGTTGCCTCTCTTTGAGTTCTCCATGCTAAACCTTTTCAACACTTTGTCAAGGTATGTGCTCTAGCTTAGTCCCAGAAGCCTTCTAGATCTTGATTCCTAGGATGTAGGATGCTTCTCCTAAGTATTTCATAGAGAATGTATTTCCTAGCTTGGTCTTTACCATCTGTAAAGTAAGGATGTCATTCCTCATCAAAAGTATGTCATCTACATACAATATGAGGACTACAATCATGCTCCCACTAACCTTTTTGTAAACACATGGTTCATATTCATTTTGACTGAAGCCAAAATCTTAAACTGTTTTGTCAAATCAAAGATTCTAGCTTCGGGATGCTTGCTTCAATCCATAGATCAACCTTTTTAGCTTCACAACTTTATTTTCATCCATTGAATTTGTAAAACCCCCAAGTTGTGTCATATACACATCCTAAAGAATATTTCCATTAAGGAATGCGATTTTGACATCCATCTACCAGATCTCATAGTCATGATAAGATGCAATGGCAAGCATGGACCTAATGGTCTTAACCATGTTAATTGGAGGAAAAGTTTCATCATAGTCAACACCTTGAACTTGTTTGAAACCCTTTGCAACTAGTTGACCTTTGTAAGTTTGTACATTACCATCCATGTTGGTCTTCTTCTTGAAGACCCACTTGCACCCTATGGGTTTTACCCCTTTAGGTGGATCCACCAAGGTCCATACCTTGTTGGTGTACATGGATTCCATCTTAGATCTCATGGCCCCAAGCCATTTCTCAGACTCTGATCCCTTAAAAGTTGTAGGTAGTTGGCTCATCATCAATGATCAAATCATCACCTTTTTTATTCAGTAGATAACCAAATCTATTTAGTTTAAGGTGTGTCCTACTAGATCTGTGAGGTTCATGTGTCACATGAGGAATTTGATATTCCACAATGGTTTGTGATTCTCTTAGTTCCTCTTGTACGTCTACATGTTCAATGCTTTCTTGTTGATCTTAAAATTCTTCAAGTTCTACTTTCCTCCCACTGATTCCTTTGGAAATGAATTACTTTTCTAGGAATGCAACATCCCTCAAAATAAAAACTTTGTTGTTAGTTGGGTTTTACAAGTAGTATCCCTTGGTTTCTTTGGGATAGCCAACAAAATAACATTTATTTGATCTAGGGCCAAACTTTTTAGAAAACATTTTCTTGGCATAAGATTCACATCCCCAAACCCTCATAAAAGACATTTTCAGACGCTTCCCAGTCCATATCTCATATGGTGTCTTTTGAACCAATTTAGAAGGTACAAGGTTAAGTGTAAATTCTATGGATTCAAGAGACCTTAGAAGGAAGTTGGAAGATCAACAAAACTCATCATTGATCGCACCATATCTAGTAATGTATGATTTCTTCTTTCTGATACACCATTATGTTGTAGTGTTCTAGGTGGAGTTCATTGTGAAATGATACCATGGGCTCACAGAATGTCCTTAAACTCTTGGCTTAAGTATTCTTCACCTCAATCAGAATGAAGTTCCTTATACTCTTACCATGCTGATTCTGTACTTCAGTCATGAAATCCTTAGACTTTCAAGAGATTGTGACTTATGTTTCATCAAGTAAACATAACCATAGCTAATGAAGTCATCAATAAAGGTAATGAAAAATTGGTAACCATCTCTAGCATTTGTTCGAAACGGGCTGCATACATCAGTATGTATGAATCCTAATAGATCACTATCCCTCTCACTATTACTAGTGATGGGAGTTTTTGCCATCTTTCCCTACAAATAAGATTCACATGCCTCTATTGATTCGAAATCAAAAGAGTCTAGATAACCATCTTTATGGAGTTTAGATATGTGTTTCTCATTGATGTACCCTAGATGACAATTCCAAAAATATGTTTTGTTTGAGTTATCGAGTTTCAACCTTTTGATGTTTACATTATAAACATTTGACTCAAGATCTAATATGTAAAGACCATAAGACATTGGGACACACCCATAAAAGATCTCATTTTTTGAAATAGATCATTGATCATTCTTAATATGAAATTCATATCCATCCTTGTCCATACAAGATATAGAAATAATGTTTCTATTTATGGTAGGTACAAAATAGCAGTTCTTTAACTGTATTACAAGCCCTGTGGCAGAGATCAATTGTAGGTTGCAACTGCAGTGGCAACAACTCTTGCTCCATTTGCAATGCAAAGTTCAACCTCACCTTCAAAAGGTTTACTTTTTTCAGAACCTACATATTCAAGCACATGTGTGATCCACATCCAATTTGTAATACCCAAGATGAATACGTAGATAAATTTATCTCAATAACTTATATACCTAAAGTGGAGATCTCTATCCCCTCCTTCTTCCTCAGTTCCTTCAAGTAGAGAGGGCAATTCCTTTTCCAATGTCTAGGCTGATGATAGTGGTGACAATTTCCTCCCTTGTTCACCCCTCCCTTTGCTTTGAGTGTAGAAGACTTGGGTTTCATGATAGCTTTAGAAATCATCTTAGATTTGCCTTTGCCCTTTGACTTTCCTTTTCAGCTGATTGTCATCACAAAGTTAGGCTTGTCTTTCTTCATCTTGGCTTCAACTTATCTCAACATGCTAAACAATTCTGACAATGACTTGTCAAAATTGTTGATGTTGCAGTTCATGACAAACTAGCTATGGTAAAAATTGTTCATGTTGCAGTTTATGACAAACTGGCTATATGACTCTGGTAGTGACTACAGAATCACATATGTGGAAAACTCTTGACCCAAGGGAAATCCCATTATAGCAAGGTTCTCCACATAACCAATGAGCTTGAGTACATGGGGATCTATTAGATCTCCTTCTGCCATGTTGCACTCGAAGAACGCCTTGGAGACATCATATCTTTCCTATCTTTCCTGATCCTAGTACATGTTCTTAAGATGTGTTACCATCTTAATCACATCCATATTTTCATGTTGTCTCTGCAACTCATAGTTCATTGAGTACACACATTAGGCACTTGACACCCACAACATCTTCAGAGTGCTTCTTGTAAGAATCCCTATCAGCCTTAGGCACATCAGGAGCAGGTTCATATGGCTCTAGTATTTCTAAGACATTGAGCTTGTGCTCCTGTGTGAGAACAATTCTCAACTTCCTGAACTAGTCATGGACATTAATCTCATTTAACTATCCTTCTCAAGGAGTGATCATAAAGAAAATGTGGTATTTTTCATCATTTGATTCTATAAGAGAAATTTTACAATTTGTCAAAACACCTTTTGATTTGATTTGATTAAAATAATATTTAATGATATTTAATTAGGCCTTCAATTAATTATTGCTCCAATTATTTTGTTCAAATTGATAATCCTCAATTCAGAAGATTGCAATATACCATATTATGGTGAGCCCAGATCCATATTTCATCAAATCATGAGTCATCTTTGGCTAGTCGCCCAAAACTTGACTATTTAGGTAGGCAACAATTACCAATTGCATCATATGCAAGTCTTGATAGATGTTATGCACAACTCATTGCCATATTCTTGTAGGTACTTAATCTCATTAAGATTGCCTAGTTAAGCCAGACCTAAAAGCCAACACAACACAATATGCACCCTGCTTTGGCAGATCTACATATCTACCATCACATATAGCGCACCATGCTTTGGCGTAACCTATGCTTAGTCGATCAAGTTTTTCTTCTGTGTTGCTTATGGAAAGCATCTAAGATATAGCAATTTATTTGAGGGGTTTTATATATATTCATATACATATCCAAGCACCACATACTTATAATATGTATCATATACATACTATATCCAATCCATAGACATGCAATCCACAAACACATATGGATTGGTTATGGCCATACTACTATAATCCTTTCGAACCACAAAGGATTACTATCCACCCATGTTCTTTTGCATCTCATGCAATGACCACATGTGAATATCACATGAACTGGCATTTGATCGGTATCAAGGTGAACAATTTCATGGACGATCCTTGGTTATGGATCTTTGAGTTTCCTCTCCATGGATGCTCCTTGGAGTTGGATCTTCAAGTTGCCTCTTCACAACAAGTCTTCCAAACTAAATCTATTCCTATCTTTATTACATAAATTGAAAAAAGAGAACCTCAATTTACATTCGAGGGGAATTTAGAAGGAATACAACTAATTACACTTTAAGATAATAGATGAGGCTCAACATGCAAGCCAAATACTTATACAAAGGATCCATGCAAAATCATATACATCCAACCACAACATTCATAATAGGGGTTCTAGGCCATAACCATGCATTCATTAACCACACAAAACATTTTTCAATGGCGACATGTATGATTTTATAGGTATATTTATATATACATATATACATTAAGATTGCAGTCCTTTTAATGTGGGACATTGCCTGTTAAATAATTTTTGACTCGCACGCAGACTAGGCATGGTATACAGGGGCAACACCCCTAAAAGGTCTATAGAATTTCACTTTCTTGCACTAGGAGAAATCATATTTTTGTTGTCGACATGTCAAAACAATAGGTCTGTGGAGTATGTGGAATTAGGTTTAGATATGCACATTGACAATTTTAAGTTTACATTGCATGCAACCATAGAAAATGGTAACAAAAATCTGATCATATCAAAATAAATCCAAATAAATCATAGATCGATGCAACTCTAATACCACTGATGGAGTTTGTGGAGGCAACATGCGCAATGAAAACAATATTATTTTCTCCACATACCCTACTAGCAGATCTCATCGACAACAACATATTTGGAAGGAGGGTGCATAAGATATACCTTGCCATGGAGTAGGTCCTGTGACATCCCTTCATCCGGTAATGTGCATCGCTCCTCACGCGCACAGACGGTCCTTCTCAGTCCTTTAAACACAGGAGGGTCAGAGTCTGCATCTCTACTTAGTCCATGCAGATGGGCTAGAACTCCACATCACACTTCTCAAGGCAACAGGAAGGAGTAGCCTTCTTCTCGACAATGTGCTAGCGTTGGTTGCTCTCCTTCCCTCTCTCTTGGGGACGATGATGACTAGAGTTCACGTACAAGAGCATGTCTAAGCATATTCCAAAAGCCAACTGGCATGCCTATATCACTAGCGTAGGAAAGGAAATAAGGTTTCCCAAAACCCTTGGAAAAACAAAAGGCTGCGGGTTCATTTAAAACAAGTCGTTCATGGAGAATTAAATGAATATTCTGGAATCAACCAATTAATCACATTAATTGATTAACTAATCTTCATCATCTAGATTTACTCAATTTCTCAAGATAAGCCAGCCGACTTAACATTTAAATCTAGTTATTTGGCTTTAACATTTTAACCAATTAACTTAGATTATATTCCAATATTATTTATAGTAGATTACCTAAACATTTTACTAATCAATTTGATTTTAAACATTTCCAATCATGCACACAATTATACTCCTATTCCAATCACATCCTATGCATGTGACCCAGTAGGCTCCAAATTACATTGTCAATTATATTCATAATAATATTATGATTTTCACAAGCAATGATTGGTATCTAGAAAGACTTCATTTCTACCCAAGTAATTGGAGAAGTTGGAGAACAACTTAACCTACAATCTCAGATTGGTGTTAAAGTGAATGTGTAGTCCTCTGTCTCTGATATCTGGATTGAACTCAAGGCATAGAATCATCATCCTCTTCAACGTTCAATCCACGTTCCTTGAACTAGAGCAGATTGTCTAAGATATGTAGAAGCTCAATATCACATATTGACTCATACCAGCATGGCCATGCATTTTTCGATCTCTCTTATCAAGTGACCAAGATATAAAACTCCTATAGGAGGGAAAAATCCCATCTACATCATGTTGGGAAATACAGGCACATAGTAAGGCAATGGATTTTTTTGATCTATCCGTATTCCCACAACAACAAGATCACATCAACTACTATGAAATATGAAGGATGGTTTAATGAGTTATACATGTTCCTAGAGCAAGTATGACGACTAAAACTCATTGTAGTTGCAACTATCTTCTAGTTGCTCTTGGACAGTTGCTGTGCAGTCCTGGTCTTTACCATGGATGACAAACTAGATCAACTTCTACAATGGCTCCTGTGGTCTCACCACAGACTACATGATGATGTTGTCCTCCTAATAGAAACCAAAGGACTCCTACCTATAGAGTAATCCACCCAGACCAACTAAAAATCTTGACGTTCAAATAGAACAGACATGAAGGAGTTGTCCCTCCCATTGGCGTACTAGCTACTAACTTGCTCTCCCACAACAATGATCCTCAGTTATTCTCTCTCGTAGCTATCCCTCCCTAGCCAGGTAGGACTTGCTTGGGCTCTTTTGGTTACCAAAACTAGAGAGGACAACAATTATCTGTGTTATTGTTCCGCTCTGGGAAGCCCCCAATATCCCACTGTTTATAGGTGGGGTTAGGGCTACGATTCCTAGTCTATTCGAGATATGTGTGGGAGTGGAAGGGACCATAAGATTTTAAATTTTTGCAAAATATAAATCATGAGATAGTTTTCAGATGACCTAGACGGTCATCTAGCACAATGATACAGTTGTTTTGCAGTTTCCCAATCTCATATGAATTTGGCAATTCATTTCCAATTAATGAAATACATTAATTCCTTCCACTACAACAATTGTGCAATTGAAATGAATTTGGGAAAGTATCTAGAACCTTCCTTTGGCCTAACTGAGTGATCTCGCACATGTGAGATGGTCGTCTGGTGAGCTGAGCTGAATTGGTCGGTTCATCAGAACGAATCATCCAGTTGACACCTCAGTTTGGGCAAAACTTAGGCAATTCAAATTCTGATAAGCCTGACAACTCAAACGGTCGTCTCAACACTTGATATGATAATTTAGTGCACCAAACATCCGTCTCACCCTATGAGACGATCGACTGGGGCACAATCAACTGATCTGTTGTGTGAATTGAGTACCTAAACACTTTAGTAATCAATCCTATCATCATTCAAGATTGAACTCCTCTTCTATATGAGTTCCTTTGTGTGTGATCCTATAGATCCCATATCACGTTGGCAATGGATGTCCATAACTAACTTATGACATCACAAGTAGAGAGTGGGGCCTAGTCACACATCAGTGCTACCTAAGTGAATGGAAAGTTGGAGAACAACTTCAATGTACAATCTGTGTAAGGTGTTGCAGTGATTGTATAATTCCTTTGTCTCTGATATCAGGAGTGAACTTGAAGAATGGACTCATCATACTCTCAATGTTATATCATGTTTCTTGAACCAAAAGTAGATTGTCTGAGATAATGTGATCTCAATATCATATATTGATTCACATGTGCATGTGCATGCATTTCTCAGTCTTGCTTATCAAGTGGCCATGATTTCATACTCCAATACGAAGGACAAATCCCATCTCTATCACTCTCAATATACCCCCCTGTGTCAAAGTCATCCAATCATCACCTTTTTGACAACCCATGTTTTAGGATTGCGTTTGATGATGTCAAAGTGTACCCAATGACATGTGATTAGTGTAGTGATTTCAGGTCTAAGAATCACAATCACCACCTTCACTATGAGAGATGACTATGACTACCAATGATGGTTTCCATGTGTCATTCTCAAGGTGGGTCTATCTGATACACTATTCCCTAACATTTATCTGTGTGCTTGGTTTGATATGGTCATATCATGACTAATGAGATTCAGTCATCAACCAACCCATACTCCAGTCTTATGTGTTACTGGTGTCTACCTTCCATAGTAACAACCAACTAGGGACATAACAAGAATGTACATACTCTTAACATTCATATCATCTCATTCTCCAAGTCACGTACTTGAAGACATACATCATTGAGTATTGTCATTATTTAGACATTAATAATGTTTCCTCATTATCTCATAAGTGAATGAAACAATATGAATTTGAAGCTCACCTTTATGAGTATTAATCAAATCCTTTATGATAATGCCATGTCAATCATCATATGATTGGCTCTATGGGCATACCTTACCAACAGCCTCCCACTTGCACTTAGGGCCAATCACCCATGAATCATATTCTTAGTGATCTAAAGATGTCCACCATGTTTCTACTGTGCTAGTACTAATACAACATGTTAGAAACATTTGGCTATTAGTTGATATATACTACATGTTTCTTACCTCTTCATTGTGAGATGAAACCACTGTAATAAGGTATCTGATATTCCTTGCCTAACAAGTAGCTCCATTGTTGTCATAGTATTAATACTGAGTCATAAATGGTTGCAACATATATAAGTTGATCATATGAACCTTTTGATCCATATAGTATCACTATATGTTCATTACAAAAGTATACTAACTTCTATTATAGAATAGAATCAATGGATATTAGTTCAGAACCCTTCAAACTAATAGCATTTCTTCTTTTAAATCAAACATATTTTAATTTGTAATCATTTTTGTCATTATGGAAGCTTGCATCTATGTGACCCTTTACATCCAACTCTTCCTTTATTACTATCTTTAATTACTAGTAATCTATCCTTAAGCATTCTCTAGTACTAATGGATATCTTTAATGTCATTCCAATAACCCTTATTGGAATTCAATATCATCTTGTCATATCCAATACATACAAGATTATATGTGAAAAGTACATCTATAACATTCATGACATATCCATTTATAAAACCTATGGCATCTTATCATATCATTTCCATTCTTCATAGAATTGGAACATCTGGTTTATGAGATACTAATCTGGATTCTCTCTCAGTGAATCCTTTCTGTGTTGAACTCCTTTAACACATTGCTATTGTATGTGCTCAAACTTATATTGTGAAGCATTCAAGAGCTATCATATAGGTATTCATCCTGATCTCATAAGATGTTTCACCTTATCTTTAATTATTGAAGGTGTTTTTCCATGCCAACTCTCAATATTCATAATATTGAGTCGTTATTCCTCATCATATGTGGAATACTCATATATGCTCCCACCAAATCTTTTGTAATCACATATTTCATCTTCATTCAAGTCAAACTCTTTGACTATCTTGTCAAGTCAAAATATCCCTCCTCTAAGATGCTTGTTTCAATCCTAGATTAAAATTTGTATATATAGACTTTATTTGCATTCTTGAAGTTGTAAAACCTTTTAGGTTGTGTCACATACACATCCTCTAATGTATTCCCTTTAAGGAATCCAGTTCTTATCTTCATATGCTAAATATCGTAGTCTATTTTAACTAAAACAACAAGCATGAAAATTGGTAAAGGAATTTCTATCATGTTCAACAACTTGAACTAATTTGAAAAACTTTCCAACCAATTCATCCTTTTATGTTATCCATGTAGGTTTTTACCACAAGACCCTATCTTCACCTTTTGGGTTTTACCCCTTGAGTAGTAATATCAAGGTCATACCTTGTTAGTTTACATGGATCCCATAGTGGCCTTAAGCCATTACTCAGATTATGGTATTCAATAGCTCCTAGTTTATTAGTTGGTTCATCCTATTATGACCAACCTATCTTAGTCATTGGATTCATAATCCTCCAATCTCAGATGTGTTCTACAAGATTTTTCTTCTTCTAAATTATGTGTTACATGATGAACTTGAGATTGCAAAACATCTTGTGATTCTCTTAGTTATCATTGTACCTCTTTTTTGATCTCAAACATTTTGAGTTCTACTTTTACTACCACTGATTCTTTAGGAACTCAATTATCCTATCAACAAAATATTTTTTTAGTTATTGGATTGGGATTAATAGTAGTATTAAATGGTTATGGTTTGTGGATAAACCTTTTGAGGAAACTACTTTCTCAATGTAGGTTTCAATCCTTCAGACATATTGGGACATTCCCAAATCATATCATATATGATGTCTTATAAACTATTCGGATGGTACATTATTTCGTGATAGGTATATATTTATGAGGTATAAGAAGACTAGATTAATTGATAATTATATCATGATTCATCATGGTATAATTCCTTCATTGTGACACATCATCATTTTCAGATGAATTTGACTTGTGATACATTATCACAGTCCTTTCTCAAAGGTTCTCAAGATCTTGATGTAAAATATTTCAACATTTGATCTCATCAAAGTTTCTTAATACTTTTATCTAAGTTATACTTCACTCATAATCTCCTTGAACACTTCAAGAGATTTATGTTTCTATTTTATAGAGTACATATCATCATAATACCAGTAAATGAAATGACGTATAAGTTATTATCTTTATCGTTCATTCCATAAGATCTTCATGCATCATATGTATGAGGTCTGCTGGAAGACTTATCCTCCCACTACATCTAGTGAAGGATGTTATGTAATGTTATGTATAATCAAGAATTGCATATTTCCTTAGGTTTAACAACCAAGGGAGTCTAGATCAACATCATTATGTATTATAGATATGCATTTCTTATATATACATCCAAGGTGACTATTGCTAATAATAGTCTTGAGTTATCAATTACGATCCTTTGGTATTAACGCTTGAAAATTGTATCCAAGATTATTTCAAAGTAAAATCATTGTACATTTGGGCATTGCCATGCAAAGACCATATCTTTTGAAATAGAAACATTAATATTTCACTTTATTGATTCATTAATATTGTCATACAAGATGCTTTAAATTAAATGTTTCTATTTGTTGGCATAATGAAATAGTAGTTCAACTAACTCTATTACATGCCCATTAGGCTAAGATAAATTTAAATGTAGACTAAAGATTTCACAACTCTTGCTCCGCTTTGTCCATCTTTGTCCTTCCATGAGGGCTTTTACTTCTAGTCTGATCTTGCACATCAAGTATGTCACATCTCTATTTGGTATCATATACCAAAACAAAGAAGTAATCAAATTTATCTTATAACATTTATACTTGAAGTGGAGGCCTCAATTCTTTACTTCTTCTTCTATAGTTCCTCTAACCAGAGTGGGTAATTTCTTTTTTAATGTCTAGGCTAGTGACAATGGTGACATTTGCCTCTTTTCTTCAGTCTTCCATTTGCTTTGAAATCTAAAAATTTGGGCTTCCGACCAACTTTAGAACTCTTCTTAGCTTTGCCTTTGCCTTTAGACTTCCACATTGTCTTGCTGATCACCATCACAAACTTGGGCTTGTCTTTGTTCATTTGTCCCTCAACTATTCTCAACATGTCCAACAACTCTGTCAATGACTTGTCGAAGTTATTCATGTTGTAGTTCATGACAAATTGACTGTATCATTTTGGTAGAGACTACATAATCACATCAATGGACAACTCTTGACCCTAGGGAAATCCCAGTCTAGCTAGGTTCTCCACATACCCAATGAGCTTGAGTACATGATGACCTAGTGGGTCTCCTTCTTCCATGTTACATATGAACAATGCCTTGAAGACATCGTATCTCTCTTGTCTTGCCTGATCTTGGAACATGTTCTTGAGATGCGTGACCATCTCAATCACATCCATGTTCTCATATTACCTCTACAACTCATAGTTCATGGACCATAGCATCAGACACTTAACATCCATGGCATCTTCAGTATGCTTCTTGTAAGCATCCCTGCAGCCCTAGGTGTAGTCAGAAGGGGTTCATCTGGTTCTGGCATCTCCAGGACATAGAGCTTGTGTGTGAGAATGATTCTCAGCATCCTGAATCAATTGTAGAAGTTGTTCCCATTTAGTTTGTCATTCTCAAGGACAGATCACAAAGAAAAGTAATTGTTGTTTGTTTCCATTTGATTCTACAAAATAATTTGCAATTTTGTCAAAACTCATTTTTGATTTGATTTGATTCAATTAAAATTTTGGGCGATAATAATTAGGTCTTTAATTAATAACTACTCTCATTATTTTGATCAAATTGATAACCCTCAAGTATCGATTCAGAAAATTGCAGCAAAATGATACAAGATAATTCAACTATGACCCGACCAACGTCGCAAAACACAGTTAGTTACCAAGGTAGGAAACTTTTGCCATCATATGCAATTCTTGATAGATGATATGTGAAACTCTTTGCCATAATTATCTATATGCTTCTGGGCTTAGATTCTCTAAGAATCACCAGTTAAGCTGACCCAATAGCCAATATGATAATAATGCACCCATGAAGGTGAAACCTACATTACTACCATCACACTTCCACGAGGTGGACAATGCACCATGCGAAGGCATAACCTATTCTTAGTCAAACAAGTTTTTCAAGTGTATTGCTATTGGAAAGCATCTAAGACTTAATTTGTTTGATTGAGGTATTTATATATATCATACATATACATATAAATATACTTTATCCAATCACCACATATATAGTGCATATCATATACATGTTATATCCCTCAACGTAAACATGCAACATAAAAAAAGTGATGGTTATGGCCATGTCTACTATGATTTCTTGGAGCCACAAGGAATTACTACCACCTAGGTCAATCATCACACAACATGTATGAACCTGTTGTTGGTGTATATTTGTACTTGACAATCTAGGTAGATCAGTTCAACCCTTGAACCGGCCGTCTTGCCTCTTGGGCAATTAGTTGATCCTCCTATCCAGTCGATGTTTGGACTACTTCCAAATAGTCAGTTGGGACTTCTAGGATGGTCATCTAGCCTCCAATCCCACTAATGTTTGGACTCCTTCCAAACGGCTAGTTGGGTCCACTAGTCGGTTGTGTGAGTCCTTCCTTCTGTCCCCCATGGTCCTTCAGATGGTTGGCTCATCTCACGAACTGGTCGTCACGTCTGGTGATGATCTCTTCGTTGCAAGAAAGAAAACTATCCTATTGCTACTTTATTACATTTTATAAAGAGAAACCTCGAGTTACATTCGAGGGGAGAAAAGGTAGGATATAATTAACTTTACATTGGGAATAAGGAGGTAGAGGTTTGATATGCAGACCGAGATAAAGCAGAAATAAAAACTATACCATCTGACCACACACAGATATTGGGTATTGGCCATGACCATGCTTCACATCCACCATCAAAACTTCTTTTAGGGAGATGCGTGTAAATTTCTATATATATACATATATATATTAGTTTGGGATTATATGATCTTTGATCGGATACACATATGAAACCATTTAAATATTCACACTGTATGTAAAAAATACACGATAAAACAAAAATATGATCATATTGATTATCCTAAAACATAGTAAATGGATGTGGATTTGATACCAATGTTGGGAAGTATAAGCACAAAGTAAGGCAGCGGAAACAAATTTTTTATCTATCAGTCTTCCCATAACAGCAAGACTGCGTCAAATAATATGAAATAGGAAGGATGGTTTAACGAGTTATAATTGGTCCCAGAGCAAATCCAACATATATAACTCATTGTAGTTGCAACTGTCTTCTAGTTGCTCATGGACAGTGGTTGTGCAACTCCTGGTCTTTATTACGGACGATAGACAGGATCAACTTCTGCAGTGGCTCCTGTGGTCTCTCCATGGACGGTAGGTTGATGTTGTCCTCTTAGAAGCATCCAAATGACTCCTGCCTCCAAAGTAGTCCACATAGATCAACTAGAACTCCTATCATTCAACTAGAACATATAGGAAGGAGTTTTCCCTCCCATTAGTGTACTAGTCACCAACTTGCTCTCCCACAATATTGATTCTCAGTTCTTCTCTCCCATAGATATCCCTCCCTAGTCGGTAGGGTGCTTGGGCTTTCTTGGTTACCACAACTAGAGAGGAAAAAACTGTTAGAGCCACAGATTCTCAATTATCTATGTTATTGTTGTGCTCTGGGAACTCCTCTATTTATAGGCGGGGTTAGGGCCATGGTTCCCAGTCTGTTCAGGATCTATGTGGCAGTGGAAGGGACTAAAAGGTCTTAAATTTTTGCAGCATGCGAACCACGAGATGACTGTTGAGTGACCCAAATGGTTGCCTAGAACTGTGAGATGGTCGTCTCACACTATGAGACGATTATTTTGCTATTTCCTAATTGCATATACATTTTGGCAAATCGTTTCCAATTAATGATAAATATTAATTTCTTACACCATAAGAATTGTGCAATCAAAATGAATTTGGGAAAGTAAATAGAACCTTCCTCTACCCTAACTGAGTGATATCGCACATGAGAGACAATCGTCTTGCTCACCTAGATGGTCATCTAATGAGCTGAGCCAAACTGGACAATTCATAAATTTGAACCGGTCAGTTCACACCTCAGCTAGAACCAAACTGACCTAATTCAAATTCTGATCAGCCTGACAACCCAAATGGCCGTCTCAACACTTGAGACAATTGTCTGATGTGCCAAACGACTATCTCACCCTGTGAGATGATTGGATGGGGTGCAGTCAGCTGACCTGTTGCGTGAATTGAGTAACTAAACACTTTAGTAATCAACCCGATCATAATTCAAGATTAAACCCCTCTTCTAGATGAGATCCTTTGTGTGTGACCCTATAGGTCCCATATCATGTTGGCAGTGAATGTCCATAACTACTTATGACATCACAAGCAGAGAGTGATGCCTAGTCACACATCAGTGCTACCGAAGTGAATGGAAAGTTGGAGAACAACTTCAACCTACAATCTGTGTAAGGTGTTGTAATGATTATATAATTCCTTATCTCTAATATCTGGAGTGAACTCGAGGCATGGATTCATCATCCTCTCAAAGTTCATCTCATGTTTCTTGAACCAAGAGCAGAATGTCTGAGATAATGAGATCTCAATATCATATATTGATTCACATGTGCATGCACATGCATTTCTGAGTCTCGCTTATCAAGTGGCTAGGATATCATACTCCAGTAGGAGGGGTAAATCCCATATCTATCACTCATAGTCTATCCCCATGTGTTAAAGTCACCCAATCATCACCTTTATGAAAACCCATGTTTTAAAATTGCGTTTGATATTGCCAAAGCATACCCAATGACATGTGATCAATGCAATGATTTTAGGTCTAAGAATCACAATCACTGCCTTCACTATGAGAGATGACTATGGCTACCAATGATGGTTTCCATGTGTCACTCTCAAGGTGGGTCTGTCGGATACTCTGTTCCCTAACATGTATATGTGTGCTTGGTTTGTTATTGCCATATCATGACTAATGAGATTCAGTCACCAACAAACCCACACTCCAGTCTTATGTGTTATTGGTGTCTATCTACCTTCCACAGTAACAACCGACTAGGGACATAACAAGAATGTACATACTCTTAACATTTGTATGATCTCATTATCCAAGTCACATACTTGAAGACATACGTCATTGAGTATTGTCATTCTTTAGACATTCATAATGTTTCCTCATTATCTCATAACTGAATGAAATAGAATGATTTGGAAGCTTGCCCTTATGAGTATTAATAAAATTCTATATGATATATGCCATGCCAATCATCACATGATTGTCTCTATGGGCATACCTTACCAACACATCACTCACAGTCATCCTCATGGGCCAAATACACTCAAGCACCACCTTTATGGCAACCCTTATTCAGGATCACGATGGATGACATGAAAGTACACCAAAAAACAAGTGATGAGTGTAGTGATTCAGGTCTAAGAACCACAATCACCACCATCACTATGAGAGATGAATCTAACTACCAATCCTGGTTTCCATGTGTCACTCTCAAGGTTGATCTGTCCGATACACTATTCTCTAACAAGTATATATGTCTTGGTTTGATATCACATATCATGACTAATGGGATTCTGTCATCTACCGAAACACACTCTAGTTTTATGTGTTATTTTTGTCTATTATCCTTCCACAATAACTTCCAAATAGGGGCATAACAAGAATGCATATACTCTTTACATCCATATGGTCTCATAGTTTAGGTCCTCAGTCCAAAGACATACATCATTGAGCAATATCATTCTTTAAACATTTATTATGTTATATCATTACATTATCTCATAACTGAATAACCATAATAAATTGGAAGATTGCCTTTATTGTTAATCAAATAGTTTACAATATATGCCATTACAATCATCATATCTCTAGGCATACATACCAATAGATAGTTTAAGAAAGTCCACCTTTATGTATATTAAGCAAGTTTAGAGAAATATCATTGGTTTGCATGCAACAAGCAGCTAAAACAAGCTAACAAAGGATAAATCACTCACCTAGAAAGGTTATTACCATTATATGTACCCTCAAAAAGGTATAAAATTAGAGATCCAAGAAAGATCCATGGCAACTAGGGCAAAAGAGAGTGAAAATAGGGTTCTTTAGCCACATGGATCAAGAACCACCATGGAACTCCATCAAGCTCAGACAAGGAATAAGAAGAGATGAAGAACACAAGAAGGATTAAGAGAAAGGAAAGTCTTACATGGTTAAGTCTTGAAGTGAAGCTACCAAGCCTTGGAAGCAAGTATGGAAGCTTGATAATCCACATGCATAAACATGCAAGCTCTTCTTCAATCTATAGACCTTCAAAATGACCTATAAAGGGTCAAGGGCTCCTTCAATTTTTCTAAGAAGGTTTAAATATGTCTTCAAAGGTGATCAGGTCAAGGGATTAGGTATATATATAGGCAAAAAAGTGAAAAGACTAAACAACCCTTCATTTATCATGATTATCAAAGGGAAAACTAGGCAAGGGTATCGTGGATCTTTGCCTCAAGATATGTCGAGTCACCCATGCCAAGGACTACTTGTAAAATTTACTATTGAGGGTCATCCATGCATGTGCCATTGAGTCTCAAGGTTAGAACTATAAGGTCAAAGGGTAAAATCTATCTGAGGTTGCAAACCATGCTACTAATTATGCACACATGAAAACACATCAAACCACCACCTCTACACAAACCTATCAAGGTCCAACCATGATACCTAGACCCAAGGGACCTTTCAACGCCTAAAATTTGAGGTTGGGTAGGGCCCAAGCTATCAAGGATCTAGGATAACTCATTAAACCTCAAGAATCTATACACTCACTTAAACTAGTTTTATGGTTAAAACCCCTACTATGAATCTCTATTCAAACTGAGTTCCAAAAGTGCCTAAATCAAATCAAATTTAGCAAGATCATGAAGAAAATCATGCACTTAATTTGTTCTAAATTTGCAATAAGGTCCTCAATTTTTATTAGTTTACATACTAGTCCACATGGATACAACAAATTGCAATTTAGGGCAAATTAAGTGCAAACTAAACTAAATTAGATATTCTACTTAAAAATTGATTTAAAAACTCAATTAAGCATTCTAATTAAGGTAATTAAATATGAAATTATGTGAGTTAAGATGTTTCAAGGTTAATCTAGATTAGGGGATTTACACCAGATGTCCCATGTAAAATCTTGATTTTAAAGGTATATGTGATATTAAATTGGAATTGATGTTGGTATGTATGCCCTGAGAGCCAATCATGGGATGATTGGTGGGATACATTAAGATTGATTTGATAAGCATCAAAGGCAAGCTTCCAATTCTTTCTGGTTCAGTCATATGAGATAATGATAGAACACATTGAATGTCTAGAGAATGACAATACTCAATGACGTATGCTTTCAAATTCAGGACCTGAACGATGAGATCATACAGATGCTAAGAGTTTGTACATTCTTATTATTTCCCTAGTTGGATGTCATTGTGGAAGGTAGATAGAAAGCAATGACACACATGACTAGATTGTGGTGTTGGTTGATGACAAAATCTCATTAGTCATGATATGGAGATATCAAACCAAACACATAGATACTTGTTAGAGAACAAGTGTTCCGGATAGACCCACCGTGAGTTTGACACATGGAATTGACACACAGGGCTTTTGAGGGGTGAGCGATAGAAATGGGATTTTTACCTCTTGAGGGAGTTTGATATCCATGGCCACTTGATGAGTAGGATTGAGATAGGCATGCACACGCATGTGTGAATCAATATGTGATATTGATGTCATACATATCTCCTCCAGTCTACTCTGAGATCAAGAAAGTGAATGAACGTTGATAGGATGACTGTTCCATGCCTTGAGTTCATTTAGGATATCAGTGACAAAGGAATTATACATTCACGGTAACACCATTCATAGATTGTAGGATTAAAAGTTGTTCTCCAACTTTCCTTTTCACTTGGGTAGCACTGATGTGCGACTAGGCACTGCTCTTTGCTTGTGAAGTCATAAGTGTTATGGACTTTCACTGCCAACGTGAAATGGGCTTGCAGGGTCACACACATAGGATTTAACCTGGAAGAGGAGTTTATCCACAAACGATGTTTAGATTGATTGCTAAAGGAGTTTATGTAGCGACCGATAAACACATCGTTACTGTTTAAGTGGAATTAAACATTAGCAGTGGATTGCTGAAAATCACAAAAAATTAAAACCATTTACAAAGAGATCCAAACATAGGAAAACTTTTTCATCAAGAACCAATGTATAACATTTACATCCTGGTTCATAAGTACATAACTTGTACCATCTCTTCCCAAGGATTACAAACATCAACTGCCATATTAACATTATATACAAGCAACATAAGAACCTCGAGGCATCAAGACAAAATCTCAGATCGATTCATTATAAGCACTAACTACTAACTCTGAGGACCTGAGAGTACAGAGACGACACATAAGACTACTATTTATATGACTTGACAGACAGTGTCTCCACCTGAGATCTCAATGCTGTCCCTACTGATACTGTCCTTTCTCTACTATGGGGATTCTGTTTCCTTGTCTGCATCCACCTAAAAATGTTGGATCCCACAGGGGTGAGACAATTGAAAATTGCCCCAGCGAGAGATATAACTCTCCACCAAAACATTATTATTGCAGTTTATTAAAATAAAACTGAGCAGAAGGATTTTATATATATTTAACAACAGACAAATCATTGTATGAACAGAGTGAAATAATCTCGTTTCATAAAGAGAACATTGCATCTACCCATGGTAGATTTGTAATTCATCCATCTACTTGCAATGAATGTAAAGAGATATAAATAACATCTATCAACTAGAGATGCATAAAAGAAATGTAACATCAACCAGTAACTTTCCGTATTCAATCCTTAAGCAAACATGCTATAATGCTGATTACATTTTACAATCACACTTATGCCCTGAGGAGATGAGGTATACCTCTCATACTCCAACCGACCATTGCGAAGTAAAAATTGGTACCATACAAGATCAATGGAAGAGTCGGCTTCCATGACCTCCCACATCTCGGTCAGTGCGAGACCACATGCAGGACATCTTGTGTCTCTACTGTATAACTTTCTAGGGTATACTGGCAACTTCGCTATAGAGCTACAGCGGCGGCTGCACTCTCTTCACAATCGAGAGATTTCATGTTTACCTCCATCGATCCGTCATTAATATTATTGGGAGATTTGTGATACATCTATCCCAATCTTTGGGAGATTCATGATACATCCATCCCAGTACAAATAATGAAGGATTGAGAGGTTTAATGTTTACCTTCCATAAATTCCCCCATTAGGACATAAGGATATGTTCGCCCATCCACCCCCACATATTCAAAAATATGCATTCCGGGTTTTTCCACGGAGCAACCCATTTCACCATCAGTAAATACTGACACTGATAGATCTATGGCCAGGGCTCTGCCTGATATGATTTCACTTTATTAATTAAGTACATTAGAATATTCTTTTAGCATCAGTCAAGTTCTCAAGCATGAATTATTATGACAATTACTATAAAGAAACATGTACTATTATCATCAATTACTTCTCAGACTTTAAAATACATTGGGATCTCAGTCCCTCAATTCATTACTTGAAAGTTCACATCTCTCAACAACATTATTATTATACTTATCAAATATGGGTATTCATACCCTCAGTTCATCACTAATCATTCTTACCAACTACTAGGTAACTATTACCTCTAGGTCCTCAGACAGAGGTATACATTATACTTGTTACACGAGCATCTCACATGACTCCCGAGGCCATAAAGTGTCTTGTCACCTTTCACTAGGAAACAACTTGTTCATATGGCTCACAAGGCCAATCAACATCTATATCTAATAATCATCATAGCTCATATTTGTCTATGCTTATCATATCATGATACCTGTATGGTTGATACACATAATAACAGCCATAAAAATCACTTATCACGTCATGTGGTACACTAGTAACACCACCATTGCTTTATCAGGATTAGGGTTTACTATCAAATAGGATTTTCCATTCCATTGCTCAATTTAGGGTTAGGATTTCCCATTTCACATTAGTTAGGGTTTCATGTTCACATTATTAGTCCAACCCTAATATATTGCTCCACACCTCTAGGAGCATCCATTGACATCTCAAGTATTCACTTAAACTTATTACTTTCATCATATATCATTAATGATTATCAATACAAGGTATGAGATCATTTCTCATCCTTTCCATGATATGTTTATATCATATTCATTAGTTTGGCTTATCCTTTTCTCAAGGTATATGGCCCATTCTTATCAAAATACATCAAACTCATGACATCTTTGTAACAGTTTACATAACACTCTTCATGTGTTTCTTATTCAAAAATATTCGATTAGAGGTTCATCAAGGTATATCTACCCTGAAATGATAAATGTAATAACTATCATGTCTTGATGTATCACTTCTCTCATCACTTCTAACTTGCCTGAGTTTATCAACTTATTTGGTTTTAAGGTATTTCCCTCTTAATACTTTTAACCACTAACCTATCACCTTTATCATGTAGTGCTTAGGTCACACATTAGAATTGTCCAACTATCTTTATTGATATGTACTTATCTAGTGATAAGGACATTGCTTACTATAAGGTTTCCTATAATCAGCCACTTGAAATATTTCACCTTTATACAATATTTCCTTTTATTTCATCATTAGGGTTTTCTTATACCATTACCTAGAAAGTAGGATTATGGTATATTGTCATATTGCCTAGGATTAGGGCTTATGTATTATAACTTCAATTTAGGGTTCCACATATCTTCACCCTTATTAGGGTATCTCATCACAACATTACATTATGGCTTCACATGGCATCATCCTCAGTTAGGATTTCTCATGGAATCACCCTCAATTAGGGTTCCTCATGGAATCACCCCTTGATTAGGTTTTCTCATGAAGCATTTCTTTAATTTAGGGTTTTTCATTATATTTCCCCAAATTGGGATCTCCCATATTATTATCCTAGATTAGGGTTACACCATTACCCTAAATTAGGGTTTCATCTGACATTGCCCTAAATTAGGGTTAGGGCTCAACAACCTTCTTGATTAGGGTTTCATGATCTCTTTATTAAGGATCATATTCTAACTAAATAATTATTCATGTTGAAGGTGTTAGGGCTTGAATTTTACATGATTATTAGAAATGTATGAATTCTTCTCTCTTTCATCCTCTCTAGAATGTTGACTATGTCGAATTTGGTTAAAATTAGGTCAACCAACCCTTCAATTAAGTACGTTCAATTTAGGATAGACATAGTATATTGAAGTATTGCTTATTTAAGCTTCAAGGATTAACTTACCTAAGGTTACCAATCACTTGGTACCTTAAAGGTACAACCCTAGTGATTATATTTGAGATAAATTAGTAACAATTATAGGATCAGTTGATCCTTCATCACAATAAGTTTTCAATTGATATGATCACATTGAATCACTAAACGTTCTTGACCCTTTACTCTCTAAATGGTTTGAAACCGTTTAGGCAAGAAGTGTGTTGAAACCGATTGGACTTGGGTCTCCAAATGGTTTGAGACCGTTTGGACCTAAAGGGTCTTGAGACCGTTTGGACCCAAATGGTCTTGAGACCGTTTGGACACAAACGGTCTTAAGACCGTTTGGTCCAAACCCTCTCAAAACCAAATGGACCAAAAAGGTCTTTCAACACTTAAACAATTCAAGGTTTCAATCAATGAACTGACTATCAATTAAATCCTTGATTCATTCATCAATTGAACTATTGAATCATCCTTCAATTACACCATCAATTAGGGTTTTGAACCCAATTGAACTAGGATTTATAATCAAGAAACCTTCAATTAGGGTTTTGAAATCGAGGAACCTTCAATGATTAACATTGTGGATCAAAATCAGTGAATCATCATCAAATTATGATATGACCTGACCTCAAACGGTCTTGAGGTCATTTGGATGACCTCCAAATGGTCTTGAGACCGTTTTCCCCATCCCATCATTAAAAATTGTGAAATTCAATTAGGGTTTAGATCATTGGGTTGATCATCAAATTAGGTATTGATTGCATTTCAATTTGATATCTCTGGATCTTCAAATACTCAACCATACTCAATCCTAGACCTCCAAACGGTCTTGGTTGACCTCCAAACGGTCTTGAAACTATTTGGGTAACCTCCAAATGGTCTTGAGACCGTTTGGGTTAATCAACCCAAAATTTTAAATCAACCAATTGAAATTTCAGCACTTAACCCGATTAGGGTTTGATAATTGATTAACCTTCAACTGATGAACCCTTTGGAACTAATCAATTGGATTTAATGGGATATCAACCATCAACATCATACTATGAGATCCAAATGGTCAACCATTGCAAATGGTCAACCACTCCAAATGGTTTGAAACCGTTTGGTTTCTAACGATTTGTTGAAACCGTTTAACCAATTTCAATGAAACCGATTGGTTTCCAACTTTTGAAATCGTTTTCCTAGGATATTTTTGAGGTGTGTGCATAGGATGATGCCATCATCATCAAGATATGATCCTTCATATTTTTTTGTAATTTTCATGGTGGTTCTATTGATTTGATCAAGTGAATTTCAAGAAGAACAAATGATCAACAATTGATAAGGAATTGAATGCAATAACAATAGTAAGGGTTCAAGTTATAAAACCCGCCTCCAATTGAGCTTCAAAGCTTCAAGCTCACATCAAAAATGGTGGATGCAACTCCTTTCACTATCCCAAGGGTCGTCCTCAAGCTTTGAGTGGAAAGGAATGGTTAGAATTGAAGATGGGATCGAGATAAGAAGAAATCATGCATTGATTTTCGATTTCCACCATGGAATCAAGGTGAAAGAAGGTCAAGAAGCTTACCAACAGGTTGGGGGTCGTCTTCCTGTTGCTCCCAGATCCCTTGGTCGTTTTTTAAAGAAAGAAGTGAAAGTGGTTTCGAAATTACCCATTCAACTCATGGATAAAGGAGCATATATGCATTTTATTAAAAATTCATTTAAGAGATAGAAAGTAGGAATTATTTCCTCCATTTTCCTTGCCACTTGCCCCCTTCTCTTCCTGAGATACGAGGATATATTCTTTTCCTCTTATTCCTCTCAATTATCCACAATTTAAAGAAAATCAAATTAAGCACCTTAAATCGTATAATATTAATATCCATAAGTTAGTGGATATTTCTTTTTCTTTTCTTAATGTGAGTGGGTTCTCAACTCACGTAGATATTTCCATTGCCTTTTCAAGGAATAAGGACATACACACTTGTTTATTTTCAACCAAAACAATTTTGGTTGAAGGGAAATCCAATTAATATAATTATTTTTGCATTAAAATGAATTAGGGTTTCAATTATGCTTAAATCTTGATTATTTTAATATCAAGATTCTCTCTCCTTCAAAGTGATACAAATGAGATTCCCCTCTCATTTTATTTGATCTACATGATGACAAGAAACATTAGGGACTATTTTGAAGTGGTAATTTTCATATTGAACCCTAGGTTTTGGGTAAATTGCATATTATACAAAAACTCAGTTTTAATGCACAAACATTGCTTTATCAACTCTTTCTTGGTACTCAGGCTTTTCCCAAGCCATACCTTTGGATCATATTCATTCTAATTATGCTTCAAAACATGAAGAACATTTAATTATGTAACATTTGCAAGTTAACCCTTCAACTTGGGTAATTTTCACTTTAGTCCAAAATAAGCAATCATTGCTTCAATATTATTCAAATACCAAAATTGAAACATAGGTTTCTCTTGGGCCTTAATTACTTTTCACAAGATAAAATTAAGGATCTAATTAACTTGCTTAAGCAAAAATACCATGGTTAAGGCATAACCCATGTCAGGGATGTTACAAATTATAAACCCCTAACAAGGATTTCATCCCCGAAATCCCAGATAAAGGAAGACATATATTATTCATTCATCATACTATCTAGTCTCCACATAAAATTTCATTATTATGGAGACACCATAAAGCTTTGATCAACACAAAGTTATTTCACACAAGTTTATCATAGAATGGTTCACACGGGACACATACTCCACTGTCCTTTTTTATTATTAACTGTGGAATTAATTCTGTGTCAGGTAACACTTTTTCTTAATTTACAATTTCATGTGACAAATTCTTATTTTTGAGGAGTCGCCCATGCTCCTTATTTAATTAAACATTTCACTTTCATGATCACAATTATGTTTTGTCACCCTCTTAGGACTATAAGTCTATTCATACCTCGGTTGTGCCTTCTAATCTGCTGACATAATACTAGGATTCCTTGTTAATTGTACCAACCATCTCGTTAGTTGTACATTTTCTCATCATAAATAGAGGTTACTTATCAATTAAGAACTTATCTTAAAGATATCTTCAATTGTTATGTTTATGCAAAGCATAAACCCCTAACATATGATGTTCATATTATTTCATGTATTTTCAACTATTCATGAATCATTTACTCTTTGTCTCATCCTAGGTTCCTTGCCCTCTGCACAATAATTTTTTTTTAGGATGATCACATGACATTATTCCTTTGTTTTTTATTATCTAACATGTTCATGAGCAACTTATGATCTCATCACATTTCCCATTTCATCATTATGGGAAAAGATCTTTATTTTATACACAAACTTTATCGAACAAGGATCACCTCACTTGTTCTCATTCTTATCTTATGAGGAGTATACTTTTTACTTCCTCATACACACATACGGATCTGGGACTATTTCAGATTTCTCTTTCTTATTCTGAGGATATGACACATTTTTCCATTCCATTTTCTAATTTCATGATACTCATTGGATTGTCTCCGAATGACTACTTGATCAGAGCAATAAAAAAGAGAACAATCTAAGAGTTTCAATACTCACTTTATCATCAATAGTTGTATACCTGTCTAGGGTATATAAATATTGAGATTAAGTAGTATGCACTTTGTATACTATCATATTCCTTCCTTTTCATATTATCACAAGCATAAGATTTAACATTCTTGGATTTTATCCAGGCATCTCTTCTATACCTCATCCTTTTTTTTATAGAGGTAAGAAAAATATGAAACATCTATAATATTACTGTACAAAATGTAAGTCCTCATAGGATTAATCAAGGAAAGCTCAATCAATTACTTTCTCAATTTAACCCAGGAAACCATAAAAAGACATATTGGAATGACATTATTTTGTCTAACATGTCATGATTCGTGGATAGTTCACTGCTTCAGGTTGATTCTGCCTCAGGGGTTGATTCACCATAACATTTCTGGCTAAGAAATCTCTTGCCAGATGTCCTACCTGTCTACATTGGTAGCAAATTCTGGACTTTAGATGTGGTCTAGAAGGTTCTTTACCCTTTCCAAGTAGCCATTGTCTTGGTGCACTAGGCTCTAGTTGTACTGGTGGTACCAAAAACTTATTCCTTTTGGAACTACTAGGCCTCTGTTCCTGAGTTTGGATAGGCCTTTTCTCAATCATCACCTTATTTTTCTTCTCTGGGCAATACCTTCTGATATGTCCAGGTTTCCTACACTTGTGACATACCCTGATTTCAGGTTGTATCCTATTCCTTCCATTACTATTTATTGATTCAACATGCTGAGGTTGTGCACAAATTCGGTCTAAATCCATAATTTCATCATTGGGGGCTGGTAATATAGGCTGTATTGCCAATGATTGATCTACTAAATACATCATAGTTGCCCTAGTTTGCCCAACCGTGATACCTAAAGAAGGATATCTTATCATAGTTGGATCAGCTTGAGGGTTCTCAAGCAGTTGTTCCTCTCTTGCCTGATCCCATGCACCTCTTCCTGGTGCAGCATTGCTGCTTTCTACAACATATTCTTCGTGTGACTCAACCATCTTCAAGCTTTACTTCTTTCTCCTATGAGCAGAAGTCACTATCAGATAGACTGGAAGACACTTAGAATAGACTCTACTACCTTAGTCCTATGTCTCTGTAGACTCAGCGAACCTAGAGCTCTGATACCATACTTGTAGCGACCGATAAAAAAATCATTACTGTTTAAGCGGAATTAAACATTAGCAGCGGATTGCTGAAAATCACAAAAAATGAAAACCATTTACAAAGAGATCCAAAAATAGGAAAACTCTTTCATCAAGAACCAATGTATAACATTTACATTCTGGTTCATAAGTACATAACTTGTACCATCTCTTCTCGAGGATTACAAACATCAACTACCCTATTAACATTATATACAGACATCATAAGAACCTTGAGGCATCAAGCCAAATTCTCACATCGATTCATTAAAAGCACTAACTACTAACTCCGAGGACCTAAGAGTACAAAGACGACACATAAGACTACTATTTATATGACTTGACAACCTGAGATCTCAATGTTGTCCCTACTGATACTGTCCTTTCTCTACTGTGGGGATTCAGTTTCCTTGTCCGCGTCCACCTAAAAATGTTGGATCCCACGGGGGTGAGACAATTGAAAATTGCCCCAGTGAGAGATATAACTCTCTGCCAAAACATTATTATTATAGTTTATTAAAATAAAACCGAGCAGAAGGATTTTATATATATTTAACATCAGACAAATCACCGTATGAATAGTGTGAAATAATCTCCTTTCCTAAGGAGAACATTGCATCTACCCATGGTAGAGTCGTAGTTCATCCATCTACTTGCAATGAATGTAAAGAGATATAAATAACATCTATCAACTAGAGATGCATAAAATCAATGTAACATCAACCAGTAATTTCCGTATTTAATCCTTAAGCAAACATGCTATATGGCTGATTACATTTTACAATCACACTTATGCCCCGAGGAGATGTGGTATACCACTCATACTCCAACCGACGATTGCAAAGTCAAAATCGGTACCATACAAGATCAATGGAAGAGCTAGCTTCCATGACCTCCCACATCTCGGTCAATGTGAGACCACATGAAGGACATCTTGTGTCTCTGCTATATAGCTTTCCAGGGTATACTGGCAACTTCTCTATAGAGCTACAACGGCGGCTGCACTCTCTTGACAATCGAGAGATTTCATGTTTACCTCCATCGATCCGGCATTAATATTATTGGGAGATTTGCGATACATCTATCCCAATCTTCGAGAGATTCATGATACATCCATCCCGACACAAATAATGAAGGATTGAGAGGTTTAGTGTTTACCTTCCATCAATTCCCCTATTAGGACGTAAGGATATGTTCGCCCATCAACCCCCACATATTAAAAAATATATATTCTGAGTTTTGCCGCAGAGCAACCCGTTTCACCATCAGTAAATACTAACACTGATAGATCTATGGTCAGGGCTCTACATGATATGATTTCACTTGATTAATTAAGTACATTAGCATATTCTTTTAGCATCAGTCAAGTTCTCAAACATGAATTATTATGACAATTGCTACAAAGAAACATGTACTATTATCATCAATTACTTCTCAGTTTTAAAAGACATTGGGAGCTCAGTCCCTCAATTCATTACTCGAAAGTTCACATCTCTCAACAACATTATTTTTATACTTATCAAATCTGGGTATTCATACCCTCAGTTCATCACTAATCACTGTTACCAACTATCAGGTAACTATTACCTCTAGGTCCTTAGACAGAGGTATACATTATACTTGTTACACAAGCATCTCACATGACTCCCAAGGCCATAAAGTGTCTTGTCACCTTTCACTAGGCAACAACTTGTTCATATGGCTCACAAGGCCAATCAACATCTATATCAAATAATCATCATAACTCATATTTGGCTATGCTTATCATATCATGATACCTGTATGGTTGATACACATAATAACAGCCATAAAAATCACTTATCACGTCATGTGGTACAATAGTAACACCACCATTCCTTTATCAGGATTAGGGTTTACTATCAAATATGATTTTCCATTCCATTGCTCAATTTAGGGTTAGGATTTCCCATTTCGCATTAGTTAGGGTTTCATGTTCACATTATTTGTCCAACCCTAATATATTGCTCCACACCTCTAGGAGCATCCATTGACATCTCAAGTATTCACTTAAACTTATTACTTTCATCATATATCATTAATGATTATCAATACAAGGTATGAGATCATTTCTCATCCTTTCCATGATATGATTATATCATATTCATTAGTTTGGCTTATCCTTTTCTCAAGGTATATAGCCCATGATTATCAAAATACATCAAACTCATGACATCTTATTGTAATAGTTTACATAACACTCTTCATGTGTTTCTTATCCAAAAATATTGGATTAGAGGTTCATCAAGGTATATCTACCCTGAAATGCTAAATGTAATAACTATCATGTCTTGATGTATCAATTCTCTCATCACTTCTAACTTGCCTGAGTTTATCAACTTATTTGGTATTAAGGTATTTCCCTCTTAATACTTTTAACCACTAACCTATTACCTTTATCATGTAGTGCTTAGGTCACACATTAGAATTGTCTAACTATCTTTAATGATATGGACTTATCTAGTGATAAGGACATTGCTTACTATATGGTTGCCTATAATCAGCCACTTGAAATATTTCACCTTTATACGATATTTCCTTCTATTTCATCATTAGGGTTTTCTTATACCATTACCTAGAAAGTAGGGTTATGGTTTATTGTCATATTGCCTAGGATTAGGGCTTATGTATTATAACTTCAATTTAGGGTTCCACATATCTTCACCCTTATTAGGGTATCTCATCACAACATTACATTATGGCTTCACATGGCATCATCCTCAGTTAGGATTTCTCATGGAATCACCCTCAATTAGGGTTCCTCATGGAATCACCCCTTGATTAGGTTTTCTCATGAAGCATTTCTTTAATTTAGGGTTTTTCATTATATTTCCCCGAATTGGGATCTCCCATATTATTATCCTAGATTAGGGTTACACCATTAACCTAAATTAGGGTTTCATCTGACATTGCCCTAAATTAGGGTTAGGGCTCAACAACCATCTTGATTAGGGTTTCATGATCTCTTTATTAAGGATCATACCCTTACTAAATAATTATTCATGTTGAAGGTGTAAGGGCTTGACTTTTACATGATTATTATAAATGTATGAATTCTTCTCTTTTTGCATCCTCTCTAGAATGTTGACTATGTCGAATCTGGTTAAAATTAGGTCAACCAACCCTTCAATTAAGTACGTTCAATTTAGGATAGACATAGTATATTGAAGTATTGCTTATTTAAGCTTCAAGGATTAACTTACCTAAGGTTACCAATCACTTGGTACCTTAAAGGTACAACCCTAGTGATTATCTTTGAGATAAATCAGTAAAAATTATAGGGTCAATTAATCCTTCATCACAATAAGTTTTCAATTGATATGATCACATTGAATCACTAAACGTTCTTGACCCTTTACTCTCTAAATGGTTTGAAACCGTTTAGGCAAGAAGTGTGTTGAAACCGATTGGACTTGGGTCTCCAAATGGTTTGAGACCATTTGGACCCAAAGGGTCTTGAGACCGTTTGGACCCAAATGGTCTTGAGACCGTTTGGACTCAAACGGTCTCAAGACCGTTTGGTGCAAACCCTCTCAAAACCGAATGGACCAAAAAGGTCTTTCAACACTTAAACAATTCGAGGTTTCAATCAATGAACCGACTATCAATTGAATCCTTGATCAATTCATAAATTGAATTATTGAATCATCCTTCAATTAGACCATAAATTAGGGTTTTGAACCCAATTGAACTAGGATTTATAATTAAGAAACCTTCAATTAGGGTTTTGAAATTGAGGAACCTTCAATGATTAACATTGTGGAACCGATTCAATTGAAATCAGTGAATCATCATCAAATTATGATATGACCTGACCTCAAACGGTCTTGAGGTCATTTGGATGACCTCCAAATGGTCTTGAGACCATTTTCCCCATCCCATCATTAAAAATTGTGAAATTCAATTAGGGTTTAGATCATTGGGTTGATCATCAAATTAGCTATTGATTGCATTTCAATTTGATATCTCTGGATCTTCAAATACTCAACCATACTCAACCCTAGACCTCCAAATGGTCTTGGTTGACCTCCAAACGGTATTGAGACCATTTGGGTAACCTCCAAACGGTCTTGAGACCGTTTGGGTTAACCAACCCAAAATTTTAAATCAACCAATTGAAATTTCAGCACTTAACCCGATTAGGGTTTGATAATTGATTAACCTTCAACTGATGAACCCTTTGGAACTAATAAATTGGATTTAATGGGTCATCAACCATAAACATCAGCCTATGAGCTCCAAATGGTCAACCATTGCAAACGGTCAACCACTCCAAATGGTTTGACACCGTTTGGTTTCTAACGGTTTGTTGAAACTGTTTAACCAATTTTAATGAAACTGATTGGTTTCTTTTGAAACTGTTTTCCTAGGATATTTTTGAGGTGTGTTTGTAGGATGATGTCATCATCATCAAGATATGAACCTTCAAATTTTTTTGTAATTTTCATGGTGGTTCTGTTGATTTGATCAAGTGAATTTCAAGAAGAACAAATGATCAACAATTGATAAGGAATTGATTGCAATAACAATAGTAAGGGTTCAAGATATAAAACCCACCTCAAATTGAGCTTCAAAGCTTCAAGATCACGTCAAAAATGGTGGATGCAACTCATTTCACTATCCCAAGGCTCATCCTCAAGCTTTGAGTGGAAAGGAATGGTTAGAATTGAAGATGGGATCGAGATAAGAAGAAATCATGCATTGATTTTTGATTTCCACCACAAAATCAAGGTGAAAGAAGGTCAAGAAGCTTACCAACAGGTTGAGGGTCGTCCTCCTATTGCTCCCAGATCCCTTGGTCATTTTCGCAAGCAAGAACTGAAAGTGGTTTCGAAATTACCCATTCAACTCCTGGATAAAGGTGCATATATGCATTTTATTAAAAATTCATTTAAGAGAGAGAAAGTAGGAATTATCTCCTCCATTTTCCTTGCCACTTGCCCCCTTCTCTTCCTTGGATACGAGGCTATCTTCTTTGCCTCTTATTACTCTCAATTATCCATGATTTAAAGAAAAGCAAATTAAGCACCTTAAATCATATAATACTAATATCCATAAGTTAGTGGATATTTCTTTTTCTTTTCTTAATGTGAGTGGGTTCTCCACTCACGTAGATATTTCCATTGCCTTTGCAAGGCACAAGGACGTACACACTTTTTGATTTTCAACCAACACAATTTTGGTTGAAGGGCAATCCAATTAATATAATTATTTTTGCATTAAAATGAATTAGGGTTTCAATTATGCTTAAATCTTGATTATTTTAATTCCAAGATTCTCTCTCCTTCAAAGTGATACAAATGAGATGATCCTCTCATTTTATTTTCTCTACATGATGCCAAGAAACATTAGGGACCATTTTGAAGTGGTAATTTGCATATTGAACCCTAGGTTTTGGGTAAATTGTATATTATACCAAAACTAGGTTTTAATGCACAAACATTGCTTTATCAGCTCTTTCTTGGTACTCAGGCTTTTCCCAAGACATACCTTTACATCATCTTCATTGTCATGATGCTTCAACACATGAGGAATATTTAATTATGTAACATTTGCAAGTTAACCCCTCAACTTGGGTAATTTGCACTTTAGTCCAAAATAAGCAAACATTGCTTCAATATTATTCAAATAGAACCAAAATTGAAACATAGGTTTCTCTTGGGACTTAATTACTTTTCAGAAGATAAAATTAAGGATCTAATTAAATTGCTTAAGCAAAACTCCCAGGGTTAAGGCATAACCCAGGTCAGGGATGTTACAGTTTAGTAGTTCAATTAAACACTTAATCAATTGATAGCTCAGTATCATAGTGTTCAAGGTGTTGGATCGATTGATTAGAGTATCAGATTGATTAAAACTACAATTGACTGATTTTGCATAGTCTGCACTCCCAACCGATCATCTCATGTGATGAACCGATCGGCTCAAGTTGGTGAACCGATCGACTCATGTGATTAACCGATCGACTCAGGATAGGCTGAATCGACCGGTTCAAGGGTTGAACCGATCAGCTCAACTGGTCCAACCGAGAAAGTTTGGAAAGTCAGGTTGGCAAGAAATTTCTCTTTATTTCACTTGTCCAATTTGATTGGAACAAGGATTGGTAATTGGATCAATTCGAAACAAAAGAGGAAAAGTCAATCGGGAACTGACCAGGGTAGTGAACTGACCGGTTCAGAAGTGAACTGATCAACTCAGGTGTCCCAATCGACCGGCTCAAGCATGAACCGATCGGCTTAGGGTCCCAAACGATCGGTTCATGTTTGAACTGATCAGTTCAACTGGCACAATTGGTCAGATTTTGTGGAAAAACCTCGAACCCTTCTACTCTTGCTTTAGTCCTGCATTGCCCAGGGAGAGAACCCTATCACATGACCCTCCTATATAAATAGGGGTATTGGGGGCTTTTCAAGTACAACTCAAAATACCAGTTTCTATGAAAAGTTTTCGTTCTCTCTGGTTGTGATAACCAGGAGAGCCCGAGCAAGTGCTACCTGACAAGGAAGGCACAACAAGGGAAAGACAACTACAGAAAGGCAACTGGTTGCAGGAGAGTGTGTTGGTGACTAGTACGCTGACAGGAGGGTACGACTCCTTCTGGTGCCTTGTGTGACAAGGCGATCGGAGTTCCAGGTGGTCCGTGTGGACTACTACAGAGGCGGGAGACTTCTGTAGCTCAGAGGACAACGATCAATCCCGACAGTCCCGGTGAGACCAGGAGCTACACAGACACCGTCCAAGACCGGAGGTGAAGACCGTGCAAACCACGAGATAACGTCGCCAAGCAAGCCTGGGATGAGGTATGTATCTACAAACCATCCTTCCTACTGTATAGATGTTGACGCGATTCCTTTATTATGGGTTTGGGGAGAAGAAAATTTTTGTTTCCGCTGCCTTCTCTGTCTCCCCTAAAACCCAACAATGGTGTCAGAGCCAGGTTAACTACTCTATACTTTAGGATTATCGATGTGATCGATTTTGGTTTGTCACCTTTATTTATTGCATACGATGCGAATAAAATTGGCTTTATGCATGTCAAATACTAAATCCCCAAATCCCAATATACATATATGATATGTAATATGAATGCACTCGATACACATCACCCTTAAATGAGTTTTGTGGTGGATGTATAGTGTGGTTATGGCCAATGAACCCTATGTCTGTGTATGGTTGTATGTGGTTACTTGCATCTCAGTCTGCATACTGATTTCCTACCTCCTTTTCTTTATGTAACTTGAGATAACTTGAGATTTCTTTCCTACCTTTGCTCCATCTGAATTTAACTCAGGGTTTCTCAATTAAAATGTAAATATGATAGAACGTTTATTTCCTATTATCTCAAAGAATGGCAGACAACCTGACGACAACTGAGACGATCGGTTTAAGGTTTGAACCGATCATTTGGCATTCCAGATGACCAGTTCGAGGAACGAGATGAGTGGGTGATGGCCCTGAGGAGATGCACGACGACCAGTGAACTAATTGGTTGGAGGCGCCAGTCGATCGGCTGGTGGCACCAAACCGACCGGCCTTATGGCGAGCCGATCAATCATGGAGATGATTTGATCAAACCCAAAAAGGCAAAGCAAAGAGTTCATGTTGTACAGGTTGCATGTGATGTAGACCTAGACGACCGTGATTCCTCTTGGCTCGAGGAATCACATTAGGATGGCCATAATCATCACTTTTATCATTTCACCTGTTTCTATGGGATATAGCATGTATATGATACGTACTATGTATTGTGGTGATTGGATATGTATATGTACCTATAAAACCAAATCCCTCATCTAAATATTAAGTCTTATACGCCTTCCAATAGCGGCACACATTAAAAACTCGATCGACCAAGTGTAGGTTACGCCACAGCATGGTGCACCGTCCATCTTGCGGAAGTGTGAAGGGTAGACATGTAGGATCTACCAAAGCAGGATGTATGTTTATCGTGTCGGCTTTTGGGTTAGACTTAACTGGTGATTCTTAGAGCGTCTAAGCCCAGAGGCACGGGATGAATGGCAAGGAGTTTCACATGTCATCTATCCAAGAGTTGCATATGATGCAATTGGCATGATGGCCTACCTAAATAGTCAAGTTGTGGGCGATCAGCCAAAGCTAACTCATGACTTGATGAAATACAGATCTTGCTCACTAGAAGGTTATACGCTGCAATCTTCCAAATTTATGGTGAGGGCTATCAATTTGAACAAAAATAGTGGGAGCGATAATTAATTAAAGTCCTAATTATATCGTTAACCTTTCAAATCAATCAAATAAGGCAAAACTGAATTTTGGACTAAATTGCATATATACAAATGGCAACAAACAACAATCACTTTTCATTGCGATTGAAAAGGACAAGCTGAATGTGACTAACTTCCACGATTGGTTTAGGACATTGAGAATTGTTCTCACTCAAGAGCGAAAGCTCTATGTCCTGGATACTCCAACTCCAGAGGAACCTGCTCTTACCTCACCAAAAGCAGAAAGGGATGCTAATAAAAAGCATTCTGAAGATGCCATTGATGCAAAGTGCTTGATGTTGTGCTCCATGAACCACGAGTTACAGAGACAACATGAGAACATGGGTGTCATTGAGATGATTCAACATCTCAAGAACATGTATGAAGATCAAGCATGAAAAGAGAGATAGGATGTCTCCAGGGCACTGTTCAAGTGTGTCATGATAGAAGGAGATCCAGTTGGTCCTCACACGCTCAAAATGATTGGGTATGTGGAGAACCTAACAAGACTGGGATTTCTCCTGAGCCAAGAGTTAGCTACTGACGTGATACTGCAATCATTGCTAGAATCCTATAGTCAGTTTGTGATGAACTACAACATGAACAACTTTGACTAGCCATTGATAGAGTTGTTGGGCATGTTGAGGATAGCTGAGGCACAAATGAAGAAGAACAAACCTAAATCTATGATGATGATCAGCAATAAGAAAGGCAAGTCCAAGCGTAAGGGCAAGGGCAAGGCTAAGAAAGGTTATGATGCTAGCCAGTAGCCCAAGTCATCTTCAACTCTCAAAGCCAAGGGAGTCGTGACCAAGAGAGGCAATTGTCACCATTGTCAAAAGCCAGGACATTGGAAAAGGAATTGTCCTCTCTATATGGAATAACTAAAGAAGAAGGAGGCAACAGACGTCTCCACCTTAAGGTGTCATGAAATAAACTTGTAACATTTTTGAGGTATATGATACCAAGATATAAAGTGTAAAGCACCCAATAAATGGGGCAAGTGTTGCCACCAAAGATAGGAGTACTTTAGTTTATTTTCAGCCTTGAAGGCATGCAATAGAGTTATGAACTGCTATTTCATATTTACCAATGGATAGAAACACCTTAATTTTTGCATATTGTATGACAATGATGGCAATTAATAAAGTTGATGTTTCAATCTTTGTGGCAATGCCTTGTTTATCTTGTGGTACTTGGTATGAATAAGATAAAATGATACCTAAAAGTTATTGATAACTCAAACAATCAAATTAACATAAATCATGAGAAATTCATTTCTAGTTTCCATATGATGGATAAGTCTAGACTCTTTTTGGTTAGAGAACCAATAAGAGACATGAATCTCTTGGAAATATCAAATCTTCACTAGTCATAGTGGGAGATTGATTATCCTATTAGGTATAATACATGTGATGTACCTATTGGACTTAATGCTAGTACTTCAAATGGTGTTTAGAGAAATACCAATATGAATATCTTGAAGTGTTCAAGAATAATTATTGATGAGATCAATGAATAAAATACTTGACCCAAATGTTTGAGATCCTTATGAGTGATTATGATAGTATATGATAGTGAGCTTGTGATTAAGGCATGGTGATGTCTAAATTAAAAGGAGTCATACCCTAAGGAGTTAGAGGATGATTATCAAATAACTAATTTCTTCTTAAATAAAGAATACCCCACACTAATAAAGGACATTAAGAATCACAAGAAGTTGTGAGTTCTTATATCCTTGACAAATACACCTCGATTATCTATGTGATGAGTTGGTCATGTGATGAATCAACTATCTAGATGAATATGAGGAACCGGATTTTGAGTTATGGTTTATAACCATTACATCCTAAATGACTTCCATGTGAACCATAAGGTATGACCTTGATGGTAGCACCCATTGGGATGAAATCCATAAGTGCGAATGAGTCTTAAGCGTTAAGACACATGGATGACATTTTGAGAAGGATGATGCTTGTTGATTACAACTTAATGACTAAGAGATTTGGCATACAACTACTAAAACTGCATTCTTGTGAGGAATAAAACAAGGATGTGTACGTGACACAACCTATAAGGTTTATGAATCCATTAATGCAAATGAAGTCTATAAGTTACAATGGACTAATCAATGTGATTGATTAAGTACAAGAAAATTAGAGCTAGATATTTACTTTGATGATATAGTCAAAGGGTTTGACTAATATGTCAAAGATAAAGAAGGGATCTATAATTGAGTGGGAGCATATTCACATTCCACATGTTGATGTGAAATGGAAATGTTCTAGAATGGAAATCCAAAGTGGAAATTATGTTTAAGTAAGATAGAGATGTTTCCTATGTAATAGGAATAGAGATCTATAGAGATAGTTCTCTAAAACCTCTTGACCGAAAAGGAGAGAGCATACGTTGGCAATTTATACTGAAGGGTTCAGTATACACAGATTCAGTGGGAGAAAACTTGGAGTTAGTATCCCAGAGCCAAGTGTCTCAATTTTTATGAAGAATGGGAACACTAAGAATAGATATGGATATATCATGTATGTAATTATCCCATTATCTTGCATGTATGGACATAACAAGAATAAAATGCATTCATCATCTTGTATGTAGGACATGACAATATGATGTGCTCATCCTGATAACTCGTATGTGGGACATGATGAGTGGATGTCTGTCTAGTTCTGGTAAGGGTTACTGGAATACCATAAGAACTTGATAAGTGCTTGAGAAGTACTAGTTCTATGGAAATAAGGAAGGGTTCACTGTAAAGAGTTACACCAATGCGAACTTCTAAAAAGGACATAAAATTAATCGCAAAATATATATGGGATATATAAAAGTAAATGTTTGTTGATAAATGGAAACTTTTCAATAAAGCCGTTTAAAAGGAAAAGCCGTGTATCCGTGTGTTAGAGAACATTAGTGGATGCTACATGGATCTGGAAGTTCATGAGATGAACTTATATATATTTCGATCTTTGATGACAAGTAAGGAGTACTTGGTCATGCAATGTGGCTAAAGGTTAGCAAAAGAATACTAAATCGCATATTACGACAACTCCATCTCATACGTGTGACGTACAATGAAGAGATGAGAGGTATGCAGTTAATACCGACTTTGGTAAGGTGTTTCCATAACTCACTACATAAGCACTAGAGCATAGTAACATGTGGGACATGTTTGAAGATCACTATGAATATGATTCAAGGGTGATTGGCTCATAGAGCAAGTGGGAGTCTGTTGGTATGTATACCCTGAGAGCCAATCATGGGATGATTGGTGGGATACATTAAGATTGATTTGATAAGCATCAAAGGCAAGCTTCCAATTCTTTCTGGTTCAGTCATATGAGATAATGATAGAACATATTGAATGTCTAGAGAATGACAGTAGTCAATGATGTATGCTTCCAGGTTCAGGACCTGAACGATGAGATCATACAGATGCTAAGAGTTTGTACATTCTTATTATTTTCCTAGTCGGATGTCATTGTGGAAGGTAGATAGACAGCAATGACACACAAGACTAGATTGTGGTGTTGGTTGATGATAGAATCTCGTTAGTCATGATATGGAGATATCAAACCAAACACATAGGTACTGGTTAGAGAACAAGTGTACTGGACAGACCCACCATGAGTTTGACACATGGAACCATGACATGGTAGTCACACTCAGTTCTCACAGTGATGGTGGTGAGTGTGATTCTTTGACCTAAAATCATGACACTCAACACATGTCCTTGGGTACACTTTGACATCATCAAACACAGTCCTGAAACATGGGTTGTTATAAAGGTGATGATTGGGTGTCTTCGGCACATGGGGCTTTTGAGGGGTGAGTGATAGATATGGGAATTGTCCCTCCTGAGGGAGTTTGATATCCATGGCCACTTGATGAGTAGGATTGAGATAGGCATGCACACGCATGTGTGAATCAGTATGTGATATTGATGCCAGACATATCTCCTCCAGTCTACTCTGAGATCAAGAAAGTGAATGAATGTTGATAGGATGACTGTTCCAAGCCTTGAGTTCATTTGGGATATCAGTGACAAAGGAATTATACATTCACTATAACACCATTCACGGATTGTAGGATTGAAAATTGTTCTCCAACTTTCCTTTTCACTTGGGTAGCACTGATGTGCGACTGGGCACCACTCTTTGCTTGTGAAGTCATAAGTATTATGGACTTTCACTGCCAACATGAAATGGGCCTGCAGGGTCAAACACATAGGATTTTACCTGGAAGAGGAGTTTATCCACAAACGATGTTTAGATTGATTGCTAAAGGAGTTTAGTAGTTCAATTAAACACTTAATCAATTGATAGCTCAGTATCATAGTGTTCAAGGTGTTGGACTGATTGATTAGTGTATCAGATTGATTGAAACTGCAATTGACTAATTCTGCACAGTCTGCACTCCCAACCGATTGGCTCAGTGATGAACCGATCGGCTCATGTGATGAACCGATCGGCTCAGGTTGGTGAACCGATCGACTCATGTGATGAACCAATCGACTCAAGATAGGCTGAACTGACCAGTTTAAGGGTTGAACCGATCAGCTCAACTGGTCCAATCAAGTGAGTTTGGAAAGTCAAGTTGGCAAGAAATTTCTCTTCATTTCACTTATCCAATTTGATTGGAACAAGGATTGGTATTTGGATCAATTCGAAACAAAAGAGGAAAAGTCAACCGAGAACTGACCAGGGCAGTGAACCGACCGGTTCAGAAGTGAGCCGATCGGCTTAGGTGTCCCAACCGAGCGGCTCAAGCATGAACCGATCGGTTCATGTCTGAATCGATCAGTTCAACTGGCGCAATTGGTCAGATTTTGTGGAAAAACCTCAAACCCTTCTACTCCTACTTTAGTCCCACATTGCCCGGGGAGAGAACCCTGTCCCATGACCCTCCTATATATAGGGGTATTGGGGGATTCTCAAGTACAACTCAAAACACCAGTTGCTCTACAAAGTCGTCATTCTCTCTGGTTGTGGTAACCATGAGAGCCCGAGCAAGTGCTACCCGACAAGGGAGGCACAACAAGGAAAAGACAACTACATAAAGGCAACTTGTTGAAGGAGAGTGTGTCGGTGACTAATACACTGACAGGAGGGTATGACTCCTTCTGGTGCCTTGCGCGACAAGGCGATCGGAGTTCCAGGTGGTCCGTGTGGACTACTATAGAGGTGGGATACTTCTGCCACTCCGAGGACAACTGTCAATCCTGAAAGTCTCGGTGAGACCAGGAGCTGCACATACACCGTCCAAGATCGGAGGTAAAGATTGCGCAAGTTGTGAGGTAATTACGCCGAGCAAGCCTCGGGACAAGGTATGTCTCTACAAACCATCCTTCCTACTGTACAGATGTTGATGTGATTCCTTTATTCTGGGTTTGGGGAGAAGAAAATTTTTGTTTATGCTTCCTTCTCTGTCTCCCCTAAAACCCAACAATTGAGTGGATGGAAATCTTCATGCAATGTTATAGTTATAAACGGAAGGTGAGTAATGGATAATTCAAAAAGTATTGGGATGATGTTCATGTGTTGATGGTGATTTCTGCTACTATAGAGCGTCACTTCAAAATGGTAATAATAATTTTTTTATTATAGTTCCATTTGTAGGGCAACATCCAGTGCTCAAGTTTTGTAGAGTTTATAAGCATGTGATTAACTATTAATTGATTACTAGGAAAGAAAAGGATTTTTAGTCCCCATTTGTTGTTTTCATAGCACAAAAACCAATTTAGAGTTTGAAGAATATGTTAGAAAAGAGAAAAGGTCGAGAAATTCTACTAAGACTAAATGGGATGTGTACTTTAGAGAGGAGGTGTTTCTTAAGAATTATGATTTTGAAATATTATATTGAAAAAAAACTTTGACATTATAGTACCATAAATTTGCAATCCCTGCCTATATAGTAGCATTTTTTTATCAACATTTAGTAATGGATATAGACTTATTAACCTTCATTGCATTTATGTCCAACCTGAGATCATAGATACATTGGTGTGACTTCAAAATTACTTTTCTACTTCTGGGATAAGAGTTGAACCTTAATAGGTTCTTACTTTGGTTTTTCATTCTTTACAAGTTAAGACTTTTTTTCTTGTTAAAGATGATCATTTTGTTAGATACATTGGATCCATTCTCAAAGACGTAGACGATGACAACCCCTAAAATTGTGGTCAATTTATTCTTCATCTTTGTTGTCAATTGTTTTCTTGGATAGGAAACACATGTTGCTATATTTTCTATTCCAAACTGTTGGAACTAGGCTGAATATGGTATGTAGAATAGGTTGGAAGGACAAGGCCCTTTGTACAAAACATCAACCAAAATGAAAAAAGAAGACAAAAATACCAAGAAAGCATATCTTTCCAAAAAGGTCTATATATGATACAATTTATAGTATATATCATATAAACATGTTCTTATATATTAGATGTTGAAGTCTCTTGAATTGCCTTACAAAATACTCAAGGCCAACATGGGCGTACTAATATAGATTTAGATATTAGATTTACTTGGTGTCCAGGTTAATTGTCTTGTGCGTATACTTTTTGCTTCTTTGCCTTACCTATAACGCATACCATTTTCATCTCCTCCAATAACAAATAGAGTATATGAAAGTACAACACTTATCCAATATTTAGTTGTGAATTTTATTAGTTTGGGCCAATCAGAAACTCAAAAAAAGCCACCTTTACAACTGCTTATCCACACAGTGGGGTGGGGTTCCAGTGACCTGGCCCTATAGTGCCTCGCCACATGGACCGAGCCAAGTGTTGTGACACCTAATCAAAACAAAAGGTAAAACACCGAAATCCCTAGCCCAGACATGACAAAAAAAACAGATGTGAGGAAAAAATGGACCAAACAAAATTTTCTTAGTTCCTCTCCTTGTTGAGAGAGTTGTGAGAAGGAGCCCTGCCTGAGAAAAATTGAGGAACCACTTCTGTGGGAAAGGACTTCTCGACCTCTGACGAGTGCTCTGCTGGGTTCTTGGAAGCAATCCAAACCCAAAAATCCTTATGTGGGGTGGAAGAATGCCATTTCTGGCCATGGAGGGAAGGTTGAATCACCAGAATAAGAATGGTACATCAATATTTGAAATCGTTCAAACCTTCAAGACAACACCTTCAAGTAGAGAATGAGTAAATCATGAAAAATTGAATCAAATGCAACTGAATTCATTTCAGGATGGGTTCAGGAAGCAAAGGAAGAAATTAGGGGAAAAACCAACCATGAATCTAGAAAAACAAATTAAAATAGGCTGTACCTGGTGTAGTGGATCCTAGGGTACCAACAACTTCATGCAAACTTGGAAAATAGACATTGATCCCCTCCGAGCTTTGCAGCCCTCATCTTTTTGATGAAAGTGTCTGGTTAAGGGGGAAAATGTTTGACGTTTGATGAAGCTGATCTAACACTGATATCTAGGTGTAAGGGATGCAAAGAAGGCCACACAAAGTAGTATTAGGGGTGCAAAGCCCTATAGATGCAAGCAGAATAGTAGAAATATGAAAATAGGGCAAGAACATGGGAGGACGAAGGCAGAAGTGGCTAGCATTTTATAGGAGATGAAACCCTAGAAAACCTGGGACCGAGTTGTGTAGAATGGTGTGGGGAACAAAAGGGGAGGGAAATAAGAGAGGAAGGTGTACGAGAGAGGTTGAAAAAATGCGAGATGAAATTAATAAATGGAGCCACTATTATAGTGCGCAGAAAAAGGAAAGAGGTGAGGTGGAAAAATGTAGGATGGATATAAGATCAGAATCAGATGGATAACATAAAACTTAGATTTAAATAAGACCCCATAAATCTATCTTGACATAGACAAATGGGAAAATTTGCCAAATCAAAATATTAATTGCAATGCAATATAAATGTTAATTAGTTTTCTTTCCTAAATCAATTGTAGGTTCAAACTTTGTTCAAATTATATAAAATTTTCAATCTAGACTAACTAGGACATGTAGTATCTATTTTCGACATTGATTTTCAATTTTGAGTTTGTTTACTATTTTATTTTATATTTTTGACCTTTAGATTTATTCTCTCTCCGAAAACAATGTAGGATAGATAAGATTGTTCAATCAATGTGAAAATTAATATATAGACTGACTTTAGTATGCAAGATACAATTTTGTGATTTGCTTCCACCTTTGATTCCATTAAATGATTTATTTATTACCTTTGGTATTATCTCATATTTTCTTTTATAAATAGAATTAGGATAGTTATTATTATTCGAACAATGATTAACTTGTAAAGCTAACCCAAGGATCACAAATTTCACATTAGATTTGGGTTTTTGGAGTTTCCTTGAATGAAATGTAGCAAAATTAGTATTTAGGATCTTCATCATTATATCTATTGTATTATTATATCATTATTATCAATACCCATTAAATGGTATCCTATTAGTCGTGAACATTTTTATGGTGTTCTTGCATCCATGCCATACTCACCTAGGGTTGAATTTCAGGTCCTTGTGTTTCTAACCCAACAACTCTAAGCTTCACATGAGAAACCAAAAAGTCATAGGATATATAACAATAAGTCAACTAAACCTTTAGCATGAGACTTAATATCTTAGTCATCACTTCCACTTAAAACTAGGGATTAAGATTTCTACTACCACTAAATCTAGGGTTTCTATATCAAACTTCATATATCTCTTCTTTATGAATCAGTTTGAGCAAACATCAATAAATCCATAAAATTTTCTTTTGTACCTATAATAATGTAATGGAAAATAATTTTGACGATGAAATCTATTTGACATAAAACAAAAGGTGGATCAAAAATCATTTGCGAGAACTGAGTCATAAAGTATTCCATAGAAACATCTTAGTATCCTAATACATTTCCATCCTCATACCTAACTCGATCCTAAAGTCAAGACTCGTAACTTTCAGAGAGATATACTACCACAAATCTACATATGATAATAAGGGTATTCTACACTAGGGTTTACTCATCAATATTCTTATGTGTACCTCATATAATCCTTATCGACTTTTATCATCTCATGAATCATATGGGCCAATTCTAGGGTAAACATATCACTTAGAGGGTGACTATGTAAGGTAAGGATTCTCAAAAGGCAAAGAAAATTGAAATAGTTAGAATCTAACCACTATGGCTCTGATGCCATCTTTTAAGGAGTGGGACTGAAGAGGGGATACAATCCCTACTTAATTTGAGGAACAAATCCATCTATTCCATACACACTCAAAAGTTATAGTGGAGTAGGTGTAAGATTTCTATTTCTCAAATGATGATATACAAACCAGACAAAGTATAGAAACATAGTAATATTTCATGACTATATCCAATTTTACAAAAGTACATTATCATCTCCCATATAGGTTTTAGATGAAAATTATAACATCCGGATCTAAGTAGAGGGATATCCATCTATCTCAAGTATCTCTCCCCAAGAGTTCCACCTAGCAGGTTCATGTCACTATGTCTAGTCTTCTAATTCCTACACCTGGGGTTGGAAGCATATCCCATAAGAGAAGATAAAATAGATTTTTTCTACATAAAAGTTGATATGAGCTTAAAATTTTATTAAGCAATATAAGGGGAATGGGACATCATATATAACAAGGATTACCGTAGAAGAAAAAAATATTATCCAAGTGGGTATTAAAAGAATTCATTAAGAAGAAGATGCACAATAAAAGATTTCTTGCCTTTAAAATAATGTCACAATAATAATATCACAATTCATTAGTAGTTGCATGGTGATAAATAAGGAGACTATCATATACTAAAAATATGGTAGGAACCCATATGTATTCCATACCAAAGGCCAGGAAGACTAAATCCTTGGTGCTAAACAAATATAGTATTTTATAGGGGAATAGAACCAGTGCATGGTAGGGAATAAAACCCAATGCCCAATATCATGTGGAAGATGAATAAAACCTAATACATGGTAGGGAAATAGAACCTAGTGCTAAAATATCAAAATGGTAGGAAAAAAACCCAATGCTTATTTAGTGTCACTACTTATAGATATGACTAGTCAATCACCCATGCAAATAGGGAAGTCAAGATAAAGTATAGTTATTTTCAATTAAAGGACGAGATCATTCAAGTGTTCTCAATGGGGTCAAGGACCCAATTATAATATTGAATTAGTTCCACAAGTAAGATATAACAAATGATCATAAAAGTCCACAATTTGTGAAATTAGGTTTCAACATGGGATAAGATGAAAAAGTTAAAAATTTGAGTCCAAATGGAATATCCAACAAATTAATATGATCATAAGATCAGAATCAACATAGAATCCTTCATATGAAATAATTTTTTTGTTGAGATAGAAATTGTGTAGGATAAGTTGTCCATAGTACCAAGAGAGAGATGAATCATTGGTCTTTGATCAATATCGAAGTAGGGAATGCAACATACATTAAGAGAGTGAAATAAACAATTACTCAATATAATTTAGGGAGGCAACATACCTAACATTAGGTATACATATGTCCAAGATCAAAAACCTAATTCCATCTCAGTCCACAAGAAACCTATTAAAGGAATACTTGAGATAAGGGTTAGATTTACATTAATTGGATAAACCCTAAACATTACCTTTTTGTTATTATACGATTAGATTATGTCAACCATTCAATCTTGTAAATTATAGTTTTTGAGTTCATATCATATTTTATTTTATTTTTTCGAATTATATATTATTATTTATGAATTTAGAAATACTAAACAATTTAGGAAAATCGTTGGAAAACTGTATATTTGTTATATTTGATTTAGGTGATCAAGATGATACCATTCAACAGAGAAAACTTTATCAAATTGAAAACATATATTCTTTTGTTTTTCTGATAAATGAATATTTACTTGTGAATTTTATAAGTTTGGGCCAATAAAAAACTTAGAAAAAGCCACTTATACAACTGGTTATCCACACAGAGAGGCATGTTCCAGTGAGTTGTCCCTATAGTTCCTCACCACGTGGATTGAGCCCAGTGTTGTGCCACCTGGTCAAAACAAAAGGTAAAAGATCAGAAGGCCCTAAACTAGGCATGATAAAAATAAATCAATGCAAGGACAAACTAGACCAAACGACATATCCATTATTCCTACCCTAGTTGAAAGAGTTGTGAGATGGAGCCCCCTGAGAAACATCAAGGAACCACTTTGGTAGGAATGGACTTCTCGACCTCCGACAAGTTCTCTACTAGGTTCGTGGAAGCAAGACAAATGTGAAAAATCCCTATGTGTATGATAGAGTATCCAGGGACCTAGGTTCTTCAACCTTTTGTCATTACTGGCCGTGAAGGGAAGGTTGAACCACTAGAAAAAGAAATATACAACAACTAAAATTGTTCAAACCTTTGAGACATCACCTTGAAATCAAGAATGAGTAAAACATGAAGAATTGAATCAAACACATAAAAATAATTTTAGGATTTGGGTTCAAGAAGGAAAAGAAGAAAATTGGGGAAAAACAAACCATGAATCCAGAAAAACAAATCAGAATAGGTGGTACATGGTCTAGTGGATCCTAGGGTACCGATGACTTCCTATGAAATTGAAAAATAGATCTTGATCCCCTTTGAGTGTGGCATTAGAAGACTTGGCCCAACCCTCATCTTTCTTATGAAAGTGGTTAGTTTAGGGGTAACGCATTCAGGATTCGATGAAGTTGAACTAACATTGAGATTTGGTTGTATGGGATGTGAAAAAATCCAAACAAAGTAGTATTAGGGATGTGAAGCCCTATAGATGCAAGGATAAGAGGAGATAAATGAAAATGGGATAGGAACATGGGCAGATGAAGGCATAAGTTGTTAGGATTTTATAGGAGATGAATCCTTAGAAAACCTAGGACTGGGTTGTGTGGAATGGTGCGATGAAAATAAGGGCAAAGAAATAGGAGATGAAGGTGGATGAGAGAGGTAGAAAAAATGCAAGATGAAATTAGGAAATTGAGCCGCTACTATAGCATGCAGAAAAAGGAAAGAGGTGAGGAGGAAGAAAGTAGGATGGCCATAAAATCAAAATCAAACAAATAATAGAAAAACTCAGATTTAAACAATAGTCCAGAAATCCAACGTGACATAGATACATCAGGAAACTTACCAAATCAAAATATTAATTGCAATGCAATATAAATGTTAGTTAGTTTTCTTTCCTAAATCAATTGAAGGTTTAGGGTTTAGGGTTTAGGGTTTTCTTTCCTAAATAAGGAAACTTTGTTCAAATTATACCAACCTAGACTAATTAGAACATGTAGAATCTAGCCTTATCATCAATTTTCACTTTTGTTTTTTTTACTATTTTATTTTATATTTTGACCTTAAGATTTATTCTCTCTCCTAAAGAAAAGTAGGATAGGTAAGATTTGTTCAATTAATATGAAAATTTACCCATAGACTAACTTTGGAATGCATGATACAATTTTGTGATTTGTTTCCACTTTTAAATTGGTTTAATAATTTATTTAATATCTATGACATCATCTCATATTTTCTTTTCTAAATAGAATTAGGATAATTTTTATTGTTAAAAGAATGAAAAACTTGGAACCAAATTAATTGGGACCCAAGGAACATGATTTTCACATTAGATTTGGGTTTTGGAGTTTCCTTTCATGAAGTGCAATAAAATTAGGATTTAGTCTCTTCATCATTATATATTGTATTATTATATCATTATTATCAATACCAGTTAAATTTTATCCTATTATGTTCACATTGTTGCCAAAAGAGTTATGTTATATTTTAGGCACAAAATTTCGTATTTTCTTATTTATCAAATTAATTTAATATTTATTTAATTATTAGTACTTATGACATGGAAATACCATTTCTATTACAAAGCACATTATAACTCTCACCAAGCATAATTTAGACATTATTTACAGATGCGACATATTTAATGGATTTACTTACATGTTAGCACATAGTTAAGTTATTATGTTAATATGAGTGCATTTTGGTATGTGATGTTGGCTATAGAACCTACTTCCGCATAATGTGTTATATGCATTGCCAATGTTCATTAAGTATTTACTTTTATTGATGTTTGGTCATATCTAAAAAGCCAAGCATTCCAATCTCCTAATCATGGGAATAGAATTTACAAAGTCAAGATGCTAAGTTTGGTTGTGTTACACATACTAAAATAGATCTCAAATCTCTTGAGAAAAGAAACGACTGTCATGATGGTGTCCTATGGCATTTTCAAGCATGTGGATCGCCATATTCAATGTTGGTTCTGTACTAGCTAACCAACGAGATAAGCCCCTACAACTAACAACTCAAATACGTCATGTGAAATCAAAGTAGGTGTGGGAATTGGAGGATGATCCGTACGGGGAGATTTAGATTTTTTGATTTGTTAATATTAATTGTCTCAATAGATATAGACAAATAGAAAATACACATAAATACAAATGTAGTAGGAATTTGTCGTACCATCTCATAGATAACCATGTATTTCTACCACCCAACCCGACTGCTTTATGCTCTCTTAGAGTAATGTGTTCACTGAGCTAATGGTAGTTGTAGGTCTCTCATTTCATCACAGATAAGTTTGATAGAAACACATACCATATTGTTGGACATTGGTAAGCAATCAAACATGCCACAACTGTAAAGCACCTCACCCAGTGCCACAAATAAGTATTTAGGATCTAAAATTGCAAGTTTGCATTTTGTAGCCATCTACAAATTTCAACAATATTATACCAATGATAAAACATATTTAATGAATTCACATAGTATTATATCACTAAGAAACTCACATTATGCTTGCCTAGAGGGTCCATGGAAGTACTCCCATGACCTTCTTGTACCCTGTCATAGGAGTGGTGTAAGACGCATTCAATTTGAGTAGACTAGGAAAGTTAAGAAGACTGAAATCTATTCATCCTTAAGATATTTTATCTTCTACAAGATCTCCAAATTCCTCTTATGACATGCCACCTTTTCAAATAGATATGCATGGTCGTCGGGAGTGCCAAAATATGATCTCAGTCCTACACCATCTCATACTCACCTAACATGATCATGATGCTCTTTAATACCAAGAACAATTATCAATTCATCCCCTCGACACTTAGGGATGAACATTCCCTATTTTTATCCTGCTAATCATAATCACAGTTAATCCATTTAGTAAAACTAAGAAAAATAAATAAATATGCATTGTGACTTTTGAAACTCACCATTTTTGTGCCACCTCAGCAGTTATAGGGTTGGAAATTAATATTGAGAGATTATTTCTAGCATTCATCCATTCCTCATAGATAGGATGTGAAATTGGAGTTGTTCTTGATTCATAAATAGATGAGTGTTTTTCATTGTTTTGATAGTGTAATACATAACCATCAAGGCCCAATTGATAGATGTGCACATTCTTTGCATCCTTTCTTTTTGAGCTTCATAGATAGGTTCCTTATATCAAAAAAGATGTTATATTAACCAAAATTGATCAAGCATGTTAAAATAAGTATATTCATAGATAGACTTCGTACCTTAATCATCTAATTTCCTACAAGAAACACACTTTTTTCGCACCCTAAGCTCTAGAAACATGTATCTACTAGTGACAAGCTTCTTCTTATTTGATTCGTTATATCCTCCCTATGAGATTGGTCTTAAAATTCCTCCACACATTTCCACACTATTGTGATCTTTTAAAGATGATCTTTTCCATGTAGGTGAAAAAAAATCCTAAAACATTGAAATAAATATAGTATTCAAAATATGGCAAAAGAAAGTAGAATTCACAATTGGCAAAGTTGATATTAATTCATATAACTCAAAAATATGTCCAGCCACAACAAGTCTTTCTTGACAACTTCAACTGTATGCCAAGAATCTATATATAATTTCACCTTTATATGCACAATATTCCCTAAATAGTTCTTGAAAGTAATAGTGTTCTCCCCGATAGGTGCTCCAATGTCATCAAACTGAATGGCTAACTTATCCCCTTTCTCCCAAATCTTTTGCATCCTTCACATGAGCATGGGACTTCTAGCACTATGTGAAGCATCAACACTACCAAAAATCTTAGCACCAATCCCCTCAACATTATCCTGATTTGCACCAGCCTTATCAATACCAACTTACTCTATATGCTCAGGCTAATAGTGCTCCTAGTTAGTGGCCATATCTATAGAATGAAAAATAGTGCTAGAAACATGCTTATGAAATATAATTAAAAAATCCACAGAATATTGTAAAGTGCATTGGTTTCCCTAAAAATGCATGCCTCTAGTATTGGTTGAATCATTCTCAACTAATAATCCTCTGTGATCTTGGTCACATATTATTTATCACTGTTAGTTTCAACATTTATATTTAGAAAACGAACTAAGAACTGTAGAGACCTCTCTTTTGATTAGCACAAATGACAACCATTAGAAATCCTTAACCTAAATCCAGATTAAGAAATAATACACTTAATTCTTGACAAGCACAATTAACATAGTACGTGAGAAATACATGCAAATTTTGCTTTTCTACTTAAAACCGGAGAAAAGAAATTCCACATGAGAACATCCACATGCTCAATTATCACAAATCTAGTTTGAGATTGTTAAAGCAAAAACATGTGTTCTTTGTTCACATGTGCTTTGATATAGAACATATTACATATATATAAAAGAAACAAATTTGAACTATAGACAATTCTGGGAAAGAGAGAGTACATGGGCATTATAATCTAGACTACTCTATTTACATATTCTTTGCCACGACCTACCCACTACAACATTATACCTAAATTATTTGAAACAACCTCATGAGACTCACAAAGAACCCACTGAGTAGATACCTCCCACTCAAGCTAGGTAACATGCATCAACAACACATAAAGTATATTGAAATTTAAAAAAACTTATAGATCTTGAAAAGTTAAATGGAGAGCTCTAGCATCTAGTAAACCCAATTTATGAGAACAATCTAAATAATCATATATGCATTCATTTAATCAACCCCAATTTTTTTATTATCATTGAGAGCCTATCTATGAATATATTAGAAAATATTAATCATTCCAAAGTCACAATCCTATTGCAGTGATAACAATTCAAGATCTAAACATTTGGAATCAAGCCATAACAATACCATCATCTTTGTGATAGCCCACCATCCGAATCAGAAACATATTACATATCCTGAATTTAAAGTCCTCATAAGTCATGTTTACCGAAATGACTATTCAAATGAAATCTATCGAAAAATCATAATAGGAGTGTATATTTAATCCCATCATAAACCAATTATCAATATTTAAAATCAGATTCCATACCAAACATATAAGAATAAGGTAACATATTATCTTCATAAAATAATGATTATTTTCCACAACAAGAGACATATTTAACAATATAGATTTATCAACTAGTAGTAAAAAGAATGTAACAACCATTCGACTCATATTATACATGGCTTATCATTTCATATTCATTTTCCCTAAAATCACTTGACTCCTAGCTCACCAAGTATAAGTCATTACACTTGATTTTTGTGTTAATGACTAACCATCATGATATTAGGGTTTAGCTAGCCACCCTAAATATTACAACATACCCTGATCCACCACATGGTTCCCTATAGAGGCTCATATCCTCATGATGGGTATAAGAGATAGAAAAATAGAACAAAATATGACATATCAAAACATTTCTCATGTTTTACAATTTATATTTCAATAAGGTCTATTTCTAATGGATATATACTTTCACAAAAGAGGATTTAAGAACAAAATCTTGCAATGTGACTCACTCTTAATTCATGGTGGTCTAACCTTAAAGGTATCGATCCACACTCTAGAAATCCTTCTCATAATCCTCTAATTACTATAAGGAGATCTGTTTCATTTTCTGAGTATGGACCTCAAGGGAAACTCAGGGTGTTCAGGGCACCGAACTAGATTTATTCATCATTTCACTTGTTATTTGATACTCTTACTCATCTTATATAGAATTTCGTTCATCATTTGTCAAGTGTATGTATTTTTGTGCAACTATATATGACATAATTCATATCAAGGTAACAAGTAAGACAATCACTATATCAAGAAGAGAAACATTATATATTTTACATCATATACGATTCTTTCCTTTTCTCACATCACTTCATATGATTTATCATCTATAGGATATCAAACTTAGATGTAATCACATTCTCAAGTATATACCCTAATTAGGGTTTCTCAACTAGAAACAATATATTTTATGTCAATACCAACTCATTTCTTATCATTTCATTTCATCTAATACATTTTAGTATATATTTACAGAGGAATTAGGACTAGCATCACTATTAGCATATAAACATTCAAAATCATACTTAACACCCATAACATGTTTAATATACAACATATACTTATTCCATCTAATTTCAATATATACAAATAAATCTCAATGCATAAATGAGCATATCACACTTATTACTTGTCTTTTAACATTTACCATTCTTTAGTTAGGGTTACTATTCAACACATATCTTACCTCATATGGAATCCATTAGAATAAACCATTCTCAAAATACAAGTACTCTAGTAGGAAATTACAATCCAAAAATGGATTCTTATGAATCAATTCACATCATTGAAATTAATCTTTAGTTGATTTAAACTATGCTTATCTACATTCATTAATCCATCATACCCAAATTTTGGTGCATTCATTTCAATCTAGGTCAACAAAATGTTATTAAAGACTCATCATACTCATTTGATTAATATTACTTATATAACTTATCATCACAATTCATATCACCCTTATTCATTTCCTTTCTTGCATTTAGATTCATGTACCATGTCATATGACTTCCAATCGAATTTTGGTATTAGAAAAAATCCTTTCATTCTATATAGTACTACTACCTTTAAGAAGTATAATAGGTTAGGGTTACTATTTCTTACTCCTTAATCTCTAATCATCTTCTCAATTCATTATTATGTGACTTGTATAAAAGACTTGCATTGGTGTGGGGCTTACTCATTATTCCTTAAATCAAACTAGAATGGATGCATTACACATAGATACTAGTAGCATGACTTATCACCTCCAATTGAAGTAATATTATCTATAGTTGATCATATCTTCACATTTATAAAATCATATAAAAGTCTAAGATTTATCTCTCATACTCATCCCAATACTAAATTTTAGGACTTTTAAGAAGTTCTCTTAGTTCAAGACAAATTAATTCATAATCATAAGCACCTTACAATTGATAACTACTTCAGGGTGTATAGGGGTTCATTAAGTATATACATGATTTAGAAACCCTAGTTTCCATTCCTACACAATTCATCATTTATTTAAAAGTATTGAGGGATTCATTGGCTCATTTAAGTGAATCCCCAACATTAACCCTAGATAGGGAATACCTCCATTTAAAGATCTCATATTGATCATCACACACATGCCACATTAAATATCAATAAGACTAAATAATACACTTGTGTACCTCATGATTAATCAGTTCACACATGATTCTATACATATCTGCTAAATTTTGAAATTATCATTCAGTAGGATGATCTTTAAGCAATATTAGTATATAATTACATATTTCTCTATTGGTAGGATTTTTCATAGCACTAATATCAATATACCTAGAACTAGAAAATACAAGTCAATAAGAAAGAATCCAAATCCGCAACATTCAATTTCCCCAAAATATTCCCGATTGATTACCTAATCACATACAAATACAAGCAGGGGTCTTATTTATTTTAGTCAAATAGAATTAGTCTTTCCACATGATTATCTAGATGAAGATGGACATAACACTCACCTTAGGAATGAAGCATCTTACAAATGTTGCCCATGTTCTAATTTCTAGAAATCCAACCAACTCCCTATTGGTTATATGCCTTGAGAGACATCATGTGATGATTGTACAAGGGATATTTTGTACTTGATTTGATTATCAATAAAAGGCAATTCACTTGTTATGTTTGTTTCAGTATCGAGATAATTAATTAACCTAGCAATTCCCTAAGGAAGTTTTATCTCAATGACATATGGTTTGGGTTTAGGACTTGAACATGAGATCATATGTATAATAAGAGTAATGATTCTTGTTATGTCCTTAGTTAGTTAATGTTGTTGATGTTATAGTACAACAATAATACACAAGACTAGCATGCATGTTGAGATGGCTATGTCTCTTTAGTCATGAAGTTGGATATCAACTAAGATATATGGGTACTTGTTAGAGAACAAGTTATGATGGATAGTTACACCTTCAAATTGACACATGGAAGTCATGTAATGACATGCCAAAGTCATATCCAAATGTGACAGTGGTGATTGTGATCCATAGACCTGAGGTCACTACAACAATCACATGTTGTTCTTGTGCCTTAACCACTGGTCCAACATGCTTTGAATAAGTGTTTCCAAATATGTAGTGATTGGGTGCACTGTGACACATAAGGATGACTATGAGTGATGTAGATGGATTTTCACTCCTTAGGAATGAAATATTGGCCACTTGTTAATAAAGAATATGAAATGCATATCCATGATCATGTGAGTCAATGTATGATTTTAAGCTCACAATATCTTGAATAGTCTGCTCTAGTTCAAGGAACATAGATTGACTGTTAAGAAGATGAAAGTCCATGCCTTAGTTTCAATTTGTATATCTGTGACAAAGGGATTGTAAAGTCATGGTAACATTGGTCACTTTACAAGTTGTAGTTTTCTCCAACTTACTCCTATTACTTAGGTGGAAATGATGCATGGCTAGATACGAGTCTTTGCTTGTGAGGTCTTGCACATCACTACCAACATTATGAGGAACCTATCTAGTCACACACATAAGGATGCATAAGTAAATTGTATTTTGCAATAAAACATATGATTAGAATGGTTTCAAATCATATAAAAGTTGATTTCCTATCCAGTCGAGCAACAAGAATGTCTAGTTGGCTAATAAAATTGGTTTGGTCAATGAATCAATTAATTTTTCATCGGTTGACTGAATTCTACACTGGACTGGCCCACTCATCCAATTGGGAAACTGATTCGCCGACAGGAATCCAAAAGGAAGGTTTTAATTTATAAACCAATTTAGATTCAGGTCATGACTGATCTAGTCGGACGATCGGGTATCATAGTCGGCCAATCAAAATTTAAGATCTATGCCTGGATCGAACCGGTCATCCGAACGACTGTCCCAACCAGCCTATCAAAATTCTAGTCTGAGTTTTTAGTATTGGAATACATGTGAGATTGTGATTAGGAAAGGGATTGGAATTAGGGTTTTCTGAGCCCATGACACTCCTATATAAAAGGGGCATGTCCCAAATGATAGACCCAACTCTTGAGACCATTTCTAAGACAAGTTGGCTATCAAACTTCTCTCTTGAGGAGAGAGGAAGTTGTCCTAAGGATTTTTTCCCAAGATAGGAGAAGAAAGATAGTTCTGGCATGACTAACATGTTGAAAACTCATGTTCTGCTTTGACTTGGTGGCCAAGGTGGTGCACCATGTTCTCTGTCATCCACTTAGACAAAGTATAGACCAAGGTACACAAGTGAAAGCTTGGAGAATCTGTTCAATAAGATGACAACAAGCTGTTGCAAAGAAGACAATCATGCACCAACTTGGTGGTCAATCCAGATTTCTTGTTTGGATATTTTGATCACTGTTGGATCTAGATCCAAAATATTGAGTTCTTCACCAAAAATGACATTCCTATTTATTGGACAATTGGTGTGTGCAAAAGTATGGCCTTTATCATTTCTATGCCTCTTATTAACTAACATTTTATTGATACTACAGATTTGACAACTAGGCTATAATGGGAAGGATTTTTTTTATTCAATTCTACCCCTTCCCTAAAACCCTATAGTGGTATCAAAGATGATGTTGTACACATTTAATGCCATTTTATATTTTTAACTGTAAATATTTTGTTGGACAAATTATGCAAAATTTTATTCATGTCAATAACCTAATATCATATATGATATGATGTATGCAAGTATTACATATACCTATGTGACGCCTTGAAAATCATCATGTTTGGTTGATGTGGATATGGAAATTAGGTGCTCATGGTGTGATATGATATATGTAATATATCGTTTTGATTTTTATCAAAAGATATGTAACATGTATATGTCTTGCGTACCATGCCTCTCTCTCTCTATTTGTTCTTCATGTTAAATTTAATTATGCAATCCAAATAGGATGATGTAAAGACATCATCGATGGACCATAGTTGAGAGGATGAGATGATGAGAAGTCCATGCTGAAGAGAATGGTCCTTGGAAGGTTCATGCTCAAGACAAGACAATGAATCAATCAACAACACAAGAATTACACAAAATAGGGACCATTAGACAACATACTAGCTTTCCCAATCAGGTGACTAGAAAACCTTTAAAGGGTATGTTCCAAAATTGGGAATTCCAATCAGCCTACTATCTTGTCCAATTGAGTGAATGGAACCCCAAAAATGACATTATAAGGGTTACATTAGATGTGAACCTATTAATTGTTTTTCAACAACACTTGTTGGCTCAAGATGTTGTACTAGTTGCCATATCATGTTTTATTAAGTGTCATGATTGTTATAATTTATGATAAGTATAATAATGTATATGTAACAATGATTGGATACATATGGATATATAAATAAATCCGTCAATATAATATAAATTCTTAAGATGCCTACCAAGTACAATACACATGAAAATCTTGTTCGACTAAGTGTCAGCACACCAAGCTTGGTGTATCATCTACCTCGAGGATGTGTGATAATAAGTATATGGGTCTGCTCAGTAGGGTGCATATCTTATTGTATTGGCCTTGGTTTGGAATTGAAAAGGTGATGTTAATAGGATTAAGAACCTATAGGCATACATATGGCATACACCTTCATATGATGATTTATTGACATGAAGTTTTGCAACCATCTATCCAAGAATTACATACAATGCAATTGGCAATTGTTACCTACCTTGGTAGTTAAGTATTGAACAATCAGCCATAGTTAAATCATGACTTAATGTATTTTGGATCCTACCTCACTATAAAATTGCTCATTCTAATCTTCCAAATTAGTAATAAGGAGTATTAATTTGAATAAATATATTTAGAGCATAATTAGTTAAAGTCTAAATCAATATATTGACTCATGTGAATATCTTCTATTCAGATCAATGGAAAACACTAGAGATAATACTTTTTCACTATGATTGTTCCTTGAGAAAGAAAAAATAAATGAAAATAATGTCAATGACTAGTTTAAGACGGTGAGAATTGTTCTTATGCATGAGCACAAGTTCTGTGTTCCTATACACACTTGTATCGAATGAACCAACTTTGAATGCACCTAGGGAGGAATGGGAAGATCATAGGAAGCATTCTGATGACACCATGGACATCAAATGCCTAATGTTGTTCTCCATGTTTCATGAACTCCACAATAAACATGAGAATATGGATGTCATTGAGATGATAACACATCACAAGGACATCTATCAAGAACAAGTAAGGAAAGATTGGTATGATGTTTCCAAGGCCCTATTTTAGTGCAAGTTTGTAGAAGGCTATCCATTTGGATCCCATGTACTCAAGTAAATGGGCATGAGGAATGTCTTGCAAGATTGTCATTTCCTTTGGGCCAAGATTTCGCCACATATAAGGTCCTAAAATCATTGTAAGATTCATACAAACAATTTTTTATGAATTAAAACATGAACAATTTTTTTAAACCACTAATAAAACTACTTAACTTGTTGAGAACAATTGATAGGCAAATGAAAGACAAGCCTAAACCCGTGTTAATAGTTAACAAAGGAAAAAGAATGTATAAGGGAAAAGGAAAATCTAAAAAAAATTCTAAAACTAGACAAAAGTCTCTCGCACTTCTAAAGGAAGAGTGGCTAAGGGAGGCAATTGTCATCATTGTCACCAGTTGGACATTGGAAAAGAAATTTCCCTCTCTATCTTCAGGAACATAAGAATAAGAAGCACGAGATAGATACCTCTACTTAGGGTATATATGTAATAGAAATAAACTTAGGGGCCATTTGGCCGATGTTTTCCTAAGTACAGGTATTCATATGCAAATCAGGGATATATTGATGAGAGAAAATAACGTTCTGCATTCTATTTGGTAGTTGCGTTAATAGTTTAGCGGGATTTGAAGTAACCCAAAGTGCGGAAGTACTCGTCACTATCACATGGAGTCCGGTGTGAGACACCAGACATGCTAACCTGCTGCACCCGGCTGTGTTTTTCTCCACGCTGAAACTGCCATGGTCAAGATTTTATATAGTATTTATGTATAGAAACACCTGAACTCAGAATGTCAGGGGCCGAACGGCCCCTTATCTATATATTCATGGTGGGTATCAAATACCAAATGTGAATCTCATATATGATCAAATATGCATGATCTAAAAAGAAGGAGACCCTTGAACAAAGGAGAGACAAAACTACACATTGCAAATGGAGAAATAGTTTGCTTCCAATGTTGTAATCACCTACTATTTATCTCTTCCAAGTGGACTTGTAATATAGTTCATAAGTGCTATAATTTACCCGCCTTAAATAGAAACATTATTTTTGTATCTCTTTTGGACAAGAATGGTTCTAAATTCTAATAAAGAATGGTCAAATTTTCATTTCTAGACATTAGATCTTTGAGCACAAGTGCTAGAGTTCGGTATATGTGAATCATCACTATTAGTGATGACTTTAATAGATTTATCTATGCGTAGATAATGAAACACAAGAAACCTTTGAAAAGTTTAATGAATTCATGAAAGAAGTACAAAATCAACTTGACAGAAGAACTAAAGTATTTTTAATAAGATCAAGGTGGAGAATATCATTGCTAAAACTTTGAGGCCCTTCTTGGAGACTTTGACATTGTATTACAGTGGACTCCACCTGGACAACCACAACATAATGGTGTGTCATAAAGAAGAAATCAAACTTTGATGGACATGGTATAATCAATGATGAGTTTATCTAGTAATCCAATTTCCTTTTGGGAACATGATCTTGAAACTTTCGTGTTTACACTTAACTAAGTACCTTTAAAATCTATTGAAAAACACCATATGAGATATGAAATGGGAAACATACCAATATGCCTTTTGTGAAAGTATGGGGATATGAATATTTTGTGTAACACCCAAGATTTGAGGCCTCAAATAAAATGATCTTAAAAGGAATCATTGGACTATCCACATCACCAAGGTGAACCTCCTTTTCCTGGAGCCCATCACTAAAGAACTCTATTGTTAAGCGTGCTCAACCTAGAGTAGTATTAGGATGGGGGCTCAGTCAGGAAGTTTATCCTCACTTATGCGTGAATGAGGACAGAGCACACAGTTAAGGCTAGTGGTGGTCTTTGAGGCCAATCTTCATTCTTGAAAATCTATTAGAGGCATGGGATGTGGGCCCAGTGTTAGAAATAGTATTAGAGCAAAAACCCCTCCAGTAGGTGGGGCCCACATGAGAATGTGGCATGCCTATCTTAAGCCTTGTAGTCCAGGCATGTTGGAAAGGGCTATCCATTGAGACGAGTTGGATCCACCCTTGTGTTGGTTGCCTTGGAGGGGAGTTGGGTGTAAATGAGCCATTCTGGGTTTGCATTGAAATGGGGAAAGATTATGAGGCCATAGATTGATCCTTGATGAGGACGTCAAGAGTCTAAGTGGGAGAGATTGTAACGTCCCAGGATTTGAGGCCTCAGATAAAATCATCTTAAAAGGAATGATTGGACTACCATATCACCAAGGTGCATCTCTTTTTAGCGATTCCATCACTTTAGAACTCTGTGGTTAAGTGTACTCAACACAGAGTAGTACTAGGATGGGTGAATAGTTAAGAAGTTTATCTTGGCTTGCATGTGAGTGAGGAAAAAGCACACAGTTAAGGTTAGTGGTGGTCTGTCAGGACAATCATCATTCTTGAAGCTCTATGAGAGCCTTGGGAAGTGGGTCTAGGTGTTACATTATGTCAAGAAAAAGTTTTGTGAAAATATTGGATGCAAATTAGACATATGTATCTTTTTTGGATACCCTTAGGAAACTAAAATTCACTACTTTTATATTCTATTTGTAAATAAAGTGCTTTTTTCCAGCCTATCGTATTCCTCTAAAAGGAATTTATTTCCATAGGAAATCGTGGGAAGAAATACAACTTGAAGAAGTTCAAGTCCAAAAAGATAACATTCAACTAATGTAGGTTAATAAGAAACCAAAGGAATCACAAGATGTTGTGGAATCTCAAGTTTCTTTAAAACAAGAACCTTGAAGGTATAGTAGGGAACATCTTGAAATAGAGAGATATGAATTTCTCATGACTCAACAAAGCGATGTGTTGGTCATTGGGAATGATGAGCCAAAAACCTACAATGAGTGTATTGAGGGACCAAATTATGAGAAATGACTTAAATCATAATTTTCTGATGAGATCTCTGTTCGTAAGTATGACCCTTTTATGCATATGATCTTGCACTTATTTTCTGGTTAGTTATATTGTGTTTTTGTGGATTGATGAGACCTTAGATCCCAACAATAATGGACCCATAATTTCCTGACGTGACATCCGATGGAAATTATGATCTTTCTACCTAGTTTATCTTGTTTGTTGTAGCCTATGGTGATGTGACCATCTGACCCATATGTTTAAGCATTAGAATGGAGATCACATGCTAGTTGATGATACCACGAACATGAACTTGTTGGATGGTTGGATAAGGATCCTCAAAACACCGAGACCTCATGTTTGAGAGAAGTCTGACTCTTGTGGGATTTGTGCTCGAAAGGACACAAATTCACATGGTCCTATTTTAATCATTAGAACTTAGGAGTTGATTTGGTAAGTACAAACACGGTATATGGCAGTGATCCCTCAGACCACCAATATCTTTTATCATTTGATCTAAAACACAATTAACTAGTTCATATTATGCTTCTGCTTTAGTTTCAATCAACCACTCTCAAATTGGAATTTACTTTCTGTTCATCACAACTAGTTTGGATGGATTCTTAATAATGATGTTCTTTGGGACTGACCCCTTCTGTGCTCAAATCAACCTTCATGTATACAAGTGGTAGTATTCTATTAAAAAGGTAAACTCTGGGGAATATTTCCATAGTGGATTGGGTGTGTTTGCAACGAAACTTCAAATCTTGGAGCTATTGCTGGGGATGACGACATTATATTAAACGAATTTTCTTTTCTTGATTTATTGAAATTCACTCTTATCTTATTGAAATCTACTCTTCCAATTCTAGCCTTTTTCTCAAGTATGAGATAGTGTATGCGACGCTCCATAAGCATTTCTAATACACCATTCTCCTTCACTCCTGCGATTGACATGACCTTCCACCATCTAAACCAAACCCATCGGAACAAGGTGGACCAAGAGGAAGAGATCAATCAATGAGCAGAGAATGCCTTATATGCATAGAGAGATGACATTACAGTCAAATCAAAGGCTTCCTCCATCACCAAGTTAGAGGCTCGATCCACCACCCTTATTGAAGTAGAGAGGTATAAATAACTCGAGGATTTTTTGGTCCCTCTAACTACTGATGCACGTCACCTTATTGTGCCCTTTGATATCATAGCTCTCCAATTTAAAATTCACACATAGTGGATCACCATCCTCAAAGGAAATCTTTTTTCTAGAAGGATGGGAGACAATTTTCAAGACCACCTCCAATGCTTCCTCAACTTGTGTGCCTTGTACAAAATACCAGGTGTCTCAGATGATTCCCTCAAGCTATGACTCTTCAAATACTCCTTATCTAATCTTTCTAGTAGCTTCTACAATTCTATGGAAGGTGATCACTTCACCACCTGGCCATCCCTCCAAGCAAAATTTCTCAAGAAGTACTTCCCTTGTCTCTTCTTGCTTATCAAATTTGGGGGCAAATCACCCAATTCGCTATGGTTCTAGGAGAAACCTTGGATGAAACTTGGGAGAGATTTAAAGAACTTCTTTGTCATTGTCCACATCATGACATCCTAATGCCCAACTGATTGAGACATTCTACCAAAGTGTCAACAAGGACACCAAGACCTTCCTTGATACCTCATATGGGGGTAACTTTATTTTTCCAAAACTATGGAAATGCTTGGGGAGTTGTAAAAAGAAGTGTCAAGACTCAAACCTTATCCATTCAAGTGTAGTGGGGAGTTCTCAAAGTTTCCAAGACCAAAGATAGCTTTGAGCTCAAATCTATTACCTAGAGACTCAAGATGCTTGCCTTGAAGCAAAATCATCTTTAGTCTTCCTTGTATGCCTATGAAAGAAGTTAGTAGCCGCAATATCTATAACACCAAGTAAAATATGTCGATTATTCTTGTGGAATCTACCGAGACATGATCACTCAACGCAGATGTAATGCCCCAAAATCTAGGATCTTATCCTATTCCCATGATTAGGATATAAGAATGTTTGGTTCTTAGACTTAACAAAAAAAGAGATAAAACTATTCCTTACTCAATATTACTAACACATACAACTTATTATGTGGCATTAGCTTCTGTAATTAACATCACATATCACAATATACACATATTAACATAATAACTTGATTATGTGTAGACATGTAAGTAAATTCATTACATATGTCACATATGGCTAGTTTTATGGAACAACTATACAACCAACCATGCTCTATGGGAGTCAATGTTGGGCGGTAAAGAAACAAGGTCTCAACAAGATGAACGTGGATGAAATGCATATGATGAGAAGGAGGTATGGGAAGAAAAAAAAGATTGATTGATAAATGACTACATCAAGAATAAAGTGGGGGTGGCAAGCATTGAGGATAAGTTGTACTAGGGAAGACTCATATGGTATGGACATGTGCGACATAGTCTGACTAATGCACCTATACGAAGCAAGGCTATTGAGTCAAGAACTATTAATAGAAGAAGGGGAAGTCTTAAATTAACATGGGAAGAACTCATAAAGAGAGATTTTGAATATATACATCTTGACTAAAATATGACACATGGTAGAGATGAATGGAAATGAAGGATCCATGTAGCTGACAGCAACATAGTTGGGATATAGGCTTAGATGACGATGATGATGATGATGATGTTCACTTTATTAACTAATATAATAATAATGGGAAATATATGTTTAATAAGAGGTATACTGTGCTTTGGAATAGAAATTGATGTTTCCATGTACTTAAATATGAATAGTGTACCATTATCTAAATAAATATTAAAGTAATGGACTAAATATTTCAAAATAGTAAAATATAAAATTCTTGCATAATAATATAAGGAAACCCTTTTGGTAACTAGATGAGATAGTAGGACTCTAAGTAATAATTTTCAAAGGTAAGTATTGATATTTAACCATAATACTAGATAATTGAGTTAAAACCTAATTGTACTAGAACTATATAAGGAAGTTTTGAAAATGAAATTCAATCCCAAAATCACATTCCTTGGGTTTCAGTTAGATGAGCAATCAAGTTTCACCTAAATTGCTTATTTTTTGATAACTCAAAAAGAAAGAGCAAAGAAGTATGTCTTATATACCTAAAACGTTGTTGATTTAGTAAATATAATCTCTTTTATTATAGTTTCTTGACTATTAACCATTGTCACACATATTAATCTTCTCCTTTTAAGGTGTGTACACTTATTGACCGTACATCTAGGATCGGTCGATTCAGTGAGCATCTCCTACCTTAGGTAGAAGACAATTTTCCCCTGATACTTTTTCTATTTTCCTCTCCGACCTTCATTCCCTATTTTCTCCCTCTTGTCTCCATTACTTTTTGAGATTTCTTCTCCTATCGATTCATATTGACTTTCCAAATTTATTAATCTCAACATTCCTTACTTGGAACTGCCCCTTCCAGAAACCCCTAATCCAACAACAACCCCTCCTTTACCCACAAGTTACACATCCTACCATACCAATGCAAACCCCTATATAATGGTCCCTAGAGTCCAAAAATACCTCCTTAAATACTTCCACACCTCTAATTGATCCCGAGGATATCTTCTTTGCATTAATTTTCTTTGTCTTCTTCATCGATGACCAGGTGATGGTGTTCGCTACTTTGGTACCTAAAGTTTCAATTGACAATGTGGTGAGTATCCTCACCGACACAACTTGCTTACCTACTATCTAATTAATCTTGTGTTACACCCAATTGTTCTACCCTCGAGTACATACGGTTGACCGCCTGAGTCTGTCGTTGACCAAACACTCAATGTCTCTACTGTTCTAGGGCTGCTTTTGTGGTCTTTATCGAGCCTTTGAGAGCATTCCATGCTTGTTTGGTTGGCCTGATAGTAATCATACCCCAGTTAATAGAAAATTGATATGGCTACTGTGTTTTCTGCCCTCCGACATGCTTGGTGGATCTAGGAATCATCGAATCCCAGTTTTTCCATAGTTATCTTTATAGGGAGTTAACAAGGGGGATCCATAATTCTCAGAGTACCCCACTTTGAAATTTTCCTTCTCCAAGTTGACCTTACGATTTTTCCTTACTCCTATAGTTATGGCGAAAGGTGCCATTAGCACTCCAAATCATTGTGCTACCTTACCCTAGCTAGTCGGGTTTGGTGAGGGGAAATCAAGGTGGCAATCATCTCCTTTGCTACCATCTCATGGTATTTTGAGGTTTTGGATCACGAATTTGAGCTTCTCAAGCTCTAGTACTTTGAAGAGTTTGATGCTCTTCTATTCTGATCAAGTAAATTGATCAAATCTTGAAATAGCCCAGGTGTCTGTTTTATTCATGTCACACCTCCAAGGGCAGTTTAGACTTTTTGCCCCTCTACTTGGTTCTTGGAAGCACATGGGTTTTAAGTGGGCCCCGTTCCATATGTATTTCCTTTGTACGTCCATTTCAGTTTGAATTTTAAATGGATAATATAATATAGGTGTATTTTATAGGATTTATAACTGGTCGGATATTCTAAAATACATAATAATTAATTATGTAGCCAAAAATAAATAAAATCTGCTGGAATCAAGAAATCGTTCTCTATCCTTGGGCATTGGTTTTATCACCTAAATCAAATATAATAAATATGTGATTCTGCAATGATTTTCCTATTTGTCTAATATTTCTAAAATTCACAACTAATAAGGTGTAAGTCAGAAAAAATAAAGTAAAATTTGATATGAACTCAAAAAAATATAATCTATAAGATCAAATAGTTTTGATAACCAAATTTATTAATAGCAAAATGACAATTTTTAATGTTTATGCAAGTCATGTAAACCTAACCCTAATCTCATGTATGCCTTTAATTGGCTTCCTGTGGACTGATATGGAATTAATGTTTTGACCATGGATATATGTAGACTTCATGTGATGTATGTTGCATCCCTATTCATTATATTGAACAATCACCTATTTTCCCTCTCTCTTCATCCTATGGACAAATTTGACTACCCAATTTCTCTCTCTTTGGAGCATCTATTTCATGTGAAAAATTTTATGTTGATTTTGATCTTTTGATCATCCCACTTTGTTGGATATTATTTTTCACTCAAATTTGTACATTACTTCATGTTGAAACCCTAATTGTGGATATGAACTAGTTTGCCCACTTTTGTGGTGGATGTTTTACATTGTTCATTCATGTGATGGAAATCTCATTAATTTTAATTATGTGACTAAACTTTTACTTTCCTCTACATTTGACATGCTTTGTGATTTAGTAGACTAAGTGTTGTGTAAGTACTTTGGTTTTTATGGGGTTATGTGTCCTTTATTTTTGGGATGGGGGTTATGTGCCCCATACCCTAGTTTTGTGCCCACTCTATATATATTTGGGAGTTAGATTATGTGCCTTACTCTATTAGGTTTTAAGGTTATGAGCCTCAACCACCATTGTTATTTATATTTCACTAGTGCTATGTGTATCACACGTGCATGTAGTTTGATGGGTTTTGTGCCCTAAATTCTTTGTATGTGCTTTTGTGGAAAACTCTTATATTTTAATAATAACAAGTGTTCTTGTTGATTATCATCTTATTGCAATTCTTATTCTTTTGATACCCACTTGGATGGTACTTTCCTATTCTATGGGAAGCCTTGTTACATTTGATGTCCTTTTCCCCTTAAATTGCTCAATTTTATATTAATACGCTCATACCAGCTCGTATGTTGCTAATTTCCATCTTTTGTCTTCTCTTCTGGGGTATGCTTCCACCCTAGGCATAGGACATGGAGGACATGACATGCAAACATGGACCTAGCTTATGGAGATGACTCTTAATGGGAGATAGACTTGAGATAACTAGATTTCCCTCTAGTTAGATCCTGATGTAGTTGCTTTCATGTAATCCATTTATGGGAGAATATTATATAACTTTGATAAATTGAAAATAGTCATTAAATTTCATTCAATTGTTATACTTTAGTCTTTCTTTACCATCATTTGAGAAATAAAAATTTTACACTGAATCCAACATACCTTTGTAGTGTGTTTGTATTAGATGGATTTATTCCTCAAATTAAGTAGGGAGTGGATCGTCTTTGGAGTCCCACTCCTTACAAGATGGTACCAAAGCCCATGGCAGTCAGAATCTGACTATATCAATTTTCTCTCCCTAATAAGAACCCTTACCTTACCTCACCCAAAGTGAGATGTTTACCCTACACTTGACCTATTGTGTTTATGAGATCATGAAAGGTTAGTTTAGGATCATATGAGGTACACATAAAAATCCTGATTATTAAACCCTAATTAATGAGGCTCTGGTTGCTTGAACACTATGATGTTGGTTAGTTCTTACATGTAACTTTGAATATAATGAGATTTGACTTGATGGTGGAGTTAGGCTATGAGGATGTTGATCTTGTAGGATAAGGAGATCTTAAATGAAAATTGTGACTTGGTTTTTCTTTAATTTTGGCGCCAATTTTAGTTTTACATCACAAACTTTTGCCATAAAATTATTTCTTTATAATACTATATGTATAGAAAAAGTTTTTTCAGATTTTATCAAGGTTTTCTTAAACTGAGTCAAAATGAAGAGACATGCGAGATATTTAGAGATAAATCCAAGGATTGGTTAGAACAAATATCTCAACACATGTTTTGGCTATGAAGTGGTGACTAGGAATATGTGACATTATTTAAAGGTTTAGTTGACCTACCCTTTTGTACGCTATGACTTTTTGATTTCTCACTGAACCTTAAGTTTGTTAGGTTAGAAGCATGAGGATATAAAACTCAACCCTAGGTGGTTTTGAGTAATTCGTTGGATGCATGACCTATGAACAATATAAACACCTAAACTAATCATAACGAAATGATCCATAAGTGAGCCTAATATCTTGATGTCATTTAGTTTGTCTTATCAGGTTAAACCATTTGAGGAGTTGAGAGTATTGGTGTATAAGATATGGATTGTGTGATTTTAAGGACAAAATCCTTATAAGTGGTGAAGTGTTGTAACATCCCAAAATCTAGGATCTTATCATATTCTCATGATTAGAAAATTACAATGTCTAATTCTTTAGATTTGACAAAAAAGATAAAATTATACCTTAATGAATATTTTTAATGCATATAAAATATTATGTGGCAATAGGTTCTATAGTTAACATCACATATCACAATACACTCATATTAACATAATAACTTGATTATGTGCAAACATGTAGGTAAATTCATTAAATATGTCACATATGTTTCCTTTACTAACTAATATAAAAATAACGGAAAATATATGTTTAATATGAGGAATAATGTGCTTTGCTACAATTGGTGTTTCCATGTGCATAAATATGAATAATGTACCATTATCTAAATAAATATTTAAGTAATGGACTAAATAGGTTAAATATGTAAAATATGGTAATTTGTGTGTAATAGTATAAGGAAACCTTTGATAAGTAGATGATGATAATAGGACTCTAAGTAATAATTGTTGAAGGTAAATATTGATGTTTAACCATAATATTAGGATAATTGAGTTAAACCCGATTGTACTAGAACTCATATAAGAAAGTTTCAAAAATGAAATTAAATCCCAAAATCACGTTCCTTGGGTTTCGATTAGATGAGGTGTCAAGTTTCACCTAAATTGCTTATTTTTGATAACTCAAAAAGAAAGAGGAAAGAAGTATGTCTTATATACCTAAAAGGTTATTTATTTAGGCAATATAATCTCTTTTCGTATAGTTTCTCGACTATTAATCGTTCTCATGCATATTACTCTTTTCCTTTTAAGGCACGCACACTCACTGACCGTAGATCTGAGATTGGGTAGTTTAGTGAGCACTTCCTACCTTGGGTAGGAGACAGTTTTCCCTAGATACTTTTTCCGTATGCCTCTCCGACCTTCGTTCCCTACTTTCTCCCTCTTGTCTTAATGACTTTACGAGATTTCTTCTCCTATTGATTTGTATTGGCTTTCAGAATTTATTGATCCCGACTTTCCCCTACTTGGAACTGCCCCTTCCAGAAACCCCTAATCTGGAAACAACCCTTTCTTTACCCCCAAGTTACAGATCCTACCATACCGACGCACACCCCTATATAATGGTCCCTAGAGTCCCAGAATACCTCCTTAAACACTTCCACACCTTCAATTAATCCTGAGGAGATCTTCTTTACTTTGATGTTCTTCGTCTTCTACAGTGGTGATTAGGTGATGGTGTTTGCTGCTCTCAAACTTAAAGTTTTAATTGACGACGTGGTGAGTATCCTCACCTGCACGGCTTGCTTACCTACTATCTGATTACTCTTGTGTTTTGTCCAATCATTCTACCCTCGAGTACACCTGGTTGACCACCGGATACCATCGTCGATCGGACATTCTGATGGCTCTACTACCCAAGGGTTGCATGTGGGGTCTTTGTCAAGCCTTTGAGAGCGTTCAACGCTTGTTTGTTCAACCTGATAGTGACAGTACCTTGGTATTTAGAAAACTAATATGGCTGTTGTGTTTTCTGCCCTCCGGCGTGCTTGGTGGATTTGGGATTCACCGAGTCCTGATTTTTACATGATTATTTTTCAGGGATTTAACAAGTAGGATCTGTACTTCTTGGAGTACCCCGCTTCATAATTTTCCTTGTTCTACTCGACCTTCCAGTTTCCTTACTCCTACAGTCATGACGGAAGGTTCCATTGGCACTCCAGATCATTGTGCCAACTTTACCCTAGCTCGCTGGGTTCGGTGAGATATGTACGGAAGGTGGCAAGAATCTCCATCACTATCATCTCATGTTGTTTTTGAGGTTTCAAAACTCATATTTGAGCTTCTCAATATCTGTTACTAAAAAAAGTTTGATTCTATTTTGTTCTGATCAACCAAGTTGATCAAATCTCGAAATTGCCCAGGTGTCTATTTGATTCATGTCACACATCCATGGCCAGTCTGAACTGTTCAACCCTTTACTTGGTTCATGACCATACATCGGTTATTAGTAAATTAGGTTATCAAAACCCTTTCATATTGTAGACTATACTTTTCTGAGTTCATATCATATTTTACTTTATTTTTCTGACTTCTAGATTATTAGTTGTAAATTTTAGAAATATTAGACAATTTGAAAAATTCTTGAGGAAACATATATTCGTTAGATTTCATTTAAGTGATAAAATCAATTCCAAAAGAAAGAGAATAATTTCCTAATTCTAGAAAATATTTTTAATTTTTTTTCTAGCTTAAAACTAATTATTTAGAATTCTGAAAATCTGACGAATCATAAATCCCAAAAAAGCCACCTATATTATATGATCCATTTAAAAGTCAAACTAAAGTGGATTCATAAAGGTGAGGCAAGTGGAATGGGGCCCACTCAAATAAGAAGGCAATTTTTAGGATTTATGCAATTCATGTAAACCTAACCCTAATATCATATATGCCTTTAATACATTACCTATGGACTGAAATGTAATTAGGGTTTTGACTATGGATATATGTAGATTTCATGTGAGGTATGTTGCATCCCTATTCATTATATTGAGCAATCACCTATTTTCCCTCTCTCTCTCCATCCTATGGATAAATTAGCCTACCTAATTTCTTGTCTTTTGAGAATTAATTTCATGTGAAAGATTCTATGTTTATTCTAATCTTGTGATCATCCTACTTTGTTGGTATTATTTTTGGATCTAATTTGTACTTTACTTCACGATGAAACACTAATTGTGGATATGAACTAGTTTTCCCAATTTTGTAGTGGATGTTTTATATTGTCCATTTATGTGATGGCAATCTCATTGATTCTTTTATATGACTAGACTTTTACTTGCCTCTATATTTTTCATGCTTTGTGATTCAATATCCCTAGAGTTTTGTAATTACTTTGATTTTTATGGGGTCATGTGCCCTTTATTTTTGGGATGGAGGTTATGTGCCCCATACCCAGGTTTTGTTCTCACTTTATATATATTTGAGAGTTTAGTTATGTGCCTTACTCTATTAGTTTCAAGGTTATGGGCCTTAACCGTCATCGTTATTTATATTTCACTAGTGCTATGATTATTTCTCATGGTTGCAGGTTGATGGGTTTTGTGCCCTAAATTCTTTGTATGAGAGTCTATTGCACAACTCTTATATTTTAATAATGGCAAGTATTCTTCTTGATTATCATCTTATTGCAATTCTTATTCTTTTGATGCCCACTTGGGTGGTACTTTCCTCTTCTATGGGAAGCCTTGTTATATTTGATTTCCTTTCCCTTATATTGCTCAATCCTATATTTATATGCTTATACTAGCTTGTATGCTGATAATTTCCATCTTTCATCATCTCTTCTAGGGTATGCTTACAACCCCAGGTGCAGGACATGGAGGACATGACATGCAGACATGGACCTAGCTTATGGAAATGACCCTTAATGTGAGATAGACTTGCGATATCTAGATATCCCTCTACTTAGATCCCGGTATAGTTTCTTACATGTAAGCCCTTTATGGGAGAATATTATGTAACTTTGATAAATTTAATATACTCATGAAATTTTATTCTACTTCTATACTTTGGTTTTTATTTACCATAATATGAGAAATGAAAAATTTACACCTAATCCAACATACCTTTTAGCATGTTTGGTGTAGATGGATTTATTCCTCAAAATAAATAGGGAGTAGATCCCCTCTTGAGTCACACTCCATATGGTAGTAATGCCAATTTCACTACAAAAATTAGTATATGGAAAACATTAACTCCATCTATAGAATATCCAGTCAAGCCTACCTCCATCCAAATCAAACTAAGAGTCACCCTAGTTTCCAGTATGGCAACCCAGTCGTGCGTAGAAAATGCAGCACAATAGAGATCCTCATTATTAAAAACCAAAATTGGGGTGTTGCGGGGCTCTACTACAATAGGAACAAAGGGAAATAGTTCTAAAACCCACATCAAGTCCCTCAATTAAAACAAACCTCTCCCCCTCCCTCATACAATGAGAGGTTCTCCACCATAGAAAAGAAACCTTCAAACTATGATATCTAGCCAGAAGGCCCATAAAAAATTTCCCAGTTAGCCAGTTGGCTTCACTCCTACAAGTTCCTGTAGGAGTTTTCATGGGGAAACTATAAGAATATCCCAAGCACATGGAACAACTTAAGGATATAATGACTCACTCCATCTCCACACCTCTAGAGAAGATGAGCCTCCTGATAGAGAGCCAGGAGGACAAAGATGAGGCATCCATCACCAAAGATCGAGGGTGACATATCAGTCAGAATCCCCCACACATGTTCTAGACATCTCTATCTACAAGCCGCATGTGTCATACCAAGCTAGGTTGAAAAAAATTGAACTTGATACCATGTTTAATTACTTTAAATATACCCTAAAAAAATTTATGTTAATATTCCATTACTCAATGCCATAATTGGAATGACTCAATGGGCTAAATTCTTCAAATTTCTGTTCAATCACAAATACTTAATTGAGGAATATGAAACACTTAAATAGGCAAGAATGCCATCAGACGTTGTTATGAGAAAGATGCCTTTAAGAGAAAAGACCCCAGGTCTTTTGGAATTTCATGTTCCATAAGTGATTCCACACTCTAAGTAGGGCTAGCTGACCTTGAGGCCAATATTTCAATCATACTGCTTAGTCTATGTAGGAAACTTAGTCTCATAGATGCTTGACCTTCCTGCATGACCTTCCATCTTGTTGACTCCTTCACGACTAAGATATTTGGTATCACTGAAGATGTTATAGTAAGGATTGGTAAGTTCTACATCCCCTATGGTTTTGTATTATTGGATATCAAGGAAGACCTTTGCAACCCTCTCATCTTCAGCATGGCAGTTCTAGTGACAATCATAGTTCTAATCCATGTCAAAGTCAAACTCCTGACCCTTAGGTGGGGAATCGGTCATTCGACTTCCAAGGACTTGGAAGTGTCACTAAGTACATCAGAGAAGAAGTAGCCTACTTCCTTGACTGCATTGATCAATTTACCTTACTACAACAATAACTCTTCCCTTCAGAAGCCCCATCCATTCCAGGATGCCGAATATTCATAGAATTTCATGGTGCAAAGGTGATTAGAAGTGCACCTAACTCCTCATTTCTAAAAGCAACACCCTCAACCATTGAACAACCACCTTTCTCCCTTGAGGTTGCCCTTACAAAAACCATCTTGAGTATCGAAGAGCCACTCTTTCAGCAAGCACTGACCTATCCACAATATCCTATTAAACCCCTAACCATAGACACTCACCCACCTTCTTTCCCCCAACAATTTCCAATCCATGAAAATCCCCACCTTCCTCATGCATTGATAATGCCATATGTCTATCGAAAAGAATCATATGTGCGCACGTGTTCCCAATTTTTGAAGTATGAACTCCATATCCAATCCTCATAAATTTCAATTACCAACATGATCGGATGACCATACATCCAATGAGACTTACTCATATTCCCCCTCAACCTTATCCTATTGATTATTCTCAAATCCCCCATTCACCACCATACATTGATCAATGGGAACCAACCAGGTATGACTATTTCCCATAGTTTGTTCTTTACTTTATTGTATTTGAATCCCATGTTTTAGTGAATGAATTTCTTCCAACCATTTTGCACTCGATCCTTGGATAATTAGATTATGCTCTTCTGGGTTGATGAGACCTCATATTCCAACAAGAATGAACCCAAGATTTCTTGATGGGCCTCTGATTGTAATTATGATCCTTTTACCCATATGATCTTGCACTTGTCTTTTGATTAGTTAGACTATATTCTTATGGAGTTGTGTGACCTTAGGTCCCAACAAGAAGTTCCTGACAAGACCTCCAATGGAAAATATGATACTTCTACCCAATTTTCTTGTTTGTTGTAGGTTATGGTGATGTTATCGTCTGACCCATAAGTTCAAACACCAGAATGGAAAACACATGTTCCTTGAGAAACTTGTTGGATAGTTGGACTAGGATCCTCAAAACATCGAGACCTTAGGTTTGAGAGAAGTTCGACTCTTGTGAGATTTGTGCTCCAACAGGACACAAATTCATATGGTCCTATTTTAATCATTACAACTTAGGAGTTGAACTAGTAAGTAAAAATATATATGAGGGTGATCCCTTAGACCGTAGTATCTTTTATCATTTGATCTAAAGTCCAACTAACTAGTTTCTATTTGCTTTTACTTTAGTTTCAACCAAACACTCTCAAATTGGAATTTCCTTTCTCTTCATCGCAATTGGTTTGGATGAATTCTTAATAACACCATTCTTGGGGTGACCCCTTTTATACTCAAATCAACCTATCTATTTACAAGTGGGTAGTTTCCTAAAAGGATAAACTCTACAGAATATTTCTGTAGTGGATTTGGTGTGTTCATGATGAGTCATCATGATCCTAATGAACAAACTAATATCTAAATAAATTTTTAATATTAATTGACCTTTACTGTCACCTTTCATATTTTCATAAAACAACAATTTATATTAATGTATCTTGCAAAGTTTAATGATTACATGCATCTTTTTAGCATTTCCGTTCAATGTCAAACTTTTAGACAAGACAAAAACAGTTGATATATGTATACCTTTCTATCAGCAATTATCACCAAAACATGGTATTTTCCACCACTTCCATCCCTGATAAACAATATCATCTCGATTATAAGGGCAAATGATTCAAGTCCCTAAAATAAGCATAAAAAAGGCTTGTACTTATGATTTGAAAGATAAAACAAAAGGAGAGAGAAATGAGAGAAAGAATATCAGCTACCTACCGATCATACATGTGAGACAAACCCCATATATCAAGATAGAGATTCATCAAAACCAGTACAAGGCCCCTCATCAAGATATAAACTAAACATATCTAGAACATGTCTAATTATTAGTACAAAGCATTAAACATAAAAAACTATTTCACTTAGTAGTTTGTATATGGCATGCAATCTTTCAAAATATATATTACAATGCATGAATACCATCAACAAAGAAAAATCAAAGAATTCAACTGTCTTCATAAAATTAACAAAATGTTCTTCCAACAATGGGGATAAATTGATTGTATGAATTTAGTACTGGTTCACAACAACACAGATAAAATTACAAACATTCAAGCTTGCCATCGAAGATAAAAACATGAATATCAAATGCTTGACATGTATCTTGGCAATTATATGAGACTTCTTTTTTATCTCTAAAGAGTGATCAAGGTAGTAAAAGAAAAACAAGCCCATCTAAACCTAAAAACTTCCAAGACAAATGGTAGAGGGTGGTCCTTACTTTTAATCTATGATAAGCGTTCATATCATTTTTAGTAATCCATAGTGAATTTGTATGGGACATTCTCTCTACAACACTCTAGATAATAGAGAAAAAAATTTCCATATGTGAATTGAGGTGAGAATAAACAAAATTGGATTGCTTATGTGAATCAATAGTCATTCAAAAATCACTATGGAGGCATGATGAAAGAAAGAGTTAGGTTACTATCATAATATGCTAATGAATCCATAAGCATAGACATTTGTATAGTCCTTCCACTTCTCTTAAAATTTATAATAGGTTTTGTAATTTGTTTGGATCTACCTTTGTATATAGGGAAGTGTGTAGGAAGGGAACAATATAGTATCATTTTTATTTCTACTTAGAATTCATCAGGAAGGAGATTTTCCATGAACATTTCTGTATTCAGTGCTTTACTTGGTTTATAATACTTTTCATGAGAATTAGAGACTATGAGAAGATTAATTAGATGGGTCCTAAAAAGCAAATAAATATAAAAAAAATTCTCACCTTGATGGTAAGTCAGTCGATTGAGGTAAATAGATTAGCAGACTCCACTCTCTCAGTGACCAGCTATCAACTATGCAGAGAAACAATGCCAAATCAATATCAGTACTTGACAATAGAACTATAGTGTTACATTTGGAAGTTGATAAGAATTCTTGAAAGAAAACTTTAGTCCAAATGGGTAAAACCAACATTTAATAACAATTAGTAATCATATAAACTTAGTATCCAAACAAGATCAAAATCAATGGTCATGCTTTGCTGGAATTAAACATTAACCTGACTTGAACACAACAACACGACAAAATACACAGAAATGTATGTTTTAGAGGGTGATGTTCTTGATTTATCATGAAAATATTTATTAAACATTGCTCAATAGAACTGATGGAGATATGACAAGCTGCTTGATATGTAGTGTGTTGGTGGAGAAGTGTCTACACCTGGGACGGTATTAACACAGACAACAGAGGGTCCAAATAGAAGGCAAGTGATCTTGGTCTCGATCTATAGGACAAGGAGCTAGTGGTCACTGGGCCAAATTTGCACTTGAGAGACATTAACACAATTGATCTCCTGATGTCCAAGACATAAGATGGTCGTGCCCTACTTATAATGATTTGGTACTTGACAAAGAAACTTCCATCCAAAACTCTCCATAGTACAATCCACAACGATCAGTAGAAAAAGATTTAGAGAAGGGGGAAACAAATTAGAGGAATGGAAAATCCCTAATTTAGATAAAGTTGAAGGATGCTTGTTGAAGAGAACGCTTGGTAAGAGAGAGATATGAGAGGAGGGAGGAAACATGATGTAGGAGAGATTAGGATCATTTTCTACTAGCAAGGAGTCTAAGAGGTGGGAGACAAGTCAGTCATTTCAGACAGGGGAATTTACGTCGGCAAGTAGTCAGGTGTGGGAATGATGAGAGTTAGGGTAGAGTGGAAAGTGCATCATGCAAGTGAGAAGGGGAATGTGTGGTTATACTCAAAACAATTGCATGCTTCCAACTCTATTTTAAATATATCATAGATAGATCCCAATGACCTAATATTCATAAGGAGAAAACTATCTAATGTTGTGTATATCCTTCCTAATATTTACCTATATGTCCCTTGTGACCCGTACATCCTCTAAAACCAAGTTTTTCATTTACTGATTACTATATTTGTGTTTGTTTAATATTATCCTAAAATTATTATGACCTAGTCTCAAAAATATTCCCACATGATAATTTTCATTGTTGTTGTTAGAATTAAATTAACCTCTTTCAACTTCCTCTCCTTCATTCTTGCATCCTACCTATCTTCTTTTTAATTTACTTGTATAATTTGTTTGGTATGTAATTATCATACATTGTGAACACATGTAACAAATTTTATTTCAATATTTGTACTTAATATATATTGTTGGTATTAAAATAAATATATGGTAATTACTATCATCTAATAATAATATCTGATAAAATAATTAGTACAATATTAATAATATCCTTCTATTTTTACTATGTATATGACTTCACCTGATTGCCATTTTTTCAATATTCTTATATTTAGCATTCATCAAATTTATGAGCATCAATTAATTTAATATCATTTTAGGGAATATTTAGTGTCCTATCTCTTATAGTAACAACCCCTCTTCAGTTTCAGCAAATACATCTTATGTAAAAGTAATAAAAATGTTAAAGATACCAATCAAATTTTCAATAATAATATAATGAATTTTAACATTCTTACAGAACCAAACTTGATATCTTATGTGTGATTGTAATGTTAAACTACTTATGAAGGTTTTCCAAGGGATCCCTTCATTGATTTTTGCATAAATCATGGAGGTTAGTTTATCACTTTACCTCATTCATTAAACACATGATTTAGCGGGGTAGAATTTTTTCTACTAACATGTAGTAGAATAATTAGCACCTAAGCATTAGTTTAGATGCAAGGGAGGGTAATCTTAGCCTTTAACTAAAAAAGTTCCTATTGTAGTTTTCATAACAATACCAAACAATGATTATTTCAGTGGGAAAAGCATAAGAAGGCAACATGTAATAATTAATAATCAACATACACACATTATATATGCATTTTCCACCTCCCCCATCTAATTTATATAGAATGTTTCATGTTTACAATTACTTGGGTAGCAATAAAGTATTTTTACATATAACTCATTACTTGTGAGGTCTTTGGCATCACAACCAATGTAGTCTGGAACCTACTGGGTGACACACTTAAGGATGTTTAGTGGAAAAGAAGATCATAGTGACAGACATAATGCAAAGGTGACCCATCGAGGAGGGGATGCCAATGTTGCATGAGCCAAGGTAACTTGAGGAGGCCCAAAATTCCAAGGTGACCCATGGAGGAAGTGTTGTCTCACAACGAGTCACCAAAGCTACATCGAGATGAGTGTACGCCCTCATCACGAGAATTCCCTCTCATAAAAAGTGAGCAAAATTCTACTGTGGAGGACTGATATGCCAAGGTGACTTGGGGAGTATTGGACCTAAATGGGCTCAGGAGTGGGCTAGGTTGAGCTTAAACCACTTGAATAAAAATACAAAAAATAGAATGCAGAAGGAAAACAAGTTGCACAACCAACCCCTTCAACAATATACCTTTAAAAATATTTCCCAAGAACATTATGGAAGTATGCCAAGTAAGGATAGATATATTAAGCATTCCCCAATTGAAGGAACTATTTATAGTGGTTATATCTCAAAGTACATAGGTCAAATACCTAGAGAAATCAACCTCTAGGGTTTTCAACCTTGAGTTATTCTTTACATTCCATTATATGAGTTACACCAAGAAACCACCTTTTAAATCAAAATGTAAACTAGATTTGTGTCTCAATCAAGGGGTCCTACAAGCTTAAAATGGATTCACATACCCTTACCTAAGATTTTCACTCCCCAAAGTACTTACCCATTGTACGCCCCATGCCATGGCGAAACGAGATTATTCAAAACATAACCGTCGAAAATAGATTACAAACTTATTAGTAGATAACACTAAAAATTAAAACCTTTTTGCATAAAATCTCCCTATAGCAAGAACCTTTACACATGCACACTTTCATGCCTTAAAGCATCCACCAAGCATGTTGTCAACCAATAACGAAGATATTGTTCCAGAACATATATATACATGATTCCATCATAACTAATATACAAAGGGCACATAAAGATAAAACGTCCGCAAAACATCTACAAAATGTTCCCAAAGACCCGAGTGTACAAGGATGACTCTAGGACTCTATCCATAAAGACATCCAACATCTGTTACAACCTTAGCAACTATTGTTCCTCTTACTGCTTCTCAACCTCCTCTACACGATCTCTACCTCTTTGTGCTCGTCCACCTAAAAAGGTTGTTAACCAACGGAGTGAGACACACATTCCCAGTGAGAGATATAACTCTCCATCAACTCTATTATTATCATAGATATGATAAACTGAGCAGTAGTATAGGTACAACTGGAATGAAGTAGGTAATTATTACTAATGGGCAGAGCATTTACTATCAAATCATAAATCATCATAATAACTAAAAAGGAATATGAAGAACATGCATATTTTCTATAAACATCATGTATAAAGATCAAACAAGGCCTCATCCAATGTTTTCGTATTTGATTCTATTCAATTGTACTACACTGCTGATTATGTATTCATCATGCCCTGAAGATTTGAATTGTACCATCCAAATCCAACTGAGCACGATATGTATATAGTTGAAGTCAATGCCATACAAGGTCTAATGGAAGAGCCAGTATCCATGACCTCACCTTCCTCAGTCAGCACTTGTAAACATGTAGTGATATCATGAGGCATCTACTTCCAGTGACATTTAGTCTAACTGTACATATTTAGCCCGCCTTGGTACATGTCACGATGCTAGAGAAATTGAGCTACTGCTTATAGCATTGCTCTTCCAGGTCTGACTTACTGTCAATCCTGTGATACAAATCCAAGTATGACTTACCATCAATCCTATGATACAATTCCAAGCATGACTTACCATCAATGCTATGATACATTCATTTTTAGGATACAAGGTGGTGTTCCAACTTGCACCCCGCATATTCAACAATATGCGCTCTGAGTTAAACTCATTTCACCATTCAACAAATGCTGACACTAAATGGATCTATGGCACATGGCAACTACACTTTCTAATTTTACTTGATTAATTAGATCACTTTAACATCTTAAAGCATCAATCAAGTTATAATTTACAACTTCTAAACAAGATCTACATAATCAGGGTATGACTCATCACCAGAACATATTGAATCACATCAAGTCTCTTTATTATTATTATTCACCATGTGTCCATCACAAGGACCAATTTCCATCACAAGGACCACATGTCCATCCCACGGACCAAATGTCCATTAAATCATAACCACCAGAGCTTATACAAGACTATGTGCATCAATCAGTATCACCTACATGGTTAGAAGCTGATAACAAGAAGGCAAAGCATCATCATTTCATAGAACTCTATGCTATACATTTACCTCATACAATTTATATCATAGCGATTAGGGTTTCACTTTACCTCATTAATGTTTATAGGGTTGGATCATCATCCACCTTTAGTTCATCACTTCCTTCATCATTATGAAGTATATGTTATGAGCCATAGAAGCATGTTTCTCATTATCATTATAAAACATGTTCTGTAGTTTAGGAGCATAACCCTCACATCATACATACAACTGCTCCATGTGATATTACATCTTCACCATGAAATACCAACATCAACATGGTATGTCTCAACCATCACCATAGAGTATCACATCACACCTCGTATCCCTAGCATCAACTAGATGCATCACTACATCACATAAGGGTGTCTGTTAGGGTATCGGCCAACACACTAAAGTATGATATCGACATCCACACTAAGGTATGATATTGGTTACCATACTTAGGTAGGATATCGGTCATCACACTAAGATAGTGTATCAGTTAACCCTAGATATCAGGCAACCAAACCTAGGTAGGGTATCTCCCTACCAACTCAAGGTGAGTATCGATTTATCATCACTTGTCTCGGTCTCAACATCTCAAAGTGAGTATGTCATCCAAGGCACACCAAAGGGTATCAATTTAGAGGTAAAAGAGAAGGTGCATCGATTTATCAATACTTGTATCGACCTCTCTATTTCTTAGGGTATCAGCCTACCCACTCAACTAGGGTATCAGCCTCACCATCCCTTAGGGTATCGACCTATGTACCTCATGGTGTATCAGCCACATAGACCTCCATAGGATATCGACCATTAGGGTTGGTGGTATCGGTTAGCAAGGTGTGTCGGGTGTCGCACATGCATATCAGATTAGGGTTACCCATGTCATCTTTCCCACTCAACTAGAAGCATAGAGACTCAACACTCTTCTTCACTAGCCATCATGATATCATGACATGCCACATAATAAGAAGTATATCGGCCAAGACAAGGCATGTCGGGTTGCAAGCATATTAGTTAGCATTTCATATCAGTTTACAAAGAGCCACTCATATTAGTTTAGTCATCTTCTACATCAAGATGATGATACTACCAAGGCAAAGAAAGGAAAGTTTCATGGAAGAAACTTAACATAGTTCTATTCTCAAAACTGAACACATGGCTACCAAGAAAATTACTAGCATGCAAGCAAGAGATAACGAGCTAAGGATAACTAGCAAGATAACAAGTAGAAGGTGATAATAACAAAGTTGGGTTAGAGTTATATAACCCACCTCAAGAACAACCACCAAGCTTTAAGCTCCAAGGTCAAGCTCCAAGCTTCCCAAGCTCATGGTAGAGAAGGTCCTCCTAGCTCGATCTCCACTACACCTCCAAGAAGGAAGATAGGACCATGGTCAAGAAAGCAAAAGAGAGAAAAGAAGGTGCCAAGGTCCATGGACAAGAAGAAAAAGAAGAAGAGAAGGAAATCTAGAAAACCATGTCTTAACAAGGAAAAAGATGAAGGAAAGCACCACAAGATTCTAGCTCGCTCACCAAGCTACAAGGGAGAGGGTTCTTCAAGCTCAATGTTGGCCACCAAGGAGAGAAAGTAAGGATTTATAAAAGGATCTTCTTGCATGAGAAGGAAGAGGTATATATACATGGCCGAAGTCAAGGGAAAGGTGTCACCACATTAGAACCCTAGAAGACACTTATCCAAGAAGAAGGGACACATGCCACACCATGTAACAAGGTGATATGACCTAAGTCTCGCCAACTTGGTCACTAAGGAAGGTCAAGGTTGACACACCCTTCCACCCCCTCTCAAACCGATAGGGATGAAACCCTAGGTCACAAGCCGATATGGCACTCCTCCTAGAGTCACCACAACCCAATATGGTGATCCTCAAGGTGCCACAAACCGATTGGATGCCCCTCAAGACATCCCCAACTGATACCAAGCCTTTTTAAGGCAACCAAAAACCAATACAGGGTCTCACCAGGACTCTCAAGCCTGAGACAACACTCAAAAGAGCAAAGCACACCTCAAACATGTGCCCAAAACATCAACAAGGATGTCACCACTCAACCAAGGCCAAAACAAGGCGCCCAACACTTTCTCTCTCCTCTAGATGATGTCAAGAGAGAGAAGGAACACTCTAGAGGTGGAAAACTTGTACATTAACCCCAATTCTAAGTAAATTGCAAGTTGCACCAAAACCTCACCACAAAGCACAAAACATAAAGCAACAAGCTCAAACAAGGAACACAAACTTCCAACATGCACTAATTACATCTCAGATGATTAGAGAAAGGAGCTTAGCAACATGCTTAAGAAAAACAAATAGGGTTAGCCCAAAACATGGGTCAGGGTCCTTATATCCATCATTGACCATCCATCTTCGGCCTTCACCATGGACTTACCCACTCTTGACAATAATCTTCCCACTCTTGACAAGCATCTTCTTCCTTTGACTTCACCTTCACTAAGGTGAAGCTTTATCCATCAAGGATGTTCTCCTCTACTAAGGGTCTCATGCCATCTTTCTCTCTAAGACAAGTGAGAGAATCTTTACTTCTAATGAGAGAGAGATATTGGGAGGTGTAGAGGTGAGAGACTCATAAGATATGCATAAAACCAAGCTATCTTACACATCTCCTAATCACTCTAGTAGATGTTGCAAATAATTAAGCTCATGAGAGTGGATGTGATCTCTTTGTGGAAAATATTTATCAAGTATAATACATGGACTTTTTATTTCTTGGATAACCATGAGATGAAGCCCAAGGGATACTATTTATTTTTGAGGATGCCTCCTTATTGTTAGAATTATAGCAAGTCACCAAAATTGCATTGTAAACTAGGACAAATCACTAAAAAGTAGAAAGAAAAATATTAGGAACACAACATGAGGGTACCCTCTCACAACAAGTTAGATAAATCTCATTGTGGAGGGTCATAATGCCAAGATGACCAGGGAAGAAAGGTATTCCATGTCAAATGACAAAGTTCCCTCTTACAACAAGCCACTGAAACTGCACTAGATGAGTATAGAACCTCATCATGAGAGTGCCCTCTCATGTAAAGTGATAGAAGAACCGATATGCCAAGGAGACATGGGAAAAAGGGAGCTTGCATATCAATTAATAAGTACCCTCTCAAGAAAACTCACCAAAATTGTATGAGAAATGAGCTTAGGCGCACATCTGAAGAGTTCCCTCTCACAAAGAGTGATATAACTTGAAAACTAGAGGAGAAATTGTCAAGATGACCCATGGAGGAGGGATATTACTTGTTGTATGAAGAAGTGGCTTCTTAGAGCAAGTGACTATAAAAACACCATAAACAAGTATAGGGGAATATCAAAAAGTTATGACTTGTGAAGAAAAGTGCATTTTAATGAAGGGTCTCACTAATCAAATTTCACACTAAAAAGTGTAACACAACATGTGGCCTAGATAGTAAGGGTGGAAATACATACCATGGCCAATTTTAATGAAGGGTCTTAATAATTAAATTTCATAATCAAAAGTGTAATAAGACACCCAACATTATAAAATCAGGCGAAATATGGCATTTAATTAAATCTAAATCTGTCTTTGAGTATAATGTTACTAAAAACCATCCAATTGATGGAGAGGGAGATTGTTGGATGTAGTTGTGTATCATATGTGTGAAAACGTGAATAATACATGAGAGAGTGAAAAATCCACTTTGTCACATAGGGTCTCGGGGTGTTCCCTTATATTGAGGAGATCCCATTAGAGGAGTAGAGGGAGTCACAATTCACTAGTCTTATCTAGTTGGAGATGGTATAGAGATTTAGGGTTCATTTGAATCATCAGTGCGCTGAACCTAGAGGACGCATTGATTTGAGATGGCATATACTCAAGTGAGGGTTAGAGAGGAAGAAGGAAATGGGGTTAAGTAGATCCTTTCTCAAGGAAAGGTAGACAAGGGAGAAAATGTCACAACCATAGGCTGGGTCTATCTCACTAGGCTAGTGTGAGGCCACTCCTCTCATCATCTATTATCTTTTACATGACATGTAACCAATAATTACTGCATATTATAGGATAAAATCATGTGATTATAGGAAAATAATCGACAATGATTCGATTTTAGCATTTGTAAACATTAAAAAGTATTTATCTTTGTACTTTGGTTTGATGGTCAAACAAGGTCCTATTGACCTTCAGTTTCTAACCATATCCTCCTTAAGATATCTTATTCAGCTACATATGGTAAGTTTCCTCTTTTAAAGAATGATTAATTAGTTCCCACTCAAGTGTGTAGATCATTATTTATTTGTATAAAATCATCATTGTGGATATTCACTTGAGTTGTAATTACATTTTTGAGTCATTTGAGTGTTTGTTTTTATGATTAATTTAACTAGTTAGGGTTGTAAAACAAAATTTTAGCCATTTAATGTATCACAATCAATTCACATTTACTTTAAGAGTTCATAATCTCATTGCAAAAATTCCATCTAATGGTAGTGAGTGAAATATCATCAAGAAGGGCTAGAATGCTAAGGTAACACGAGGAGGGGCCCCCATGTCAGATGGGGAAGTGCTCACCCACAAAAAAGTCATCAAAACATAATAAGGATTGAGTTTAGACCCACATCACATGACAAGTGAGATAAATATCCCATAGAGGACTAGTATGCCATGGTGACCCAGGGAGAAGGGGCTTACCATGTGGCCTTTGACCCATATTCTAGTCTAAATAACTTATAGGAAGGAGTTCTAGGAAAATCTAGAAAATACATTGACTAAGATAATCTAAAATATGTAAAGGAAAAAATTCAAATACATCAATTTATAATGTATATATATACATGGTAAGATAAATTAGTATATATATGTGCAATTAAAGTAAAATGAAAACAATATATTGTTAAACAAGTTTTTCTTGGTCATAGTAAATACATATATACATATTTTTTAGATAATTTGTATCTTTGTATTTCACTCTTAATCTCATCCATAATAAAACTAGTTACACATAAGGGGGACATGTTCTAGAAAACATCTGAGCCTACGCTTCTCAGGTAATTTGTCAAAAAATTCAGATCTAGGCTTAGAGTTAATAAATCATAATATGAGACATATTGATGCTTATTCTTAGTTGGGAAGTGTAAATGGGTGATTTAGATGCCTATCATCTAAAAGTTGGGTGATTTACATGCATCTCACCTAAGAGTTGGATGACTGGCACATATGTCACCAAACGTTTGGGCGTCTGACATGCATGTCACCTAAATAAATACTCTTTTGAACATAAAGTGTGACTCAAATACATGTCACTTATGAGATATAACCCCTTTAGGATGCAGTTGACTCAAATGAATGTCACATATAGATGTAATCCTTTTTAAGTTGCAAGTATGAATTTCATCTATTTACTACCGATGACATGTGATTAACATGCATGTCATCTAAAGTGTTTAACCCTTCTGTATGACTGCCACATAAAGTATGTTACCCTTTTGATGCACGATGATCAATAACTACAATATAAGGAATGAAAGGCTTGGAAATAATGTTATCTTAAATAGAGAAAGTCCAAAATTTCTCACAGATAAAAGTCACTTTTGCAAGGACAATGTCCTCTTTGTTGGGGAGAAATTGAGTGGGAAGGTCTGGTCCAAAATATAATGCAGTTTGGGCTCCATCCCAATACCCACTGACAATGGGAGGGATGACCCAACAATTTATATATGGTGCACATTTCCACATGCAAGCAACGTGGGATGAAATTCATTCACACATGACTTAACAATCTCCCCCTCAAGTGTGAGCTCATAAACGCCCCATCAAAAGGCAATTAACTACACCACACTACAAAGGACAAGCCACACAACCTAGTATTGTATTCCATAAAGGTGCACAACCCCAAACCTGAACCGGAAACATTTCCACATGCAAACAATGTGGGATGAAATTCATTCACACATGACTTAACAATCTCCCCCTCAAGTGTGAGCTCATAAACGCCCCATCAAAAGGCAATTAACTACACCACACTACAAAGGCCAAGCCACACAACCTAGTATTGTATTTCATAAAGGTGCACAACCCCAAACCTGAACCGGATTAGATACCACTTAAAGGGAATGTTGTAGGACAAAATAATGCAAAAGAAGCTTCACGTATGGACTAGGTACACAAAAATATCCAATATATAGTGCAATTCAACAACATAATAGACAAGATCTGTATACAAGCATAGATAAAAATAAACACGAACAAGAAACCATATAGAACACTAATATTTACATAGAAAACTCCCACAATGTGTGAGGGAAAAACCACTGGGTCCAATCTCGACAGAGAAATCCAGTAATCAACAAATTATAAAGTACTTCTCAAGTTTAGATCTAAAACTTGAGGAATATACAGCAAACAAAAAAGATACATATTATACCATACATCATGACACCAAAAGATCTCCTAGAAAAATACCCCCTTACAGAGAATACCCATTTAGAACAAGAACATAAATGATGGTATAAAATTCAGTATAAAGCCCAATGAATAAACTAGAGTAGTGCTAGGCCCTCTTGCCTTCTCTTCTTTCTTCTTCCTTGCTTTTTTTTTGAGGGAAAATGGCTCGATTCATTACTTATAAGCCATACGGCATCTACAATTTGAGTCAAAAATACAGCAAGAGCAAACAAAGATCAAGTTAACATCACTACAACTCATATCGGAACGAGAAAAGAGCGCTTCCATATTGATTCTTCTTCCTTGATGCTGTCTTAAGCAGCTTTCCACGAAGAATTCCTTTGACTTGAGCGTGTAGTAGTGATAGAGGCCCTGGATCTGTGCGGTGCTCCAGTGCATCATCATCTCAAAGGAAGCCATATGAACAAGTAACAAAACAAGCCACAGCAAGACACCATCAAAACTAAACGCTGACAAGCAGCGAGAAGACAAATGCTGACAAGCAGCGAGCAAACAAAGGCTAACCAGTAGCGACTAGAAACAAACGCTGATGAACGGCGGGTAGAGGACGAGAACAGACCAACAACTGAAAGGAAAACAGAGCAAACCAGAAAGGGAACCGGGAACCTCAGCCCCTCATAGCCACACCGTCTCCCACCTGATATGACAAGTGCCTACAAAGGCAGCGGCACCACCACTGGGCGAGATGGATGGGACCCCCACCAGGCAAAAACCTACCCTAGAGCTCACCCACAGCGGCCACAACGCCACCCAGAGGTCCCGCCGCACAAGAACGGCGAGAGGCAGGCCCAGCTGAAGGGGTTCAATGACAGCTTGGAGGAGGTGAGGCGAGGCGAGGCGAGGCAGGAAGAGGCTCTGGGGGAGTAGGGGAAGAGACCACTGGCCGCGGCCGCCGCCCCCGCCCCCCAAGCCTAGGGCACCGCTGCTAAACCTAGATCGCAAGGGAGATCGCCAGAGTGCTAGGTAGCGGACACCACAACGGTATGTCTTATTACACCGGCTTTGCTTTTCTTCTTCTTCCTTGCTTATTTCTTTCTGTCGTGTACATAATAATGGAAAGGCGGTGGCTTGCATGTTGTAGGCTTACAACTCAATCAACTTGTGTGGCTGCCATCACTAATACTTATACCGGTAGCATGAGGGCAAGTGATTTAAACCTGTTGCCATGCCAATGCTCTAATGGGCCCCACCCAGTTGGATTAGAAATAAAATAAGGGTCACTGGCCTAACAATCTTCCCTTCTAGTCCAATGGGAAGACTATCCTCATGACTCCTCAGTTGGAGTCTAATCCAACGAGCACCTTGCAAGTAGCAAGATTCTTTGTAAGAATTGCCTTCATCAATATGTCAAAAAAATTGTCATTGATGTGTACCTTCTTCAACTTCAACTGGCCATCACTGATAATGCCACACAATCAACGATATCTCAGATCAATATGCTTCATCCTGGAGTGAAAAGAAAAATTCTTGCTCAACTTCATGACACTTTTACTGTCACAGTAATAACATACTAATCCTGTATCAAACTCCCTTCTTATAAGAAATGTTTGAGCCAAATTATTCATTTTTCTTCTTTATAAACTGTGATATATTCTTCCTCAGTAGTGATAAAGAAACACACTTTTCCAATTTAGACTTCCAACTAATAGCTCCCCCTATAAAAGTGAATAGAAAAATGAAGTAGACTTCCTATGATCAAGATCACCTACTAAATATGCATTTATGAAACCCTTAAGAATTGTTAGTGCCCCTATAAAGCATAAACAAGAACTAGATGTACCTATTAAATATTTGAGTATCTATTTAGTAACATTCCAATGCTCCTTACTAGGGTCAGATAAAAATATACTAGTCACACCAACTACATGTGCAATATCATTCCTAGTGCACACCATAACATGAATCAGACTTCTTACTACAGAAGAATAGGGTATGTGAGTCATCTCTTACTTTTCCTAAAAAGTAGAAGGTGATTGTTTTCTACTCAGTTTTAATGACTGGCTAAGGGAGTGTCAAATTGACTTTGCCCCCTCCACGTTGAACGTGTCAAGTATACACTCAACATATTTCTCTTGTGATAACTAATGTTTTTCTTTCTTGTCACACCTGATGTCCATGCCAAGAGTCTATCTGGATAAACCCTAGTCTTTCGTATCAAAAGACTTAAATAATTTATTTTTCAACTTGGCAATCATCTGAGCATCTTTTCCAACAACCAACATATCATCAACATAAATTATAATTTGGGCCGAACTTTCCCTCCTCAGTTTCTCCCCTACACTCTAATGTGCTAGCTCCATTTGGTGAAGAATTTATAGTAAGTCATTTATTCGCATATGCAATTCTTGAACTAAAATGATCTTACCAATTAGGAATGGTAGGGGTGCGGTTATGGTGCGATTTAGGATCTGATTGGTTTGTTGTAACTAGTCAGGAAAACTTATGAACTGGAGTTCCTAAGACAATTTTTCATGATTGGTTTAGTGTAAGTGTTGGAACTTGAGTTCCATGATTTCTGGTGAGTTACAGAGTTACATACAAAATAGAGTTCCTGAGTTCCCTATTAAAAAGAGTAGAAAACAAGTTCTAGAACAATTAACAATATTTCATGTACAATTATATTTTAAATTTTTATTAATGACACATGTAAAAAAATTATGACTATAACTATTACCGTTGTGGGTACGATTTATTGCCAAATCATAACATAATATGACAAAATACTAACACTACAAGCGATACCATATAAAATACTACACTACAACTACCATTACCATTGTGGATTATAAAATAAAAATATATGAACACTATGAAAAAGTAACTAAACCGTAGATGAAGAATATACTAAAAATTAATGTTGTACATTCAAATAATAATGAATGAAAACTTATATTTACAAACACATAAAATTTAGATAGTATTAAAATACTTTAAAGTGAAATAAAAATATTGTGATGTTATTTGAAACATAATATTTTTATTAAAATTATAATTATATAATAGTAAAACACTTTTAAAGGAGAAACATACACATCATAACTACATGTTGAAATTATTATGGTTAAAAATATTATGATTATTCACAAATATCATTTTTCTTTATTTCTTTGTCGACTTTAATTATTATATATTACATAGTAAAAATAAATATATTTTTAATTGATTACCATATATACACTTAAAAGAAATCAATCACATAGAAGTGAGTGGAACTTATGTTCCAAAAATTGAACTAGAATTTCTAGGAAATATGTTTCACATAACTTATGACTTACACCAAACCAATCAGAGTTATAGTAAAATCATAACCACACCATGTAGAAAAATTAAACGCCATATCTGCACCATATCCACTACGGTTTTTTCATATGAAAAACTAAATTCACACTGTCAAAAAATCATGTTTAACCCACCTCACCACACTACATCATAAACAAATTTCTATTATATATAAAATTTATGAATTTTTACACAACAAGTGGAAATAACAACATATACAAACAACAAAGAGAACATGTATATTTATTAGTTATACAAAGAAGACAACCATATGTGTAGTAATTATAGAGTTCTTTTACTTTTCTATACATTAAATTCCATTTTAAAAATAGAGATTTAGCAATTTATCTAAGAACGATAACAAATAATGTGTTTAGGATAGTATTCTACATGTATTTATATATAATTAACATGAATTATCTGTGGTGGTTTTATCCATGAGTTTATCCCTAGAACCATAAATGCACCACAGAACAATAGTTTTAAAAACTAAAAATCATATCCTCACCATAACCATTTGGTGAGGTTATGCGATGTAAAATATACTGCAATTATCCACAAATATGATTTTTTCACAACACCATTGTCATTCCTAATGTCAATACTTCCTTTTGCAGACAAGTATGCAAATTGAACATATAAATTTAAGGTTGGACTTCCTCCAATTATATTAGTATATTTCCTTCACCTAATGATTACAATGGAAATGAAAACCTACTAAAGAAATAGGCAATGTTGTAGGCAGAAACTAACCCACTAGTTTCAGTACTGTAACTGGTTTCTGAAAGCGCGCTAGATGACTGGCAAATGGAAATAGATCACCTTTCCAAGCATAGATCCATCAGGACTGCTTGGACCTTCTTAGTTTGCAATTGAACCACTAATCCATTGATCCGTTGCTTTGTGATGGTCATCTTTTGGGGTAGATAGTAGAATGTTGCTGAAAGGACAGGGAAGACTGCACCGTATGATAACAGGTCTTATGAATTCATAGTTACCATCTACACTGGGGGAAGCTCTTGCAGACAAGACATTTCCTAAGTGAAAGTATCGTGCATGCTTCTGTTATTTCAGTTAGATGAAGCTACAATATATAACCAATTTAAACATAAATTAAACGCGCCCGAGCAAGTTTTCATTCCCCGCATATTCCATCCATTTGATACACCAACTGCCAATCAAAAAGGGAAGGAGGGGAAGGCTTTATAGGAAATGATTGTTGGCGACCTTTTGAGGCACACTACAAGGGAGCCACAGTCCCTTTACAACTGGACCACATTAAACAGTTGCAGGAAAGGCTAAGTGCACGGACAAGGACCGATGCATCAACTTGCAGTCCATGGTGAGATCTGAGGAGCCACTATAATAGTTTTCTGAGTTTGCTATCTGTGGAGGAGCAGTCGGACGAGTCTCAGTGTGACTAGGAGCTACAAAACCACCATCTAAGATAGAGTGCACATCTACATCAAAGAGGATTGTCACTGGACTTACTCCTGGACCAGGTATATCTTCATGGAACCATTCTTCCCATTGCATAGTTATTGACGTGATCTGCTGGTTAATGAGAAATATGTTAGTAATTTTTTATTTCCGCTACCTATATGTATGTTTTATTTCCCTACAATATACACTTGGATGTCATAGCTAGTGCATAATATGATAAGTATGATGTTACATAGGTTGAATAAGTCTTTATGAGGCATGTTGAAATACTTGTGATATAGGAATGATGTGAATGGGTCTGATGACCTGGTGATGGCTTGATGCCTATTGCAAAGTGATACCTCTAGTGCTATGATTAAGGGATTGATATCCGGTTGTGATGTGACCTTAGTGATAGCCTTGAGTGGTTGGGTAACAACAATGATGATAGTGTGAATGACACTACTATAGGTGTTATGTGGTGATTGTGTGACCAGTTCACATCTTATATGTTTTATATCTTTAAAAGGTTGTACAATGCCCTTATCTTTATAATTCTTATTATAGTTTTGTACATTATAACTTGATTGATGCTTGAAAATACTTAATTGTCATAACTAAACAAGTGAAATATAATCCCTATAGTTTTCCCTATGCCATAGATCCTTTCCAGTGTCAGCCTTAATTGGTAAAATGAGTTTTACTTAGAGCACATATTTTTTGAATATGTGGGGTGCAAGTCAATTATCTCCTTACATCCTTAATTATAGGTTGTGTGAGATGGCCATGCGTGAGCCAATCTCATTGTGATATGGATGTCTATGAATGAGCCACTCCTTTTTTTAGAATGGCCATGCGTGAGCCTATTCTTCTAGCACTTTTACATGTACCAAGGTGGGCTAGGTGTTGATATATGTGTATGGCCATGTGTGAGATGATCCTTCTGTTGACTATATGTCTCTGCTGTGTACTCATGTACTGACCATGAAGTTTTGATGAGGTCGTTGATTCTGGCTCTTCGATAGACCTTGGCACCGATTTTGACTTAGTAGTGGTCAGTTAGATTTGGGTGGTATGACTCAAATCCTTGGGGCATAATCAATTACTTAATCATTTGTGTCTTGCTTAGGTTCGAATACAAAAGAATTGGATGAGACCTTGCTTGCTTTTGTATAGTATAGTTGGTACATATATACATGTTCTTTATATTCCTTTTATGATGATAAGATGTTTCATTATCCAATTACAATTGCTTATACTATAAATGATTATTACCTGCTTATCATGGTTGTAGCTTTACCTTTTCTTTTTAATTACCTTATCTATGCTAATAATAGTGTTGGTGGAGAGTTATATCTCTCATTGGGATTTTTGGTCTCACTCTGTGGGTTTCCACATCTTTTATGTGTCCGTGCATGATGTGGTCGTGATCGTGCAACTGAGGAGGAGTAGCACCAAGATCAGTAGCGGATAAGGTTGAGCGTGCTACTTGTTGTTCTTTTAGTGTTAGAGTCCTAGAGTTGTCACTGTACACTCATGTCTTGAGGATAGTTCAATATGTTTTGTGGTTGTGCTATGAATATGATTTTTGGATTGTGTGCCCTTTTGTTGTATATCCTTGGCTGTTGTACATGTATATGCAAGTGAATTGATATCATGGATGATAAGGATGTCTATGGAACTTATTATAAATATGACATTTTATGAGATATATGATAAAGATGGTAGGTTATGGATCTTTATGTAACAAGTTTCTGATGTTGGTGCCTTGTGCAATCAATTTTAATTTTTAGTTTTTTTTAATAATCCTCTTGTTTAGTATTCTTTCCGCGTTAAGTTTTGAGTTATCCTGTGGCTTGTGGTGTGGGGCTTCATAGCTATAGAATGAGGTTACACACTCATAACCATCCTTAGATACCTCTTGGCCATTCCTTTCTCCTTCTCACTAACTCAGTTGAACTTGCACCTCATTTCTACCTTCCTCTACCTAAAAACCCTAGTTGTTTAGGGTTTTACCAACTTCCACCATCCATTCCCATGCTCTCTTGCCACCAAGACGGGAGAAATTCATGCCGTTTCTTCTAGTGGTAAAGAAGAAGGAATCTTCCACGAGATTCATGGCTACTTTCTCTTCCTCTACCTATTCTTTTGTTCTTTTTTGAACTACAAATAGCTAAGCCTTTTGTGGTGGGTTGTTTAGTATGTTTTTTTACTTTAATACCATGATGGGAAAAAATAACTTGCAAACTATATATATTCTTTTGTGATGATTGCCTTCTTCTTCTATCTTATTTTTCATGATTCTTCTTGTGGTTTGAGCTTTAAAGTATAAGTTTCTTATTGTTTTATGCTTGAAATCATCTAGGTTTAGGAGAAGATGGATTATGTGAGGCTATTTTGGGATTTTCTCATAGGTCCAACTAGTAAATCCCTATCTAGCACCCCATCTTCCCACACATATATCCCTTCTCTTACTCCTTGGTATGAGATCTAATTATCTAGTGTAGGAGTGTTTAGTGCAATTCCTAGGAGTTTTTGAAAAGCTAGATGGTGAGTGATGTGAGGTGAAACACCCTCACTTCCACTCCTCTTTCCTACCTTTATCTTCCAAATATGCTAAAGAATCCCACCCTTTGAAACCTAGGCTAGTCCAATCCTATTGGAATCTCACCTAAACCTTAGTTCAATTGAGCCTCGTAAGGCTGGACAGGGCGTGCAAGGATGTAATTCCCCTTCACACACCCTATACCATCCATGGGCGACTAATAGTTTAGGGAGACTCTGCTACATTTGGCTAGTTATTTGGTTTGTCAATCTAAAATGAATAGGTAGGTTCTGCATGTTATGCTCCCCCTCAACTAGAATCTTATTATTAACCCCCAAATGACCCACCTCTCCATAAATTGCATGAAAATCCTAACTGTACTTGCTAGTTTATGGTCTCTTAGTTACTTTCTCTATTTTCTTCGTAGCTAATTGATTTTTTCTTGATAGTCTTTCTCTATTTTCTTTGTAGCTAATTGATTCTTTCTTGATAGTTGAATCTTTCTAGGGTAGTTAGAACTCCTTTGAGCTTTCTAGTGTTTTTCCATGCTAGTTAGTGATAACCTAGTTTCTTTGTTAACGAGAATAAACATGTTTAGGGTTAAAATAGGGCTTTGATTGTTTTTCTTACTTCCTTGCTTTCTTTCTTAAAACCTTAGTTTAATCAAACCCACATCAACATGAAACCCTAAAAATCCTAATCTCCACATTAGGAACATAGCTTAGGCTAACTAAGCTCTAGTGCCCCCTCTCTCTATGGATGAACCTCTTACTTGTCACTAACTATACTATAGTATGATCTCGTGTGCTTGTAGGTGACATATTCTAGTCTATGTGGATGTAGGGGTGTAAACGGTGCGGGTATAGCCATACCCAAAACTATACCTAGTTATTTTAACGGGCATGGGTATGGTTCCAGACCCACATTGTTTAAAACTAGACCCACACTATACCCAGACTAGCATACCATGTACGTAAATAGTGCGGGTCCATGGGTATATAGTTCTGTATGAAGTGTCATGTTCTCAAGTATCAAATTTTAGACACATGTTAGGACCAAATGATTAAAATTATTCCCAAAAATGTAGGAATATTTGCAGATTGAGATTACTCACTCGGTTCAACATTTTTATTTCCATGTCTCATCATTTGTTAACCATTCATTAAAATAATCTAGTAATCGATATAAAAATCTGGAAAATGACACACATAATGCTATTTACAAGAAGCATCATGTAAGAACCCTTGGCCTATCTTAGTGCTTGATCTTGTTTTCTTTTCTTAATAAGATGCTTAAACATTAATCTAATAATGGGATGCACCTTAATAACATATGACATGCTTATGTTCTCAGTTTCGTCCAGTTTGGTTGATGTTTGAGCTAGTTATGCTACATGTACACTTATTTTGGACAAAGTTGCAATTTACCCATGTTGAGGGTTTATCTTGAAATTTGTCACATGTTGGATGTGTCTCTTGTGCCTTGGCATCATGAGAGAGAATGGTGTTTAGGGGAGTCTTGTTGGACCCAGGGTGACAAGGTGGCATCATGTGTTTTGAGCTAGGGTTTGCATGGTTTGCATGGATGCTTTAGTTGTTAGTGTCGACCATGTTGGTGTGACCTTTGTAGTGACCTATGTTTTTTTTCTCATTGGAGTGCTTCAGATGAAACACCTTTGTTTGGTTGGTTTTTAGCAACCTAGGAGCCTTGTTTTTGGTGTTTGGTGGTCACTAGGGTGCTTGTGTTGATGTGTGTGTGTCGACATGTTGTTTGGGTGACATAGTGTAGCGGTTGTTACTATGTTTCCCTTTAGTTTTGTTTCGATCTAAGGGTGTAGTGAGCCTAAGTGGTCCTTATACTACCTTGTTTTTATCACCCCTTTTTATGCATGCATGTTTAAAGTGCTTGCATGGCCGTGGTTTTGACAGACATCTGTCCTTAGGTGCTCTAGTATCTTGACACCTCATATCTTTCACCACTATCCTACCCTTGAGGGTATATACCCTTCCTTTCACATTCAATGATTCCCCTTTAGCACTCTTCTTTCTCTCTTCTTTCTTATGTTCGTCTTCAGCTTGGTGATGCAAGTGGAGGTGCTGATCTTGGAGAAGGTGGTCATTTCCCTCTTGAATGTGGTGATCTAGGGCTTGATCATCTTATTTATGGTGGTTCTTGATGATCCTTGATCTTGGTAAGTAGTTATCTCTCCTTGATCTCATTTTTCTTGAAAACTCTATCTATTTCTTCCTTCTATTGGTTGTAGACTATGGGTTACCATGATGTCTATCACAAGGATCTTCTCTCCATAGAGGTTGAGACTATGGTTTGACCATGGTCGTACCTCAGTGAGATGAAGCTCTCCTCTTTATTCTTTCTTTCTCAGCCTAGGTTTTTCACCCTCTCTCTTTTGAGCTTCCTTTGACCTTGGTGTGTTATTCTTCTCTTGAGGTAATCTTTATTGGGCGTGGAGTTGATCCAATATTGGTGCTCTCTCCTCTCTCTTGGAGCTTGTGGCTTTGGAGTTGATATTCACCTGAAGGTGGGTTATATAACTCTCCCCTATACTATTATTGCACTTTACATGACATGCATATTAATTCATCTCTAGATGTGATCATAATTTTCTAAATGATGTTATCTTCTTTATGGTTAAAGATTATGAAATATTATTACATAGATTTATCTTTCTCTTAACCCTAATTCATGTACTCAAAATCCATGTAGATGGTGGAGTTGATGATTCTTACATGCACCTTGATGTTGGTTTTATCACCATGAATATGTTTCATCCATCATATGTTAGATGGAGGTTTTGGTTCTTGTTTACATGTGTTGGACGTTGGTTTTCTATCTCTTAGCATACTTTCCTTGCTGATTTTGGTGATGATCATTTTTAGGGTTTGATACTCATCCTTTCATGTGGTTCTTACCTTGGTGACGCTTGAGTTTCTTGAGATTGAGCTCTGACTCAATCAGTATGTTTTGGGTTCCTATGACCATGTTGATGGAGTGCTAGGGTTCTGGTTGGGTCACCATAGTCCTAACCCTAAGCCACTATGGTTGCCTACATAAGTTTTTGTTTTGTCTCTACATATGATACTTGTGTTGTTCGCTACCCAAGATGGTTTGGTTGGGACGATGCCACCATCAGTTAATGTTGATATGGTCGCTATGTTGGTTGGATTGCAGAAAACCCTAACACTAATCAAGGTGGTCGTTGTGGTTGTTTTTATGGTTTGGTCACTACACGTTAATCAGTTAGGTTGGTCATTACACTTTGATCTTTGGAGGTCACTACACATGTTGAGTCAAGTGGTCTCTACACATGTTGAGTCATGTGGTCGCTACACATGTCAAGTCATGTGGTCGCTATATGGTTTGGTTGATACACATGTGCTGTTTGGAATGGTTGGTTGAACATGATAATATTGCCTAACCTAATGTGTTCCAAGAGTGTGGAGACTATTGTTCCTAGGGTTTGATGTTAAGTGTTATGATGGAAAATCTAATTTCCTATTTATGGAAACTTTAAGGAGGCAGGATCACCCTCTTACTAACAAAATTTAAAGAATAAAACATCTATTCCAAACACACTCAAAGGTATAATAGAATAGGTGTAAAAAATTTAAACTTCAATTAATGGTATTCAAAACAACCAAAGTATAGTAGCAGAATAAAAATAATGACTATATTCAATTTATCACAAGGTTTTTACAAAAGTACATCATAATATCCCGTAAGGGTTTACATGTATGATACAACATAAGGATCTAAGTAGAGGGTTATAAAAACCATAACAAATTTTGTCTCCAAGCTTTAACTCCTTAAGCTAGTCCAAAACTTCATGCCTTATCATCTAAGTCCTTCACCTGGGGTTGGAAGAATACCCCAGCAAGAAGAGAAAATAGATGACACCAACAAAGGTTGATATGTGCATACTAAATAGGAAATTGAGCAATTAAAGGACATCAAATATAAAAGGCTTCCCATAGAAAGGATAAGGACCACCCAAATGAGTATCAAGAGAAAATGAATTGAAATCATATGATAACAAAAGAATACTTGCCATTAATAAAACATAAAGATTGTGCCACACAAGCACATGTAAAGAATTAGGGCACACACCCCATATCATCAACCTGCATGCATGTGTACTAAAGGTGACCAAGTCTCATAAACTTGAAACTGGATAGAGAAAGGAATACTGCCAATCTCCCAAATATATAAAACATGGGCCAAGAATCACACATCTTGCCCTGGGTATGAGGTTCCTTTCCATCCCAAAAGAGCAGAAAATATCACATCTACTCGGTAGGAAATAACACATCTGCCATAAAAACCAATGAAATTACACTACTCTAATGCTACTGAATCACATAGCATGTTAAATGTAGAGGCAATTAGAAAGTATAGTCAGAATATATAAACTAGTCACCAAATAAGTGACCAACATATACATCCACCTCATAAGTGAGCAAAAGACATCACATGTCATATTTTCGAGTTCCATCATGAACAAAGCATAAGATAAGAGTTGAAAAGAATATCCATGATCACATGATCAATATCAAATAAGGCAGTTCACATGAACCATGATTTTTAAAAGAAAAGACATTGTGTATAGGCTAATGTCCATAGGACAGATAATGAATAAGCATAGGTGAAATTCTCAACAAAGAAGAATAGGGGATATATAACAGTCCAAGTCAATACTAGATCCAAGCCTAGGCCTCCAAAGAACCTCTATGGAAGGTGGATAGGTACAATAAGCAAGGTTCCCAAGCTTAGAGAGGCTGGTTTCTCCAACAAAGCTTCTATCTCGAGCAAGAAGCACCTTCTCCACTTTAGAGGTGAACAACCCTAACAAAAGAACCTGGAGATGAGGTGTTTATGGGTTCTAGGTGGGGTTTCACCATGGAAGGCCATGGTTCCAAATTAGAGGAAGGTGGAAGGAAGACTGACAACATGAAAATAGGGAAGGAAAGGAGGATACTTACTAGTTTTGGTCAAAATCACCAAGGAGGAGCTTAAGAAATCCTAAATAGATAAATTTGGAACCCTAGGAGCCTTCTTCACCAAGGTAGGCACTTCCTTTTACCTTGGGAAAACACCTTCATGGAAAAATAGAGTAGGAATGATACTCTAAGCTAGAGGAAATAAAGGAGAGCAAGAGTTTTTGAATTGGGAGTTGGGAAGGGGTATATATGGCTATATAAAGAAAGAGGTCAACTATGAGGTGTGTATGATACTTTCCATGTGTCATGTATAAGGGTGTCCATGGGCATGCAAGAATTTATGGTTAAGGAAGAAGTCAAGCACGAGGTTTCAAGTTACATTCCATATGTCCAATGCTAATGGTGCCTATGGACATGCAAACCTTTATGGATAAGGAAGAAGTCAAGCATCAGGCGTCCATGGAGCTTTCCATGTGTCCTTAGCCTAGGGATTTCATGGCCATGCAAAAGGACAGCTCATAGAGGCTTCTTGAATATCAAATGTCAGTTTATGGACACTTATATACCATCCCAACTGACCTACAATCAAAGAAATAACCTCATTGGTTGATAGCTTCTAAAGATGAGCTCATTTATAAAGAGGGTAATCCCTATAATGCCCTTGGAAAGTAACAGCTTCAAACTAAGGTGCAACTAGGTGCCCCATGGTTAAAAAACTCGATAATGGTAAGGGAATACATAAGGATTATAATGCATGAGACAATTTGCAAAGAAAACATCCCAATTGGGTAAATTACAGAAAAGTCCAAAATGTACCTAAAATTGCATAACTTGCACAAACAACATCCAAATTGGACCAAACTTCACCCACAAGTTATCTTTGATGTGTTGAATATGAATTTTCCATTATATCCATATTTTAAAATTATATAATCACATTATTCATTACTTATGCCTTTTACTCATTTTCTCTCTCCTAAACTTATCCTAATATTTCAAGGTTGTCCAAATTAGATGAAATTTGACATGTAGGCTAATTTTGATATGCAAATTTCGAATTTGAAGTTTTTTTTCCACTTTTGAGACTTCTTTTTATGAGATATATCATATGTCCCATTAATGGCCTATTATCTAAATTATTCATCCAATTAAGTTCCTTATCTTCATATTACCGCCAAAATGAGTTATGTGGCATATTTTATGTATCCATTAGAAACCTAAGATCAATGTTAGAAGATTAGGTTACATTATGGTGATATATACATGCACTAGAACATTGAGGTTATACTAAACATCTATTTAGGTCTAACCTTCAACCTTGTTTGGCTAAGTCCAAAATGTCAACTTCCAGGGTAGGGTCTGAGATCTAGTATGTTACAGAAACCCTAACCCTAATTTGAGCATATGATGTAATTGCTCATACTACTTGAAGTGATCAACATGTAATGATGTTTTTTCTCTCCTACTTGTGTAATCCTAATTTTGGAGGTTGAGTTCACATCATAGCTTGTGATTTCTATGGTATCTCTTATATAATATAGAGTGATGATTATGAGCCTTTATGAGGCATGTTGAGATAATGATGTTGTGCAAGAAATATGTGATTGGGTCTTGCAACTTAGTAGAGGTTATGCGCCTAGTTTGAGGGAATATCCTCCAATGATGTGATAGGGTATGGTTATCCCATGATGATGCAATAGTGATGATGTCCTTGTATGGAAGTGGTATCATGTGATGATGTGACAAGTTATACCTTATGCATTTTATATCTTTAGACATTGTTACCTACCCTTATCTTTGCATCATATGTTTTGTTTTACGTTGTAACTTGATTGATGAACTAAAAAAATCCCAATTGGCAATAATTAATCAAGTGAAACCCTAATAATGTAGGTTGCCCTGAGCCATAGATCATCTATAGCGTCAATACTTGCTGGATGGTGAAATGAGTAATTCTTGTGGGAAAATCAGAGCGCATATTGTTGAATATGTGGGGGTGCAAGTTGAGGATATATCCTTGCATCCACAACAACGGATTTGGAGGATAACTGTTGTCATACCCTGGCAGGAGAACAATTGAGACCATATCTCAGATGATATGTTTTCAAGGATGGTTGTGATAATACCCTGGTAGGAGAACCAGTGCAGTCGTATCTCACTAGTGACATGCCTATGTACCAAGGGCTACTAGGCTGATTTTCAGTTTGACTTTAAATGTTGTGGTATCATAGGAGTATGGCTCTCCTAGATCTTTTATGACACTAATTTCGACTTAGTAGTGGTCTTTTGGTGCATGAGTGGTATACCTCATCTCCACAAGGCTTAATAAAATATGTACTACACTTGTGTCGTACATTTCCTTAAGGTCAAAATATGATTCACATTGGATTACCCCTTGCCTTGTTTCTTATACTATTTAGTTGTTATCTTGTATATATGTTTTTCATATTCCTTCTGAAAATATATGATAATCTACTAATCAATTGTAGCTACTTAAACTTCTTGATCTGTGTTATCAGATTTACTTATATCATTTAGTTGAATCCACTCATCCTATTAATAATATTTCTTTTTTTCTCTATAACATATCTATGTTAACAATAGTTTTTGGTGTAGAGTTATATCTCTTGTTGGGACGTTGTTCTCACCCCATGGGCTTCCACATCTTTTAGGTGGTCATGCAGGATGAGGTAGATATCGTGCGGTTGAGGAAGAGCAATGAGGAGAGAAGTAGATGCTGAAGGTTGGATATGATACTAGCATTTTGTAGTAGAGTCCTATGTGTTGCCCCTATACTCTTAGGTCCTTGGGGAGGTTTTGTAGATGTTTTATATCGATATGATGTTTTGGTAGTATGCCATGGTTGTACATGTATGGGTTGTATATATATGGACAATTTATCTTTTGTGATAGGTTGTGGCAAGTTGGCCAGTGAACGATGATGTATATACCTTGGTGGTTTAGTATGTGATACAAGTGGAACAGTTTATGGACCTTAATGTAATAAGTTTCTTCTTGAGATATATAAAAGTGATCGGTTTTAATTTATCATGTTTTCTAGTAATCTGGATATTTAGTTTTAATTGTGTGTTTTATTTGAGTAATCTCGTCTTGGGTGTGATCGGTGGGTCACAGTTATGTTGGTATTAGAGCTCTAGGTTTGCTAAATCTATAGGAACATAGGACTAGGGTTTGTGTCTATTCTTGTGTATCCAACATATCTGATCGCAACTTATGCTTATCCAGAAGAAGAAGGAAAAGATATGTCTGGAGAACACAAAGAATATGCTGAGAGAAGTGTTGCTACAACAAGATGTGGTGCGAGGAGGTAGGACAAAGTAAATGGAGTGCCTAAGGTGCCTCAAGAGGTAGGAAAGAGTAGATGGAGTGCCTAAGGTGCCTCAATTTGATGCAGCAATTGTGGCCAATCCTGCTTTCTAGTCCATGTTTGGATAGTTCATGGCCAAAATGACACATATGGTGGATACAATGCCCGTACCCCAAGTAAGAGCAACCCTCCTCAATGCGGAATCTCAGGGTTCTAGGAACTCCTTTGAGAGGTTAAGGTGTGTGGGGGAGATAGAATATGATGGTATGACAAACCCATAAGATGCAGATATGTGGATGACAGAGTTGGAGAAGGCCTTCAAGATCCTCAACATTTCATAAGAGGATAAGGTGAAGCACGCAGTGTACCTGTTAAAGGGCAATGCTGGCCATTGGTGGGCCATTGAGGAGGAGAAGAGGCATGGAGTGGTGACCAGTTGGGAGGAGTTATGATGGAAGTTTGTGAGCCAATACTTCCCAAAGACCTATCTAGATGAGTATATTTCTTAGTTTGAGAAGATACAACAGGGATCTATGACGATCAATGAATATGAGGCCAAGTTCATGGAACTTCTGAGGTTTTTCCCACATATGGCTTCTACAAATAAGGATAGGATCAGACAATTTGAGAAAGGTTTGAGATCAGAGTTGATGATGACGGTGTAAGTTTAGAGAATAGGGAGTAGTTTTCCACATTTGTAGAGTTTGTGAGGAGGATAGAATGATCAACTATGGAGAAGCGTGAGGTGAACACCAAGAAGAGGCCATCATAATAATAGGGATAATATTCTGGAGCCTTCAAGAAGCTGAGGTTTTCTACACTTCAGTTGTACTAGAGAGCTGTTGAGGCAAGGTTGTAAGGCTTTTCTAGCACATGTGGTGGATACTAAGGTGATAATTCCTAGTATTCATGAGGTGCCCATTGCTTGTGAGTTTGAGGATGTGTTACATGATGAGTTTTCCAACATTCCCCCTCTGAGAGAGATTGATTTTGAGATCACTTTGACTCCTGGAACATAGCTGATAGCACAAACACCATATAGGATGGCACCAGCTGAATGCAAGAGCTAATGAAGCAGTTGCAGGAGCTATTAGAGAAGGGTTTTATCAGATTGATCACTTCCCCTTGGGGTTCTCCCATGTGGTTTGTGAAGAAGAAAGATGGTTCCATAGGTTATGCATCGATTACCAATGGATGAACAAGGTGACCATCAAGAATAGCTATCGTCTGCCACAGATAGATGATCTATTTGATCTGTTGATGGGTGTTGTAGTCTTTTTCAAAGATAGATCTGAGGTTAGGATATCATCAGTTGCAGATCAAGGCAGATGACATACCAAAGTCAGCCTTCAAGATTTGGTATGGTCACTATGAGTTTGTGGTTATGTCATTTGGGATAACTAACCCACCGATAGCATTCGTAGATCTGATGAACAGGGTGTTCAGGCCTTATCTTGACCAGTTCTTGGTGGTGTTCATTGATGACATCTTGATCTACTCCAAAGACAACCAACATCATGAGTAGTATCTACGACATGTGTTGACCTTGTTGAGACATCACAAGTTGTACACTAAGTTTAACAAGTGTGAGTTTTTGCTAAAAGAGGTGTCTTTCCTTGGATACATGATTTCTGCTAAAGGAGTTTGTGTGGATCCCAATAAGGTTCAACCTGTGTTAGAATGGGAGTAGCTGGAGACACCGATCGAAGTTTACAGTTTCCTGGCTTGGTAAGCTATTACTGGAGGTTTATCAAGAACTTAAACACCATGGTGTTACCCCAAATGAAGCTGAGGAGGAAAGGTGTGTCATTTGTCTAGGATGAAAAGTGTTAGTGTTCTTTCTAGATTATGAAGGAGAAGAAGAACCGTTCACCAATGTTAGTGTTTCCTGAGTAAGGAAAGGATTGTATTGTCTTCTGTGATGCGTCGAAGAATGGTTTGGGTTGTGGGCTGATGCAGGATAAGAATGTGATTTCTTTTTCTTTGTGAAAACTTAAGAAACATGAGGAGAACTACCCAACGCATGATCTATATCTTTCTATTGTGGTATATGCCTTGATGATATGGAGACACTACATTTATGGTAAGAAGTGTCATATCTTCACTGACAACAAGAATCAATAATACATCTTCTTGAAGAAGGAGTTGATTATGTGGCAATGATGTTGGATGGATTTAATCAAATATAATGACTGCACCATAGACTACCATCCAGGGAAGGAGAATGTGGTGGTAGATGCTTTGAGCAGGAAGTCTTCTTCTTCTTCATTATCTGATGATAAGACACAACTATGTTCCTTGGTATGTCATACAAGGGACATGTTGGTGCCTCTTTGCTGGATGAATGTGAAGTTAGAGGTATCCTTATTGACATGATTGTTGGCCCAGTTACAGGTGAAGCCTACTATGAGGCAACAAATCAAAGATGCACAATGTGATGATACTGTGATACAATAGATCCGATTAGAGTTTGGCAGTGAGAAGCATGATGGCTTCCATGAGTCATAGAATGGGACAATGTGTTACCACGATAGAGCAGTGGTTCTTGATGTCAATAATATGAGGAAGTTGGTTCTAGAAAAATCTCACTCTTTAATGTATGCAATTCATCCAGGCAGTAGCTAGATGTACTATAATCTGAAACATCTATATTGGTAGCCTGGTTTGAAGGGTGACATAGAGGAGTTTGTCGCTAAGTATCCTATGTGTCAGCAAGTTAAGGAAGAGCATTAGAAATCTATAAGGACTTTGCAATCATTACCTATATCATAGTGGAAATGAGATCATATCACGATGGACTTCATGGTTGGACTACCTAGGACAGACAAAGGTCATGATTCCATCTGGGTGATTGTTACGACCCCACCTCCTGATAACCCCCAATTAAGGGAGACCAAGAGGCTGAAGCCGCACCCATTAATCCCGGATCAAAGGTTCGACATATAACCATAAACAATTATTAAATTCTAACAAACTATACTAAAAATGGTAATAAAATTGTTCTTTGCATACATTTGAAGAGATTGGAACAAACTAAACTTCTAACCTCAGCTGAACTATTCTAACTAGTTCCTCCTTATTCTTTAATTCTCAGCTTCTGCTTTCCCTACAATACTAGGTCAGTCCGAAGTTCAACTGTTTGAATCGAAACGAACAGATGACACAACGTTCCCAACCACGTCATGAGAAAAGAGTTCTAGTAAAGAAGAAATCCCGTAGAGTATGTGAACTAAGACATTCAAGCGTTTATCAGATATCAGACTTTCAAGTAGAATGGAATTCACAAGGTGTCATTTTACTGTTTGTTCTTTTCATTGTACCTAAAACACCGACAAACAAAACGTCGGTCAGCCGAAGCTGGTATGTGGAGGAAACATATAATGTTCAACTATGTTAACAATATAATCATGCAATTAATCATTTAACAATCAAGATTACATTTTAAGCCATACAACTCAATCCATACATATTCTCGAACTCTGGGCTATCCCTGCAGTGGACATGGATATCACCTCTCTTTTAGGTAATAGAGTCGCATGGCACTATCCGAAGATAGCCCAATATCTAACTCATTGTGACTTGATGGTCCTACCTCAATGGTAGCCATGTACTAAGTCAACCATATACCTGATGGACCTACCCAATAGGTAGCCATGTACTAGGTCATCCTTAGACCTGATGGACCTACCCAATAGGTAGCCATGTACTAGGTCATCCTTAGACCTGATGGACCTCCCCAATAGGTAGCCATGTACTAGGCCTTTCTCTAACCTGATATATGATTATTTTTTCAAACATATTTCATATGAGAAATTATATTTCTCACCACTTGAACCCAAAAATTGGGGTTGTAACATCCTTCCCCTCTTATAGGAATTTTGTTCTCAAAATTCAAACAAGCAAACAAACAATTCAGGATAAGACTTTTCCATGTCCATCATTGGCCCCTATGTGGCTTTGCCGTACCCATGGCATTTTCAAAGAACCTTTATTATCACATATTCTTTTCTCTGAGTCCTTTCATCCTGGCGTCTGTAAACTACATAGGTGACTTAGGCAATTTCATCCTCCCTTGGGGCTCACTAGGTTCATTTCTCAGCACATGGTCGGGGTACCTCACATAGTATTCTAAATTGGACACATGGAAAAACATTCGAGGGGTTAGGTCAATCTTAACCTTCTCCACCCATCCATTTCTAATGGACCCATGTATCGGGGACTTAGCTCTCTTAGTTATAATTTAGAGGTGTCGGATTTTCATGTCACATTTTCTCCCACAATCACTTGTATGTCAGTCTACTTTGCATCTTCTCACGACTCTCATCGTCTCTAGGCTCCTTTCAGCCCTTGCACAATCAAAGTGACTTCATCTACACGCATTGGGGTCCCTTATCTAACCATCATGTGGTCCTTTTCTAACCATCATGTGATCCTTTTCACCAATCATCACCTTACTGAAGTGGTGACCGACACAACCTCCCTTAAAGAGCTTCTTATAAAACCCGATACTGGCTATGGTGGTCATTGTCACCTCTTTCATAGGACAAGAACTGTCTCTAGATATCACCCTGAACGAGCACACATGCCCTCATCAGACCCTTTAGTCTGGATCATACTAACCATAGTTAGGGGTGATAAACTATACTAACATGGAGTTCTTCATGTACCTACTTCCACTTTATGGAAGTGAACCTTTAGGTCAAACTCAAGAACCTTTGAACTCGCTTCATGATGTAGTTGAACAATCCCTCTCATGGGTAGTTCAACTAGATTTGTCCCTTCACATAACTCTTTCTTTCTCATGTCATCTAGGTAAGGCGAACTAACATAACCCATATTGTATCTCGACCTTCCTTGATTTAGGGGAGACGTACAACATCCATAGTGATGAACTCCCTTTCTCCTTTGGGGATTCTTTATCCTTTATATCCATGCACGGGGTTACCGGTGCTCATCCTTCACCTCTTATCATGCATGGCAACATACCACGTGCAACCTCATCTTAGGCATCTAAAGTACTACTGTCACTCATTATCTTGATAGTACCACGGTGTGTGGTGACCATGATCTCCTGTATGTCTTCAAGATCAATACCTCAAAAACCCTTTTATCGGGGTTTCATCACTTTCTTTTCCAAAGAAGTGCACTTGCGGTTCTACCACCATCCTTTCATCGTATCAAGGACTAGACTGGCTAACCAAACAACCATTAATTTCTCAACGCACCTTGTTACATCTGAGTGTTAGCCAAACACATCTTCTTTTCCAAACTTAGGGTTAGTCTAACAACCTCTTCTATCCAAACTAGGCAGGCATATCTCAACCAGGGTATCCATTCCTACTTCACCTTCTTGTGTATTAGGTAACATTACACTTCCATGCATTTCACTTATCATGTCACCTCAAACTATATGTTTACCTTCATAAGAACACTCTCTGATTCCATCATCATGGTGATCAAACTCAACCTGGTATAACTTGTAAGTTCCACATAGCTCATGATAAAAACATCCTCATAAGGGGACTACCTCATTCCTCTTAGTGTTTACCAACCATCCATGTATCATTCACTTTACCAGGGTAGGATATCTTCTCTATCCCCATTCCTTGTGGCAACGTTCCAACCTACATCATCTCTTATCCTTGGTGTATGACATGCATAATGTCCTATCTCTCACCCCCATAACAAAAGGAAATAAGCATTTGGCTGCAGTCCAAATATAGAGTTCTTCCTGTTCCAAGAGTAGAGATGGTACATCCCACCTTGCCATTACACCTTTAAATCTAAGTTGCAACGTGCCACATAGGTCTCTTCATCATAAAAAACAAGATATCAAACTAGTCTTGAACCTACTGAGGTTTATATCCTTGGTCATCTCCTCTAGGTCTATAGGGTACCGACTCTTTTGGGGTCATCCCTCTTCCCTCATGCATCAAGAGAGTGCCCTACTCATCTGCCCTTTGGGTCCCATGAGTTCATGAAGGTGATTAATCTCCTAACCCATGGCCCTCAGACAATGATAGTTGTTACCTCCCGACCCTATGGTCATGTGCAACTGGGGAAATAGGCAACTCCTACTTTCATTGGTCTTATCCCTACCTGACCCTAGGATAGACTTAGGATTCTCCATTACAGATCATGTTCACTTAGAACCTTACCCGAGTCTTCATCATCTCTCTTTCTGCATTCATGGGCTGACTCTCATCCGTTCATAGGCATCATGGCAACCTGCCTACCTTGGTCAAGCCCCATACTGGTTACCTCCATGGTAACACATTCACATGCAATTAGAGATGGATATCTATGGGTCTACAGGTTCACTCTCATACCATGTACTTTTCACTTAACTTTGCAAGATCCTGTGAGACCTCTTCAGGTCACCAACAAAACTGATATACACCCTACCAAAGGGGTCCCTCTCCCAGGATGGGAGGAAAACTATCTCTTGACAACAAGGTCACAAAAGCTCTTCGGTCTAGGGTTTACATCCACATGAGCCTACTTAACCCTAGAAAGATATTATGGCACAAACATATCACCTACTGAACCATGTTAGGTCATAATTGTCCTCTTTACTCAATGCTGGATCAAGATCATACTTTCCTTTATCATCAACCTAGCTGTGAGGGGTTCATCAAGCATACCTTAACTTAAGGGAATCCCTTTTCCCCTATACTTGAGGAGTACCATGTTCGAACTATATCAACTTAATTCTCGTCGTGAGCATTAAGTATACCACTTCCCCTCTTAGGCCTAGGAACCCTAGGTTCACTTTTAGGTGTCCAACAACATGCTCTATCTCTTAACCATGTACCAAGCATGCAAAAGGCATGACATGCACTCCTTGTCATCCTTCCACTCGAGCAAAACTTAGAGTTGGGTCCTCCTTAAGGACAACTACCAAGGTACAAGGTCTCATAACCTGCTATAAAACCTTTCTAAGCCTAAGGAACTCTTCTTCCTACCTCAGAGGGTAAACATCTCTACCATAGGCACGTAGGCACCAGATGCTTCATCTTCATTCTCTAGGGTTGGTCCCTCTAAAGGCAACCATGTTATCATCAACTTTCAGGGATCGATCATGAGGCAACCATTATCATCCATTGTTTAGGGTTTTAGGCTTCCAACCTTCTTGCTGGGTTTCCTACTCTCTCTAGAGCTAACCCTACATCCAACCTCACCATTAGAGGTCCTATCTTTGTGAAGGGTCATCCTCAAAAGCATGCCCCTAGCTAGATGAAGCTTATGGTCAATGTATGTTTGTTCAAGGTTATCCATAACCCCTTATACTTATTACATAAGCTATCCATAAAACTCCCTCGGTCAGGGTTTAAACCTATTGCTCGCACCACTGATGCCTACTGGGTATGCCATGCACATAACAGCTTGTGGGGTTTCCATAGGTTCTTCTCTATCCTTATTAAGGAAGGAGCTATCCTTCGTCCTGACCTACACGACCCCCTTTACAAGGTTGGGTGGCCAAAGGTACTCGGTCATCCAACCTATGATGGCTCATATGGCATCCCAGGCATGTCCATTCAAACACCTGGTCTAACTCGTCTCTCTCTAACCTTCACTTAGGGTTAGGGTTAGCATCATCCTCAGAGGATGTTATAGGTCTCTACTTGTAATGGAGATCTCTATCTCCAAGACTAACTTATCCTCCTGACAAGAAGGTCTAGCCTCAGGTCTCTTCTGAGGACATGACATCTTACGTCATACGTCCTAAGCATGTATCTATTAAGCTTATGCCCATGACATCTTATTTACATGCCTTTCATTAATTTAGTGGAGGATTCCTTAAACCTTATTAACCTTACCCATACCTCAAGAGGATGAGGAGAAGAAAGAAAACCCTAATCCTTTAGGTCCTTATCAGAATTTTGTGATGAGAAGGGATGAATAAGATGAGAAGTCCTAAAGGTATCTTATTTCGATTCATACCCTAAGACTTTGGCCAGGAGGTCACACAGGTCCGGGAGTCCTCTTAATCCGACTAGCGGTGCGGAGGAAAATATTGCCAGCCCCCGGTCGCGATCCTTTTCTAGACACCTCCGTCTTTCAGATAATCCTCTAATAACTCCCTTGGGTTCTATGGAGTTTTGTAAAATTTAATAATTATTAATGGTTAATTGAGGAACCCAAGCTCTGATACCAAATGTTACGACCCCACCTCCCGATGACCCCCAATTAAGGGAGACCAAGAGGTTGAAGCCGCACCCATTAATCCTGGATCAAAGGTTCGACATATAACCATAAACAATTATTAAATTCTAACAAACTATACTGAAAATGGTAATAAAATTTTTCTTTGCATACCTTTGAAGAGATTGGAACAAACTAAACTTCTAACCTCAGCTGAACTATTCTAACTAGTTCCTCCTTGTTCATTAATTCTTGAATTCACAAGGTGTCATTTTACTGTTTGTTCTTTTCATTGTACCTAAAACGCCGACAAACAAAATGTCGGTCAGCCGAAGCTAGTATGTGGAGGAAACAGATAATGTTCAACTATGTTAACAATATAATCATGCAATTAATCATTTAACAATCAAGATTACATTTTAAGCCATACAACTCAATCCATACATATTCTCGAACTCTGGGCTGTCCCTGCAGTGGACATGGATATCACCTCTCTTTTAGGTAATAGAGTCGCATGGCACTATCCGAAGATAGCCCAATATCTAACTCATTGTGACTTGATGGTCCTACCTCAATGGTAGCCATGTACTAAGTCAACCATAGACCTGATGGACCTACCCAATAGGTAGCCATGTACTAGGTCATCCTTAGACCTGATGGACCTACCCAATAGGTAGCCATGTACTAGGTCATCCTTAGACCTGATGGACCTACCCAATCGGTAGCCATGTACTAGGCCTTTCTCTAACCTGATATATGATTATTTGTTCAAACATCTTTCATATGAGAAATTATATTTCTCACCACTTGAACCCAAAAATTGGGGTTGTAACAGTGATAGTGTACAGGTTGACGAAGCCATCACACTCCCTTCATTTGAAGACAACATATACAACAGAGAAGCTTGCAAAAGTGTATCTTGGTGAGATAGTAAGTCTGCACGATATTCCTATGATGATAGTGTCTGACAGAGGCCCTTAGTTTACCGATGGCTTTCTAGAAGGTCTGCATAAAACCATGGGTATGCAGTTAAGGTTCAGTACAACATTCACCCACAAACGGATGGATAGTCTGAGAGGACTATATAGATGTTGTAGGATTTGTTGAGAGATTATGTTCAATAGTTTTTGGGAAGTTGGGATGTACACCTCAATTTGATAGAGTTTGCTTACAATAACAACTATCATAGTAGTATTGACATGGCACCTTGTGAGGCCTTGTATGGGATACATTGTAGGTCTCCATTGTGTTGGTTTAAGACTGGTGAATATCATCTTTTTAGATCCTGATCTTGTACAACAAACAACAGAGAAGATTAAAATGATTCAACAGTAGTTGAAGACAGCCCAACATAGACAGAATTCTTATGCTGATAATCATCAAAGGTCATTGGAGTTCCACATGGGAGACAACGTGTACCTCAATGTCTCACCTTGGAAAGGTTTGTTGAGGTGTGAGAAGAAGGGTAAGTTGTCTCCCAGGTATATGGGGCCTTACTATGTGGTGGCACATGTTGGGAAGGTGGCTTATAAGTTGGAGTTTCCACCTGAGTTGCACAAGTTGTATCCAGTTTTTCATGTTTCTATGTTGAGGAAGTTTCATCCTGACACAGAGTTGGTGATGCAACACGTGGTGATATAGCTGGAAGAGGACGTGTCGTATGTGGAGGGTCCTATTTTGATCTTGTATAGAAGGGTGAAGAAGTTGAAGAAGAAAGATATCATGTTGGTTAGGGTTTTTTGTAATCACCATGGTGTTGAGCAAGCCACATGGGAGCTTGAGTATGAGATGCATAGGAGGTATCTATCTCTTTTTGCGTAGGATTTTGGGGGTGAAATCCTTGTTAGGGATTTATAGTTGTAAGACCCATGACCTATCTTAGTTCTTGATCTTTCTTGCTTTGCTTAATAAGATTCTTAAACCTTAATCTAATCATGGGATGCACCTTAATAACATGTGACATGCTTATGCTCTTAGTTTGGTCCAATTTGGTTGATGTTTGAGCTAGTTATGCTATATGTATGCTTGTTTTGGACGAAGTTGCAATTTAACCATGTTGAGGGTTTATCTTGCAATTTGTCACATGTAGCATGTGCCTCTGGTGCCTTGGCATCATTAGATAGAGAATGATTCTTAAGGTCACCTTGTTGGAACCTAGGTGATGAGGTGGCATCATGTGTGTTGAGCTAGAGTCTGCATGGTTTGCATGGATCCTTGAGTTGATAGTGTCGACCATGTTGGTGTGACCTTTTTTGTGACCTATGTGTTTTGTCTCTTTGAAGTGCTTCGACCGAAACACCTTGCTCTGGTTGGTTTGTAGCGACCTACGAGCCTTGTATTTGGTTTTTGGTTGCTAGGGTGTATATGTTGATGTGTGTATGTCGACATGTTGTTTGGGTGACATAGTGTAACAGTCGCTACTATGTTTCCCCTGGGTTTCGTTTTGACCTAAGGGTGTGGTGGACCTAAGTGGTTGCTACACTACCTTATTTTTAGCACCCCTTTTGATGCATTCATGTTTAGAGTACTTGCATGGTTTTGAGGGACATGTGTCCTTAGGTCATCTAGTATCTTGACACCTCATATCTTTCACCTTTCTCCTACCCTTCAGTATATATACCCTTCCTTTCACATGAAAGTATCCCCTTTAACTATCTTCTTTCTCTCTTTTTGCCTACGTTCGGCCTTGAAATTTGTGGTGCAAGTGGAGTTGTTGGTCTTGGATAAGGTGGTCCTTTCCCCTCTTGCTTGTGGTGATCTAGGGCTTGATCATCTTTCTTGTGGTGGTTCTTGGTTATCCTTGATCTTAGTAAGTAGTTTTCTCTCCTTGATCTCATTTTTCTTGAAATCCCTATCTCTTTCTTCCTTCTCTTGGTCTTAGACTATGGGTTACCATGGTGGCTATCTCGAGGAACTGCTCTCCATAGAGGTCAAGACTATGGCTTGACCATGGTAGTACCTGAGGGAGATGAAACTCTCCTCTTTCTTTTTTCTTTCACAGCCTAGGGTTTTCACCCTCTCTCTTTTGATCTTCCTTTGACCTTGGTGTGTTCTTCTTCTCTTGAGGTGATCTTGCTCGGGCATGGAGTTGATCCAAGCTTGGTGCTTTCTCCTCTCTCTGGTATCGCATGACTTTGCTGTTAATCTTCACCTCAAGGCGGATTATATAACTCCCTCCAATACTATTGTTGCACTTTACCTTACAAGCATGTTAATTCATCTTTAAGATGTGATCATAATTTGCTAGATGATACTATCTTATTTTTAGGTTTAAGATTATGAATTATTCTTGCATGGATTGCTCTTTCTCTTAACCCTAATTCATGTACCCAAAATCTAAGTAGATAGTGGAGTTGATGATTCTTACATGCACCTTGATGTTAGTTTTATCACCATGTTTTTGTTTCGTCCATCATATGTTGGGTGGAGGTTTTCTCTCTCTTAGCATGGTTTCCTTGCTGATTTTGGTGATGATCATTTGTAGGGTTTGATGCTTATCCTTTCGAGTGGTTCTTACCTTGGTGATGCTTGAGTTTCTTGAGGTTGAACTTTGATTCGGTCGGCATGTTTTGGGTTGCTATGACCATGTTGACGGTGTGCTAGGGTTTTGGTTTAGCCACCATATCCTAACCCTAACCCACTATGGTCGCTACATAAGTTGTTGTTTGGTCACTACATATGAGCCTGGTGTTGGTCACTACCCAAGATGGTCTGGTTGGGTTGAAACCACCTTGGGTTGATGTGGATATGGTCTCTATGTTGGTTGCATTATAGCAAAGCGTAACCCTAATCAGGGTGGTTGCTATGGTTGTTTGTATTGTTTGGTTACTACACCTGGACCAGTTTGGTTGGTCCCTACACCTGGATCAATTTGGTTGGTCGCTACACTTTGATCTTTGGAGGTCGCTACAGATGTTGAGTCATGTGATCTCTTCACATGTTGAGTCGTATGGTTGCTATGTGGTTTGGTCAATACACGTGCTGTTTGGAATGGTTTGTTCAACATGATAATAATTCCTAACCTAATGTGTTCCAAGAATGTGGGAAGTGATGTACCTAGGGTTTGATGTTAAGTGTTGTGATGGAAAACCTAATTGTCTATCTATGGAAATGCTAACCCTAATTTGGTCATATGATGTAATTTCTCATTCGGCTTGAAAAGATCAACACTTCATGATGTTTTCTATCTCCTACTTGTGTAACCGTAAAGTTGCAAGTTGAGTACACATCATATCTTGTGACTTCTATGGTATCTCTTATATGATATAGGGTGATGATTATGAGCCTTTATGAGGCATGTTGAGATAATGATGTTTTGCAAGAATAATGTGATTGAGTCTTGCGACCAAATGAGGCATTGTGCCTAGTTTGAGGTGATATCCTCCTATGATGTGATACAAGATGGTTATCCCAGGATGACGTGATAATGATGATGACCTTGTATGGCAGTGATTTGATGTGATGATGTGACAAGTTATACCTCATATGTTTTGTATCTTTTGACGTTGCAACCGACCCTTATATTTGTAGCATTTGTTTTTGGTTTGAACGTTGTAACTTGATTGATGCAGTAAAAAACACCTAATTGGAAATAATTAATCAAGTGACACCCTAATCATGTAGGTTTCCCTGACTCGTATATCCGTCTTCAACATTATTACTTGTTGGATGGTGAAATGAGTAATTCCTACTCAGAGTGCATATTTTTGAATATGAAGGGTGCAAGTTGTTGATATATCCTTGCATCCACAATCACATATTTGGAGGATGAATGTGGTCATACCCCAATAGGAGAACGGTTGAGGCCATATCTTAGATGATATGATTTTAGGGATGGTTTTGATCATACCCTAGTAGGAGAATGGCTGCGGGCGTATTTCACTAGTGTCGTGCCTTTATACCAAGGTGACTAGGCTGATTTGTAGTTTGACTTTATATGTCACTGCGGAAAACTTAGTCTGACCAAGGGTGTGGGAGATCATAAGAGTCTGGCTCTCCTAGATCATGTATGGCACTGATTTTAACTTAGAAGTGGTCATGAGTGGTATACCTCATCTCCATAGGGCATAATAAAAGATGTAATACAACCATGTAGTATATTTGCTTAAGGTCATAATAAGATTCATATTGGATGACCCCTTACCTTGTTTCTTATACTGTTCAGTTGTATTCTTGTATACATGTTCTTCATATTCCTTCTAAAAATATATGATAATATGCAGAACTGTTGTAGCTACTTAAACTGCTTAATATGTGCTATCAATTTTACTTATATCATTTAGCTGGATCTTCTCATCCTACAAATTATATTTGTTTTCTACTTTATAGCCTATCTATGTTTTCAATAGTTGTTGGTAGAGAGTTATATCTCTCTCTAGGATGTTATTTTCACCCTATCAGTTTCCACATCTTTTAGGAAGAGATCGTGTGGTTGAGGAATAGCAGTGAGGAGAGCATTATTTGTTTAAGGTTGGATATGATGCTACTATTTCATCGTAGAGTCCTATGTGTCATCCCTGAACTTTTAGGTCCTTGGGGAGGTTTTGTAGATGTTGTATATCGATACAAGATTTTTTCAATATGCCATGGTTTTACATGTATGGCTTGTATATATATGAAGATGTTTTCTTTTATGACAGGTTGTGGCCAGTTGGCTAGTGAACGATGATGTATATACCTTTGTAGTATGGTATGTGATACAGGTGACATAATTTGTGGACCTTCATTCATATGTTTCCGCTTGAGATATATATAAGTGATCAGTTTCTTGTTTTTTGGCAATCTAGATTTTTAGTGTTAATTTCATGCTTTGTTTATAAGTTAATCTTGTTTTGGGTGTGATCTTTGTGTTACAAATTATTTATAGAAAATGGAGATATAAATATGAATAAGAAAGTGAGAAAGACATTTAGTGGAAACCTACAAATGAAGAGATGATGAATTGGAATCATGGATCAAACATGAATCAATGTGGAAATGTGGAAAGAACCCAATAAATCAAATGGAGATTACAACTAATCCAACAAGCATGGGAAAGAAAAGGATGAAGAGGGACCAAACATGAAGATTGGTTTGATGAACAAAAGGGCTAGACAAAACAAGATCCGGCCTGGTGCTCACCTGGCTTCTCCAAGTAAAACCCTTCGCATCACAATACCTATGGTATCGGCTTGACCTTTCATAAGCAGGGACAGAATGAAACGTCCATAATAAAGACGCTTACTATCTACTCTTGATTCAACACACTTCCACTGTAGTTTTCGAGTGGATTCTGCTACTTCCTCACAAATCATACTAATATATTATGATATGATTGATAAATCATTTATTTCTTTTGAAATCCATTTAATTCTTATTTTTATACATGCCTTTTTTAGGGGGTCTACATCCATTATGTGGCATAGGGGTTACATCACATACATAACATAAAACTAGACCACTTCTATGAATGGCTCATAGTGGATTTAAGAGTCGCAACTATGGTGGAAGGGGAAATCCTGGATTCATAGGATGATAGGAACTATTCTTCTCCACGAGTATGGATGGTGCCATTCATTGAATGATCTGGTCACATTGTCTGGAGTTGGGCATTTCTAGTCAGAGCACTGCTTCGAATTTGATCTAGATGGGTGTTGTTGTGTCTGTATCAAGCTGCAATAGTTCTTGTGGTCATGCTACCCTGGTGCTTGTCTTTGGTCATGTTGTCATAGTGCTTGGGTTTGGCTACCAGAGTTGTCATCCATGCAAGCGGTCCGGTCATGGCTAGAGAATAAAGTGAGGGTTTGGCCTAATGATGAGCTTGGAGCTCGTGGAATTGGGGTTCTACTAAACTAGTATTTATGGGCTTGGTGAAATTGAAATGAGTTAGATTAGAATTCCTAACCATTAGATCATGAGAGGGATTATTGTGACCGTGAGATTTTCACAAAGTATATATGCATGCAAGTTGATGTTTTTTAATAGGGATATGCATGACTAGAGGCATGGGTCTAAGTATACCCTATAGTAGACCTTCTTACATATGGGTCTATGGGTATGCAGGTTAGCGGGTACAAAAAATTAGACCCATAATGGGTATTTTAAGGGTCAGAATTTACGGGCATGTGGGTATAACCGGACCCATTTACAACCCTATGTGTATGTGTTAATACAAGTCCCATTTATAAATATCAAAAGATCCCAATTGTGTTTTAAGTCTAGGGTCACATCGATTCATGATTGAATTGATTAATGTGTTGTCGTAGCTCCTAGAATCACACCAAGATTTCTGGCGTCATTGTCAGTGACTGAAAGTGCCATAGCTACCTAGTTGTTGTGGTGTTGACTCTCCCCTTAGCACTTTCCTTGCCAGTTTGTTTTGTTGAGTCAGAGAAACACACCACTAACCACTTCCAATGGATCACAACCACCAATGCCATAACAACATTGGATCCATTGGTATGTCACTCACCATGAATCATCATCTGTTGTAACCTAGTTTCCTATTCACTACTACTCACCACCACCACCAAAAACAATAACTCTAGCAACAAAATACACTATTGGAATTCATCCTTGTACCCTTCCTCACAGCTATTGTTGCATAAGAGATGGTGTTTCTATGTAGGACCGATGAGACTCTACGAAGAAAGGGCCACAACGATGATCATTTTGGGTTGGAAGAGGAGAAGGTGTTTGAAGAGATCATTTTGTCATTCCATTCCATGTACATGTTTCACTACTAAATTCTAGTCAGTTACCTACATATATACACTCCTTCATCCCCTCTTTTCATGCTTCATGATGAGTAATGCCATGGTTGTCTTTTGGATCCCCCTTTAGAATGAATACACACACCAGTTTTTGTCCATGAATGCATACACACAACCTAAACCCTTGGACCAATGGCAACACCAAAGAGAACCTACATACATTTTTGTTTAGATGACTAAATTTAAAATACATAGACTTGTTTGATAAAAATAGCATCATTTTTGTATTTTGGTCATTACAAACAGTAAAAATGTTATTTCTAGAAAATATTATCGCTCCGAACTATAACCAGGAGCAAAAATTTGTAATCATAATGCTAAAATCATAATCAAAATGCTTAATTTGTGACCAAAATCATTGTATAATTAATTTATGTTACCAAAATGGGTATGAATACATCCCCTAAATACATGTATATATACATATATATATATGTTATACATATGTATATATGTAAATAAATAAATATATACAAATATATATATACACACATGCAAACAAACACACGCGCGTACACACACACACACACATATATATATATATATATATATATATATATATATATATATATATATATATATATATATATATATATATATATATATATATATATATATATATTATGTGTGTGTGTGTGTGTGTATAAACCAACACTGACACACACGCATATATACACACAAATGTATATATATATATATATATATATATATATATATATATATATATAAATATAAATCTATATACATATATTTAATATATTTATTTACATATATGTATATATATGCACATACATATATAAGCATATATATATGTATATATGTATACATATATTTGTATATATATACTTATATATGTATATATATTTATATCCGCAAACATATATATATATATATATATATATATACATGTATTTATATAATATACATACATACATATACATATACACATACATATATATATATATACATATATATACATACATATATATATATATATACATACATACATACATACATATATATATATATATGTATATATATATATATATGAAGACCAAGAAGATGTCGGATGAGTGGAGAAATAGTATTATAGTCCCAATCTACAAGAACAAAGGTGACGTTCAGAGTTGTACAAACTATAGAGGTATCAAGCTGATGAGTCACACGATGAAGCTTTGGGAGAGGATTATTGAGAAGAGGTTAAGATCTATAACACAGGTATCAAACAACCAATTTGGTTTCATGCCTGGAAGATCAACAACAGAGGCTATTTTTATGATAAGGAGGCTTATGGAGAAGTATAGACAAAGCAAAAGAGATCTTCATATGGTGTTTATTGATCTAGAGAAGGCTTATGATCGAGTACCCAGAGAAGTGTTATGGATGGTTTTGAAGAAAAAGGGTGTGCCTATCCAATACATTGACTTGATCAAAGACATGTATGATAGCTCTACTGCAAGTGTCAAGACTCCTGGAGGAGAGACACCAACTTTTCCTATAATAGTTGGGGTACACCAAGGATCCACACTCAGCCCATATCTATTCGTTGTGGTTATAGATGAGTTAACAAAGAATGTTCAGGATGATATTCCTTGGTGTATGTTCTTTGCTGATGATATTGTTTTCATTGACAAAACAAAAGATGGATTGAATGATAAAGTTGAATGTTGGAGAAAGGCATTGGAATCAAATGGATTGATGATTAGCAAGAGAAAAACTGAGTATATGCATTTCAATTTCAGCCAATCTCACAGTGTGAATGATGGAGCCAAGTTGGACGGAGTAGATATACCAAAATGTGACAAATTTCATTACTTAGGTTCTATTATTCAAATAGACGGGGATGTCCAAAATGATGTTTGTCACCAGATCACTACAGGATGGTTGAAATGGAGGAGTGCAACTGGAGTTTTATGCGATCAGAAGATCCCTCTCAGATTAAAAAGTAAGTTTTATAGAACAACTATACGACCAGCCATGCTCTATGGGAGTGAATGTTGGGCGGTGAAGAAACAAGGTCTCGACAAGATGAATGTGGCTGAAATGCATATGCTGAGATGGATGTGTGGGAAGACAAGAAAAGATCATTTGAGAAATGACTATATTAGGAATAAAGTGGGGGTGGTGAGCATTAAGGACAAGTTGCGTGAGGGCCGACTCAGATGGTACGGACATGTGCAACGCAGACCTACTAGTGCGCCTATACGAAGCAATGCTATTGAGCCAAACACTATAAATAGAAGAAGAGGAAGGCCTAAATTAACATGGGATGAGCTTATAAAGAGAGATTTTGAATCTCTACATCTCAATCAGAATATGACCCATGATAGAGCTGAATGGAAATGAAGGATCCATGTAGCCGACCCCAACATAGTTGGGATTGAGGCTTATATGATGATATATATTGATATATATATATATATATATATATATATATATATATATATATATATATATATATATATATAAACATGTACATACATATATATACACTTACATACATACACAGACATATATATATATATAAATATATATTCATAATTCTGACCAAAGATATTTCATAAGATATACATATATAAATATATATATGGGAGAGGGGGAGAAATCTTTCTCTCTTAATCCCATATAGTTTTTTTCGTATATATATATATGTATATATATGTATATATATATATGTATATGTATATATATATATACATATATATAAATATATGTATATATATGTATAGAGAGAGAGGCTAGAAAACACTAATTAAGAGTTATTAAATGCATTGAATGGAAAAATAAAATGTAAATTTAAAATTTTGCTCCTAAATACTATATAGTATAATAATTCTCACCTTAAAAAGGATTACCATACATTCCAATTAACAACTTAATAGATAGAAAGAGGAAGTAAGTTAAAATTTCTATATATATGTATATATATATATATATATATATATATATATATATATATATATATATATATATATATATATATATATATATATATATATTATAAAAAGAGCAAGTTCACACTACACTCTCCTTGATTCTCTCTCTTCTCACAATTTTTCTCAAATTTTTTATATTTTTTTAATTTTATATTTTCTCTTTCATGATAAAATCAGTTACCACGTCCCTTCGAACGAGCATTGAGGAATCATGAAACAACACATTTTTAAATTTTCAAAAAGCACTTATGAGGATTATCATTATCGTTTTGAGTAGTTACAATTATTATTATAATATTTTTGGGAAGTTTTATTTTTCAAATGTTTAATGTAAGATAAACAT